>JAUIMM010000314.1:5397500-5730000 GCA_031769625.1 Taudactylus pleione | reverse complement strand
TTTACTCAAACTCTGTGGGAAATGGGCTGTGTCATGCTGTGTCTGGGAACTGCTACATCAGGAGATTCTCTATTGTCTAAATTACTTTCTGAATACTTTCTGTAGCAATTCAACATACAGTACTCTCTGAATGTTTAAATTTACATATTTCTGCACATATTCTGTCTTTTGTGGAAAAGCAATATGCTGGAGCATGGGGAATAAATGCATTACAGAGCCTTAACTCATTACTGAGGAAAATATACATAACTATAGAAACTTCAATGTAAAGTTAAGACAAGAACATTTTTTTCCTCCTATTGTTATTCTTGCTGATTTTCATATCCACAATTCTGAGGAGGTGGCATAGTAATATGAAGCACAGCACAAAAGTTCATAATTCTACTTAATAATAGGGTAGAATCTACTTACTGTGGCTGGAAGCCTTCTATAGAGGCTGTGAGATAAAGAGAACTCAGAATCCAACCAACTTCCACTAACTAATAATAAAAAGTATAACGTGTCAGGCACTCACCACTTATTGCTCTAAACAATTTCAATTTCAGTATGGCAAAGACACAAAATGGCAGCCTCAATCAGATTACCTCTGCCAACAACTGGGCAAGTTTTGTCATAGTCACCTATACAACATCCCTGTATCTTAGCAAAGGGCTCTGAACTATGTTAAACGATATGATAATATTGGTGTGTAGGTTGTGGTTTTGACATTTGATCAAGTCCAGTGTATAGATGCATGAGCCCTGGGCTTAACGTGCATAAGCTTGACGGCTGAATATTGATCTTAAGCTATTGGCAACTGCATATTTTTATGCTGTCTCCTAGGAGTGTGAGTTCAAAAGTGCAGGAGCATATTATTGCTGCTGTTTGTTTTCTAGTTTCATCATATATGAAAATGCTGCTTGTCACAGACGAGACAATGTGAAGGCAAATAGGGCATGGAATAAGCCACATATATCCCTTTTGCAGTTGTAAGGGAGTTTAACTAAAAGAAAATGTACAGACTTGTGACTAGAGCTGTGCGGTTACGGATTACTGAAATCTGAACTGAACCCCAAATTTAGGGGTTTCCGAGTAGAACCTTGTTAAGTTTCGGATTCACTTTTGTGTCCTTGGCCCTCATTCAGAGCCGCTCGTTAGCGGCAGTACGCTCGTTCCGAGCGATGTTTGCACATCTGTGCATGCGTACGCTTTTTAGTACGCATGCGCGAACCAGTCAGTGCGGCCGAAAATCCTTTGTACGCTATATAGCGAGTGCCTGCTATTTTGAGTGACAGAATGAGGCGTATGTGGGTGGTAACAGGGGAAGGTGCTTGAAAATGGGGAGTGGAGATCCGAACGCAGGCGTGCTTAAAGGTCAAAACGGGCGTTTTATGGGTGTGTATATTTAAAACAGCAGCGTCATTGACCACGTTACTGGGTTATTTTATAGCCAGAACTGCACGCAAATTTGTGGTAGCAAACACCAACCACAAGAATAGCGAGCAGTTCATACGCTGGTCGATGTACTCGATTAATCTAATAAATAGCGGACATGACGTAGGATGCGTGCGGCCAGGGGGCGTTTTTAACAAATAAACGAGCGTATGTTTTGCTCGTTCGTTCAGACTTAGAGGTGTGAACACACTGCAATGTGCGTACGGATCATTTACATAGCCACCCCTTGATTTTAAACGAACGACCGCAAATAGCGTGCGGCTCTGAATGAGGGCCCTTGTTCGAACCAAGTCTCGGTTCGGATGTGTTGCCGGTTAAAAACTCGGGTTTTGGATTTGGACATTTTAGCTTTTTTTATCGATTTTTATGTTTATTGATTTTTATCCAAATCCAAAACCAAAACACTTTGGGATGGTTTTGTAAAATCAAAACATGAAGATAAATTCCGATCCAAAACCAAAACTTAGGGGGTCCAGGCAAATATCTAGTTCTGACAATAAGGTTGTAATGTGCAGATGGAGTGTAATAGGATGTTCCCAATCAGCTACCACCTGTGCAATCTGTTGGTAGTCACATGCTCTGCTTCCGCTTAACCCCTCCCTGCTACCATTCAAATTGAATTCAGGGGGCAGGAGCCATTATGACAATCCATATTGTTTGTAGAGATGTGCGCCGACCCCTGTGTTTTGATTTTGGATCTGTATCTCCTTCATGGTTTTGGATCTGGATTTGGTTTAACAAAACCACTCTTGCATTTTTTGGTTTTGGATCAGTATTGTTTCTTAAAAAAAGCATAAAAATAGTTGAAATCACAACTCCTACAGTATTATTAACCTCAATAACATTTATTTCCAGTCATTTCCAGTCAATTTTGACCACCTCATAGCTCACATTATTGATTTCATTCAGTTTAGGCCAAAAGGTTGCATTGAGCTAGCTGGCTGACTAAGCTAAGCGACAGCAGTGGGTGGCACTAACATGTGGAAGTTCAGCTTCCAATATGGCACAGTGGCACTGCAGTGGCAGACAGGATGGCAGTTTAATAAACTGTAAAATTAAAAATGTCAGGCAGCAATGCCCCAAACAGCACATAATGCAAATAAAATAGGTGCAAGATTGAGATGCCCTTGTGCCCTTCCACTCACCCTTATGTTGTATATAGCAAACAGGACATGCACAGTTTAACAAACTAATCACTTCAGCGACAGGGACTGCCAATTGTGGCTGAAGTGATTAGTTTGTTTGGGCCCCCACAAAACAAACTACCAACGGGCAGCTGACATTGCTGGCAATGATCTCTCCATGCACAAACTGGCTTTACAGAGTCAAGATGTTGTCACCATTATCAACTGATTCCTCAGCCTCATCAGTGTGTGCATCATCTTCACACAATATTAATTCATCCCCGCCGGATCCACCATTACAGCCTTAGTTGCCTCTATAATTTTTGGATGTAATTGGCAGAAAAAGGTCTTCCTTGTAAAATTTGTAATTCATTTTGATGAACATCATCTTTTCCACATTTTGAGGAAGTAGCCTCCTATGCTATATGCTGAGAAGGTTCCCGGCTGTGCTGAAAACTCTTTCTGAGTACACACTGGAGGGTGGGCAGCTCAAGTAAAGCACAGCCAGTTTGTCTAAGGGCCACCAAATTGCCTCTTTTTCTTGCCAGTATTGAAACTAATTGTCTGACATGCCTATTTGGATGCGATCATTAATATAACCCTCAACATTCTTTGAATGGTGACCGTATCAGATGGAGTCATGGTAGAGGTCTCATTAATTGTAGGCAATTCTTTTAGACCTGACCAAATGTCAAAACTGGGTTGTGTTGACTCATCTGCACCGCCAGTGGGTCTTTTTTTGGGAAAGTTTAGTTATTTCCTAGCAGCTGCACTTGCTGGAGAAACTGAAGGAGGAGCCATCGCTGCTTCACATGCCGTTTAAACTGACAATTTCCTTACCAACTGCTCTTTGCATCTCTTCAGATCTGTGTCCACTGGGAAGAAAGACACATTGTATGACTTAAATCTAGGATCCAGCATGGTCGCCAAAATGTATTGATCCGATTGTAAGATCCTGACAACCTTTGGATCCTGGAAAAGAGAAAAAAGTACTTGATCTACAAGTCCGACATACTTAGCCGAATCTCTTTGTTTCAGCTCCTCCTTCAGTTTCTTAAGATGCTTTTCTAACAGTCTAATTAGGGGAATTACCTGACTCAAGCTGGCAGTGTATAAACTCACTACACAGGTGACTACTTCAAAGTGTTTCAGCACTTTGCAAAGCACGGAAAGTATTTTCCACTGAGCTTGAGTAAGGTACATTCACCCTCCTCTTCCTATATCATAGTTCATTGTGTAGCTTTGGATGGCTTTTTGCTGTTCCTCCATCCGCTGAAGCATATAGAGGGTGAAGTTCCACCTTGTAACTACCTCTTGCTTCAGCTGGTAACAAAGCAAACTCAACATTTCTTGCAGGTGCTGCAATCTTCTACATGCACCTGCTGAATGGAGAAAATGTCCAGAAATTTTGCAGGCCACAGAGAGCATCTCCTGCATGGCCCTGTCATTTTAAAAAAAATTACACCACCAAGTTGATTGTGTGAGCAAAACATGGGATGTGTTGGAATTCACCCTACTGTAATGCTCTCACAATATTGGTGGCATTTTCAGAAATCACAAATCCTGAGGAGAGTCCAAGTGAGGTAAGCCATTTTGCAATGACTTCCCTGAGTTTTTGTAAGTGGTTGTCAGCAGTATGCCCCTTAGTGAAACCAGTGATACACAGAGCAGCCTGCCTCTGAATGAACTGCTTTTTCTTAAATGCTGCTGCTATTGTTGGTGCCACTGAAGGCAATGCACCCACCCAGTGGCTTAAAGTAATGTTATCCTGTGTTTTCCCTGTTCCACTTGTCCACATATCTGTGGTTTAGTGGACAGTGGGTACAATGGCATTTTGGATGACACTAATTAAGTTTTCTTTTATGTCCCTGTGCAGGCTGGGAATTGCTTTTCTAATGAATTGGAACCTAGATGGGATTTGGTAGCGGGGACACAGGATCTCAATTAGTTGTTTAAAACCCACTGCACTAGTGGCGGATATTGGATGCACATCTAATACCAGCATAGATGTTATGGCGTCAGTGATCCGCTGTGCAACTGGGTGACTGCTGTCATAGTTGCTCTCCCTTGCAAAGGATTGTTTAATAGGCAATTGTTTTTTTGAACTACTACTAGCAGTCTTCCTGGTCCCCTTCTGGGATGAAGATCCACTCCCAGCAGCAGCAAACATAGCACTCAAGGATTCTTCTGAGGAATCCAGGATAGGGGAGGACTGAGTTAGCATTATCAAATTGGATGCAGGACTAGTTCCTATCATGATTGAGGATATTGTTGATGAAGGTGTTGGTGGTGAAGATGCCAGGTGCCTGGATCTAGCAGACTGCTAGACTGCTTGTTTCTGAGTTTTGCAAACACTTTTGATGGATGTGCTGTACATGATGTAATAGGTACGAGGTTCCTAGATGGTTAAGGTCCCTATCTGTACTTACTCTAGCATGACAATGGTTACAGATGACTTGACAATTGTTGGGTAGAAATGATTCCACACATAAGAAGTAGATTTTTTTTGTTTTATGCCTAGGCATGACAATGGGCTTTTCCTTATTATGGGCAACAACTGTTTCCACAGGGGCCTGATTTATACAAACAATCTCCTCATCAACACCATCCTCATCATCAACATCCTCATCATCCTTTTTAACACCAACTATACAAATATCCTCCTCATCCTGGTGCACTTCCATAGAAGCATCCTTGATTTCTATGTCAGCATGTTGATTTGTGCTGCTTATCCCCACATTTGCAGAGGATGCACAAGTGGTGGAAGGAGGCTCCTCACCTAGTACAGTTTTGGAAAGGTCAGACTCAGACATGGCACCCGCCGACACATTTAGACTCTCCTCATGGAGAGCATTTGTAACATTTCTGAGCACACAGTTGATTTCTGTGCCTTAACGATTTTCTGTTTTTTTAAATGTCTACATGGAGAAGGGCTTACATCATCATAAGAGGTAGAAGCACCAGTCATAAATGTAGGCCAAGGACTTAGCCTTTCCTTGCCACTTCATGTGGTGAAAGACATATTGCCAATTTTCTGTCTTTCGGCAGCTAACTTTCCCTTTGATGTTTTTTTCTTCATCACTGTAAAAGATTGCTTCTCTGATTTTAGATGCCATGACTTAGGGGGTCATTCAGACCCACTCGCAAGTGGCAGTACACTCGCAAGTGGGTCGATGTTCCCCACTGCGCATGCGCACGACGGAGGGAGCTCCATCGTGCACATGCGCGAGACCCGGACTGCGACAACCAAGCTGTCGCTCCGGGTCTCGCACCAAAGGGGGTGTGCTGTCGATGTTGATTGACAGCACGCCCCCTTTGGTGGGCGTGCCGGGGGCGTGCCTGCCAGACGGAGGCGTTCCCATGTGAACGCCTACCATCTGAAGCCGGCCCCACTGACATCACTAGTGATGTCAGTGGGAGTGATTTTGGCTCTGATAGAGCCAAAATCACTCCAGGGCTTGTGGCTGGGAAACCCTACCACAGGGTTTCTGTCGCAAGTCCGATGGTCGCTATGGTCAAGACCATCGCGACCATCTTTTTGCACACTCGTATATGTTGTGGGTGGTCACCCACAGCTATACGAGCGTCCAGGAGGACGCTCCATTTTAATGGAGGAGGGCACTGATTCAGAGCGAGCGCTCTGGTCAGAGCGTCCGGCTCTGAATCAGGCCCTTAATCCCTGTATGCCCTTGGGCATCGGATTTAGTAGATGATGTAGATTGACTAGTATCGCCATGACTGGTGGCACTGGCAGCAGCTCAAACACTAGTATGTGGTTCCTGCTCGCTTCTCAACTGATCGTTCTCCATATCTACAAACAAGAATGAAATGGGGTAGAGCACATACGTAAATTTGTACCAATTTTAAATATTACACTATCAATGACCTACAGTGTCACAATATTTTTTTTATAAATAATGCACTGTGCTACCACTTACAGTGTCACAATATTTTTTATGAATAATACAATGCATTTCCACTTACAGTGTATTTTTTATGAATACACTGTGCTACCACGTACAGTGTTACAATACATGTTGAATATTACTCTGCATTTCCACGACCAGTGTTACAATAATGTTTTTATGAGTACAATCCGCTATCCATTACAGTGTCACAATACGTGTTGAATATAACACAGCGTTTCCACTTAGTATCACAATATTTTCTATGAATACACTGCACTACCACTTACAGTGTCACAATACACGTATATTACACTGTGGTTACACTTACAGTGTCACAATACATGTATGAATATTACATTGCAGTCTGACTGGCACTGACACAGTAAAAAAATAAATTAATATAGTACACTGGGGTACAGCACAAAAAATATATATTATTATCATTTATTAGCTTTTATTTTTTTTACACTGGACACTCTTGGATGGACAGTGCACCCCTAGATGGACACAGCAGTCCCTGCCCCTGGATGAATACAGCAGCTCCTGCCCCTGGATGGACACAGCAGTCCCTGCCCCTGGATGGACACAGCAGCCCCTGCCCCTGGATGGACACAGCAGCCCTTGCCTCTGGATGGACACAGCAGCCCCTGCCCCTGGATGGATATAGAAGCCCCTGCCCCTGGATGGACACAGAAGCCCCTGCCCCTGGATGAACACAGCAGCCCCTGCCCCTGGGTGGACACAGTAGCCCATGCCCCTGTATAGACACAGCAGCCCCTGCCCCTGGATGGACACATAAACCCCTGGATGGACACAGCATTCCCTGCCCTGTATGGACACAGCAGCCCCTGGATGGACACACAGTCACTGCCCCAGGATATACACAGCAGCCCCTGCCCTGGATGGACACAGCAGCCACTGCCCTGGATGGACACTGTAGCCACTGACCCTGGATGGACACTGCAGCCCCTGGATGGACACAGCAACCACTGCCCCTGGATGGACATAGCAGCCCCATCCCTGGATGGACACAGAAGGCTCTGGATGGACACTGCAGCCCCTGGATGGACACTGCAGCCCCTGGATGGACATAGCAGCCCAATCCCTGGATGGACACAGAAGGCTCTGGATGGACACTGCAGCCCCTGGATGGACACTGCAGCCCCTGGATGGACACAGCAGCCCCTGGATGGACATAACAGCCCCTGGATGGACATAACAGCCACAGCCCCTGGATGGACACAGTACCCTGGGATGGACACAGCAGACACTGCCCCTGGATGGACACAGCAACCCCTGACTGACACAGCACCCCTGGACAGATACAACACCCCTGGACAGACACATCACCCTTAGACAAACACAGCACCCCTGGACAGACACAGCACATCTGTTCACTTCAGTCTCCACAGCCAAAGTGAAATTGCACCGATGACTGGGTACTTTTATAGTATAAAAAACCAGCAAGAATCTGAATCAGGGATCTGAGTCAGGCGGGAATATCTGAGCCGGACTCGGATCCTGGTTCTGATCGCGAAGATTGGGTGGGTCCTGTTCTCAGGGAATCGGACCCGCTCATCTCTAATTGTTTGCCTTTTATATTTCAGCCCATAGCAACAGCCATTTAGTAAACAGGACTGGACTCCTAGGAGACAGCTACAGTATATATTGGGGGTGTTTCTGAATTGGACAAAGCTGTGTTCTTATTTTCACCTATGCACTAATATCTGTTAATGAAGCTATCTGTCCATTTATGTGTATATCTCCTCATTTTCGAGCATCCTGATTGCACCACTCACTGGTTTTTTTTGTGTGTCTGTGATACAACTGTTATTAGTATCTTGGCTTGCACCAGCCCCATGTTGAGTGCAAAAAATCCATCTAAAACAGGCGTCTCAACTGCATCTGCAAACAAGTATGGAAGTCGAGCTACTCGTCCATGACAATTCCATGACACTCCCACCAGACACATCCGTTCCGTGCATCTTAATAAACAGAAAATGTGTTAAATATGTGCCAGTTGTGGTATAAGGCCTAATTCAGAGATGTATGTAAACCTGATGGTTTACATATATCTTCGATGGTTAGAGATTTGAGCATGAGCAGGATCTATACTGAGCATGTGCAGGTCTCTATCTGCGACTATGGTCGCAGCGCCCCTAAGTCGTAGCATGATTTACAGATTGCAGCCATGTGGGGGCAGGGACAGGGCAGCGCTGGACTGTGTTCCCAAAAATGGGGGCATATTGGCCCTGTTTTCTAGGAATGATGAGGCTATAGTCTGCGTTTGCCGATGCAGATTTACTGGGGCCAGTAGCGTGAACAGCCTGGTCATCCTGAGAAACCACCAGTTTACTAAAGCTGACAGGAGGCATCTATTTTCACATTATGCCTTCTGGAGTATTACCATATTTTAGCTAGAGATGTGTAGTTCGGTTTCCATGGAAAACTAACACACCGGAACTTAGGGATTCCGAGTCAAACCTAGCTGGTGCTCGAGTCTTTCTGCCATGTTCGGATCCCAAAACGAGGCAAAAGGTTGTCTTCTCGGCATCAGATCGTGCTTTGAAATTCATATTAAAGTCCCTCCATCGTGATTGGGCATCATTTTACACAGGAGACCGGAAGGAAAGGGTAAGGGACTGTGGGCTGCAAAACGCCTTTAGGAGGAGTGGACTGGTACACTTTGTTAAAAATCCTTACAAGGGAACTTTGTCATCAATAAAAAAGAAAAACAATTAGGAGCACAGTGTTAAATATGCAATATGACTGTATTTGTAAAGGCACTGTGGACTGTGGGCCTGATTCAGACCCGTTCGCTAGATGCAGCTGCTCGTTCCCAGCATATGCAAATTCAGCGAAGTGATGTCAAGGCAGGCAATCACATGGCAAGGCATAAGCACGCCCACTATGTCTTAGCGAGCGATCACTTTGTGTTTATAGATGCCCACCAGTCTGTCTTTAGCCACCCACTAGCGAACGTCAGGAAGTATATAAAACCATCAGTACATCGGGAACCATCGGAACAGACCGCAGTGCTTGTGGTTGACTGTACCCTGCCACAAGCACTGCGAGCAGTTCTGTGTAAAAATTAACCAGGTGACATGTACTCTGATGCTGCCTGTTAATTATGCACACCTCTGAAACGGCGTTGAAACACTCAGGCATGCCTGCGTTTGCACCTCCACTCCCCTGTTACTACTGCCCTGCCCCTGTTACCACCCTCAAATGGCATCTCCTGTCCCTTATTCCACTAGGCTGTCTTTGCTGGGTGAGCGAACTCTTCCAGATAGCTCAAACTAGTTCACACATGTGCACTGCAATGCATATGCATGCACAAATGCATAACATCGGCCGTGTACGATGTCGAAGCTGGATTAGTGGCTGAAACGGAATCAGCGTAAAAATTAGCATCCGCGACGCCATCTTGCGAATGGTAGCTAGACTCCATTTTAGAAACAAGAATCTGCAAGACTCCATTTTGCGACCAGCACCATTTTAAGTTACAACTCACGAGCTAAGTACAGATGGCAATGTTTTTGATAATCTTTTTAGAAGCCATGACAGGCCCATTCTGGGGACAACCTTGCATAGAGAAATACCAAAACAACTAGAAAAACAGCCTCCTGAGAAAAGTAAATAGAATAGACAATACACCAGAATACTGTGAGTGTTTTACATACAAATTGGGAATCCCTGTATATAGACAATTATAGTTGTGGCAATTGTAATATAACCCAGACATTGATCTACACAATTGAATTTGTCTGAATCCTAAACAGGTTTTAGTCTCACTCCCAGACAGAATGGCCCCAGCTTTGCAGCTGGGGGTCTCCACCTTGTTTGAGAAGTGAAGCTCACTGCCCATTACACATTTGCATTGCAGTTTGAAACTGTTAGTAAGGAATGAGATATGTGTGTATATATATATATATATATATATATATATATATATATATATATGTTAAATCCATCATAAATAGAATTTCATGCATTAACACCGCACATTACGCACAGTTGCGCTGCTAACATGACGCTCAGTAGCGATGGCACAATATCCTGCATGCGAACGCTGTTTATTAGCTACATGCGTGCACATCTGCCCCAAATCAGATAAACCTAACTAGCGTCTTTTCTCATATCCCTAATACTTACATAATGCACACTTACACAAAAGGTTCCATAGCTATAAAGTAAAAGATCCAAGTTTTATTCATTTATTACAAATGCTGTGAAATAAAGACTATTTTGGTATCTAAGGTTTAATATGTGATAAGTAAGCCGTGTTTGATATTATACTGATCCACACTTTATCCACAGTTTTCCGGTATCATCAGTGTGAAAATCGGAACATGCGTTCGCAACTTATGGACCGTAAAGACATAAAGAACCAAAATGTACTTTGTAAAACCAACAGTCTAGATTTGCATGAGGTGGGAAAACGAAGGCAACCAGCTGTTGGAGGCTGGACTGTGGCCATTTGAATCAACCTGTTAAGTGCCCTGTAACAAACGCACTGTGAAGGAGAGCCAATGGAATCGCAACAAGACCTCTCTTTTGTTCAGCTTATTTCTGGGGGGGGTATAAATATGTGTGCTCTGACCTTGGGTTTCTAGTCTATTCTGCTGATTGCTGATTGACGGAGGTCTCTTGCTGATGCCGGAATCTGGTCCCAGAGCGCTTGCGTATGTATGACTATATCTTGGGTCTGTTTAATTCTTTGCATTAAATTGTACTTAGATCACAGCGTGTAACTGACTGTACTTTACTTGAATAATACTTTGTGCTTTGGAACACATGTTCAAGGTCTAAAGTCTTTATTTTACTGTATGACTGCGTACGCAAATAGCGTCAATTTTAGAGGTTTATAGGCAAGGTTTAGAAGGTATAGGTAGGTGCGTATAGAGGTTGAAATCCAGTATCCTTAACGAGCTAGAGGCTGCTTGCGAATGGGTCTGAATCAGGCCCTGTGTGGGCTGCAGCACTGTGAGGCACTAAAAAATGTCATTAGGTGGAGTGGAGTAGAGCACTGTGTTAAAGCCCACAGGGGCACTTTGTCATTTAAAAAAAAAAACATCATTAGGACAGAAGCACTGTGTTTGACTTAAAGGGGCACAGTTGCCAATTAAAAAAAAATGCTATTAGGACTGGAACAGTGTTTAACTTAAAGGGTCACTTTGTAATAAGAAGCGCCATAAGAGCACTGTGTGGCTTTGTGCTGTTAATTTTTTTTATATAAAACTGCATTATAAAATATAATGTCATTAGGGTGTCACCCTTATACTAGTGGCGCTGTGAGGCACTGTAATGTATGTTCAGGCACTGTTAACAAAAAAAATAAAATTTTAACACGTGTGTTAAAACTTATAACGTCATTATGGTGCCACCCTTATACAAGGAGTGCAGAGTCGATATGGATCAGTCGACAGAAAAGCAGGTGCAGCAACCCAGTACTAATGCTGCAGCTGCTGCCAGCAGTCATAATAGTACTTCAATACCTACTAAAGGTGGTCCAGGGGAAAAAAAGTTTAAGAAAGGGCACCTGAAATCTAAACAATACTTCACAATGTTAAAGAAAACACCACCTCTAATAATAAAGGTAAAAAGTACTGCTGAAAGCATAAAATTGCCAACATTCATGTCATAAGGGAGGTTTGGGGGGTGCTGGCTACACCTGGGTGTCTTTGAAGGGTGACTTGCTGCTAGCTCCTCTGCAGTGACAGGAGCCAAGTGCTACACTATGGCATTCTCCTGCAGCACCAGTCTCCAGTCATACAGTAGAAGAGGAGTCGACTGCAGACTGCCCAGTCTCCAGGGCAGCCCAGCATTTCCGGTGTTGCACACTTAACCAGGAACTTCTGCACTTTGCACCTTATCCAGGAAGCACCCATTCATTTGGAACGTTGTCCATTATTGGATTTTGCCCAATATACTTTCACCGGCCCCAGCCCTTACCAAGAGAACCTTTGCAGTTGGGACAATTATTCTAAAGACCATCGCTAACAAAGGATACGCTGGATTATTCATCAGCCGATAAAGTTGAAATTTCAAACTGGAGCTTTGCTTTGGATCTGAACTTTGTGTGGTGCTCATGAACTCTGATGGTGCCTGAGCAGGGTGCATGCCTATATATGTGAGCTTTCTAAATCTGACATGCATGTCCTTAATTGAATCTACTTGTGCCATATACATTTGTATATTTAACACTTATTTTATGATCAATTTTACCTGTTATATTAATTTTAGTGTTTAATAAATTGTGACAACTATAACCTGATTCAGCGCTGCTTTAGTTAATTCTATTGTTCTATTGAAGAGACTGACTATCTCTTATTTAGCAGCTGCTTGGAGAAGCAACTCTTGACAGCGCCGTGTTCTTCAAGTATTGTTTGCCAGCATCTCCGGTGATGCTGGACAGCCCCTGGATTATGTTATTGAATCCTCCATGAGACCTCACCCATTTATTTAGGCCACATCCCCTTTTCATCTGGGTGCACATCCAGCACACAGGTGGTATCCATAGTGTGTGCCGGGTGTCACCAGACTCGGTGATACCTTTGCTCAGGCCATGCCCTTTCTTTGCAAGCGGTGGTCCTGCTACTACAATTTGTGAAAGCTAATTGACACCTCCCCTATTCAGGATTTGCCAGAAGAATCCTTGTGCACTAGGGCTGCTGCTGGGATGAACCTTCATCCAAGAAGGGGACCAAGAGGACTTGTTTCAAACAACAATTTACTGTGCAACAATCCTTTGCAAGAGGAAGCAAGTATGAAAGTTGACATCCAGTTACACAGTGGATCCACTGAAGCCATGATGGCTATGCTAGCATTAGATCTGCATCTAATATCTGCCATCAATGCATGTGGTTTTAGACAATTAATTGAGGTCCTTGTGTCTCTGCTACCAAGTTTCATCTCAATTTCATCTTACTAGAACAGCAATTCCTCTCCTGTACCAGGACATTAAATAAATAACTAGTTTTTGGCCTAGAAAATACCATTGTACCCATTATCCACTTAACCACAGATATGTGGACAAGCCGTTCTGGTTAAACTAAAGATTAAATGACTGTAACAGCCCACAGGGTGAGTGTATCAGCAGCAGGATCTAACACACAACACAAGCTCATTCACAAGCAGGCTACTCTCTGTATCACTGGCTTCACTAACAGGCATACCAGTTTCCACTTGTTAGAAAAACTCAGGGATGTGATAACAAAATGGCTTACCCTGCTAGGACTCTCCTCAGGATTTGTCATTTTCAATAACGCAAGTCACATTATACTAGCATTACAACTGGATGGAATTGAACATGTTCCATGTTTTGCCCACACAATAAACTTGGTGGTTCTGATTTTTTTTAAAAAATGACTAGCGCATGCAGGACATGCTCTCTGTTGGCCATAAAATTCTGGACATTTTCAGCTTCAGCATTTGCATGTAGAAGATTGCAGTGACTGCAAGAACAGTTTAATTTGCCATGCCATCATGGTGGTGTGATGATGATACTAAAACTGAGGGTGAGAAGGATGAGGAAGATAATGACATCATCCCAGTGTAGAGATGACTAACAATGCTGTAAACTGCCTTAAGCCCATTGGTACTGTAGCCTGTTTTGTGGGGCTACAAAAAAAACAAGCACTTCAGCCACAAAAGTGGTAGTCCCTGTCGCTGAACTGATTGGTTTGTTAAACTGTCCATGTCCGGTTTAATATACAACATAAAGCTGGTTGGCAGGGCTGCCGACAGCTTTGCCAGGCCCAGGTACAGGGAGAATGCATAGCCAACCTGGGTAGGTGTGGCCAGAACACCTCCTTACAAAAAAGAATAAAGTTTGCAACAGTGCGCGCTGTACAGGGGGCGCTGGTGTCCGGGGGTAGGGGCACTAAGGCAGGGAGAGAGAGGGCTGTCTGTAGCAGCAGCAGCCTCTCTCTCTAGCCCAACACACACTGTGACAGCGGCATGTGTGTTGGACTGGGGAGAGAGGCTGCTGCAGCAGCAGTCAGTCCTCTCGCTGCCTGAAGTAAAGTACTGGCAAGGGGCGGGAATTTGGGTTGCAGGACCTGGGGCGCTGCCGAGACCCACCAACAGACCTGGATAAATAGTAAACCTTCTTGGTGCCCCTGGTGGTTGGGAGGGCCCAAGGAAAATTCAGTCTTGCACCACTTTTCTTTTCATTATGGGCTGTATTTTTTAGGGGCATTGGTGATGGTCTTTTTTGCATAGACAAACAATCTTATTGGTTGTTGCTCTAATACATTACATAATTTGTAACACATTTTTAACTAGAAATAATGTAGTGCCTCACAAAAAATTAATATAAATTGACAATTAAGGATACTTTAGTATTACTTAGTAATATGAACATGGCAAAATAAATTGCTTTCTTTTATGGCCTTTTCTCAGTTGCTGCAAAACAAGGCAATGTCTTCAGTTAAATTTTATCATACAGGCAATTAATTGATGAATCAATCATTTACCTTTCTACATATTTATACATACTCCACCTCGATTTCCCTGTACTTCTCTAGGGCCTCTGATCTGTTCTTGATTAATGAAAACATTCTTTCTATGGGGTTGTATAGTTTATTAAACTGCCATCCTGTCTGCCACTGCTGTGCCGCAATGTTTCATATATGTGCTATATTCTTTTAAACTGCCATGTGTGTGTTTGTGCTCCTACTCTGTTGCTTAGTTTTGCCAGCTAGCCTTTGACCAATATTGTGAGGTTGACTAGAAATTACTTGCAATTAATGTTATTGAGGTTAAAAATACTGAATAATATTGTAGGACCCAAAACATGCCCAAATTACAAAACATGCTCACAGTTTAGCTATTTTTATCAAATAAAAAAAAAATACAGATCCAAAACACGTGAGGACGGTTTTGGCAAAACCAAAACACATATCTAATTATAGCTGGAGATGTGCGAGGACCCCTCAAATGTTTTTGTTTTGTTTTTTTAATTGAACAAAACAGCTAAATGACGAATACTGAGTTTTTTTTCCTACAGTATTATTAACTCCAATACCAATAATTTCCAGTCAATTTTGACCAACTCACAGCTCACCAGATTGTTTTTCACCCTTATTTGCCAAAGGCTGTAGTGAGCTGACTGGTTAAGCTAAGCAACAGAGAAGCGGTACAGACACATGGCAGTTTAAAAAGAATATGGCTCATCTAGGAACATAGTGGCACTGCAGTGACAAACAAGAAGGCAGTTTAATATAAACTATATGATGCTATATTATGTTTTCTTTAAGCAAGACCTAGATCAGAGGCCTGAGGCCGGCACAGGTAAATGGAGGTGGAGTACTCTTTAGTGGAACCAAGGTAAAGCATTGATTTATTGATTCACTATCTGTGAATTCATTTGAGCACTGAAAACTTGCCATTTGCAAACATTCTGCTTAATTAGGATTTTTTTTAAGGAAATAATTCACAAGTAGATTAATAAGTAAAATAATCCTTTGTTTTATGTGTTTTTGTTATTGATTTCATGTATCAAAATAACTGCTATATTTTTTACTAAAGGAAATTTTTATCAAAATGAAGCTTAATTGAACCACCTTTTGACCACCTTTAATAGATGTTGAAGTACTATGACCGGCAGCAGCTGCAGCACTAGTAATGGGTCTCTTCTGCTCTTCTATCGACCACGATTCATGATTGGTTTTCTTTTCAATACAAGGACTGGTTTAAAGGCTACTTGGAGTTCAGCAGCCTCAGACACAGTAGAGGATGTTTTGTACATCTAAACAATATATAAATATAATAGTATTCTGCAGTGATATATTTCCTAGGAGACAAAAAGGTGCAGGTTTACTTTAACAAACAAAAAAAACCACAATCAATAACACAACACAGTCTCAAACAGTAGCCTGTGTGTTTGCACTGCAGTGTGTGTGTGCAGTCACTGTGTGTGACAAATTACACAAACACATTGGCAATGAGGATGCCTGAGTCACCCTGTCCCTTTCCACCAGGCACCTACTCCAGACTACGTAAAAAACTATGGGCTTGATTCAGACCCGGACCTAAGCTGCGCTCTCTTGCTGCCAAAAGGGGCTGCGTATGAAAATTCTGCGATCGCATTGTCTGGTGTAAGGACGCCCTCTATGTCTTACAGAGCGATGGCAGAGCGAACGCACGCCGGTATAAAGACGCCCACTTTCCTTTCTTAACACACTTCATCTCCAGGAAGTGTATGATTAATCAGAACCATTGAGTGCCATCGGAGCTGCACGCAGCGCTTGAGGTAGACCCTACCCCACCGCAAGCACTGCTATCACTGCAGGCTGAAATACAACCAGGTGACGTGTACAATGACACTTCCATGCTAAAATATGCACACCCATAATGCTCAGTTTTGACGGCCAGACACGCCTTCATTCGCAGCACCACTCCCACGTTCACAAGCACCTTCCCCTGTTACCACCCACAAACGGCACTATCTGCCACTCAAAGTAGCGCCTAGTCTTTGTGTTAAGATCACATGATTCCAGATTACAATGACTGGTTTGAGCATGCGTACTGCGATGCATACGCATGCGCAGACGAGCAACAATCGCCCATAGCGTGCATCTGCGGCTTAGCGTCCGGCTCTGAATCGGGCCCTGTATGCACTCCTGCCTATTCCTCTTAGTCCTAATGGCACCCTAATGGCGCCTTGATTGTGTGATAATGGCAATTTTTACATTACAGTGGCCCAGCTCACAGTCCCACACTCTCTCCCTCTGCATTCCTGTGTGAAATGGCGCCAGAGGGAGGGACTTTTATATGAATCACTTGAGATCCAACATTAGGAGGATGAGCTTTGCCTCATCTTGGGATCCAAACTTGGCGGGAAGACCCGAGCTGGTACTCAGAAACACTCGTAACCCCGAAGTTCGGGCGTGTTTGGTTTCCAAGGAATCTAAACTGCTCATCTCTAATTTTAGCACAGTAGTTGCATTCAAAAACACAGTTATTGTGCTACTGCTCCCATCTTTGAATCAGGCCCATATTTTAATTTTACTTGGATGATATTTGCATTAATATGCATTTCAACTTGTATTTATTAAGTGATTTTTTTACTCATGTAAAGAAAAAATGTTTTTGCATTTGAAAGAAAAAAGTGTAACATGCTGTAGTTTCTGTAAGGAAACAAACTAAAAATGCGACATAGAACTTTTCTGCCTCGTTTTATCTTTTTATGATGTTGCAGGGAAATTTTGAATAGCTTTTTGATATATATTTTGTTTTAAATGAAAGTTATAACGCACAGAATAATTAATTACACCTTCTACCACTCTATCAAAAAACATTCAGCAGAAACGACTTGGGAGCTGTCTCTGGGGGATTTTTAGCATTTCAATATGTTATTTCTCAAGATAAAATATTGAGCATTATGTCATACATCTAAAATGCCAATAAACATGTCCAAGGTAAAATAAATGAAAATGCTTAAGAAATAATGGCCTTCTGTTCAACCACAATGGATGATTATCCTAGGGGCACTTTGTTTTTGCATTAACACTAATCTGTTACAGAATGGCTTTGCTAGATTCTTATTGCATTTCAGAAGGTTTATGGGAGATTTGTATTGATTTAAAGTAAGTTGACCGACACTGAGGCAATAAATTTTCCTAGTTAGCACTGATGAATTTGGCTTTTATAGGGCTTATCTTGCTCTTACAGTCATTTTATTACTCAGTCTTGGGTCAGCTTGTTAGAAAGTCAATATTGGTGTTGTCCTGATGTTACAGGTCATAGCTAGCCTTAATGTTTAATTCTATAGTATTCAAGTTTTTGTTTTAAATCTAAACTGGCACTCTAGCATATTACTGTATATCATTTAAAGTATGTTTTATGTTTCTTAGGTACAGTTTCAACAAATTATTTGCTATTTTTTTCTTTATTGACTGCACGATTCACAATACATCTCTATTTAAAAGGTCATCTGGTCAGGATTCAATATAGCTGCACAAGAAGCTCTGCGGTTTTAATGCAATTAGTTGAACCCTGCAAGTGGTAGTTTTGTATAACTGTCAGTTGTTTATCTCTAACCTTAATAAAAATGGTCCATCTCATCCCCTATTGCTGTTGGGATTTCAGGCTGTAAAATAATCTGGCAGCTTTCTAACCTTATACAAGGGTAAAAAAAAGAATTGGACAATAAAACATACACACACTAATTCAGTTGTGCTCACTTCGCACCTTTACACTACAGTTATCGACATCATTAATCTAGTCAACTCCCCAAGGCCTTGTGAAAATACAAATGCAATTAATTTTTTTTGTCAAATTTTTTACAAAATGTAAACAGTCTTGCTACATATAAAGCCACCTTAGGTTCTTCATAGAGAAAGCAGTATCTGCTCCCTAAAATTCCAAATACTTAAAATAAGATCCAAGTGTTCACTGTAATATGCATTTCAGTAAGCATAGCATTTGCTGGTGTCAAAGGTAACATACTAAGGGTTACTTTATAGTGCTACTACCCACCTATGGAGTGTCCTACCATACTGACAGGACCATAATGAGGGGTGTTCTAACAGGGCCGCCATCCAGGGTGCAAGGCAGAGGGGGCACCACAGTTTCAAATCCAATGGTACTCCACCGCCATGTGCAAGGAATGATGCAGGCCAGCAGCCACATTCCTGTTCCCCAACTGCTCTCCCAGTGCAACCTGTGTGATATCATCGTGCATTATAGTAAGGGGTGCCAGACCAGGGTGCTTGGGTACCTTCCTATGGCTACATGCTGATCACATTCTCTCCCCATCAACTCTTTAATGATTTCTGAAAACCCATTCTCTCTGAAAACAGCTGCTAATACCCCTTTTACACCAAAATCCCAGGTCTGACCTGGGGTTTGGAACAAGGTTCCAACCCGTGACAGACCTGGGACAGACCCCGTTCACATTCCGGTTCTGACCCGGGCTATTCCCAGGTCAGCCCCTTTACACTGCACCGGGTGCAGTTTTAACTTTTCTGGCGTTGCTTGGTGAGTCGGCTATTCCTATGCTGTAAATGGTCGGATGACCCGGGTAACCCGTTTACACTGCCCCATAACCTGGGTCCTTCCCGTGTCCAACCGTGCATGCTACCTGGGTTGGATTGCTAGGTCATTGGACCCGGGTTATTTCTGGGGGACCCATTTCCTCTTAGCCGTGACCCGGGTTGACACAGCAATAACCACGGTTATTTGGCCAATGTAAAAGGGGTATAATGTCATTTCATAGACTGTGCTAGATAAATGACAGTTAGATGCTGATTGGTTGCTTTAGCCAACTTCAACAAGGTTGAAGTGCCCACTCCACATTGCCCTTTTCCCACTAGGCTGTAAGCTCTCATCAGCAGGACTCTCATGTCTTTTGGATTTATATGTCTAATTGTATGTCAGTGTTTTAAGTGTCCTCTGTTTTCCTCACTGACAGATCATTACGGCACCATACTAGTCAATAACAACAATGATACTAGAAAAACAAATATTGCTCAAACCTGCAAATCTGTACTCATGAATTGCTCATTTGTTGGTATGATTTATCTGCCTTGTACAATTTATACAAGCAAAGCTAGTGTCTGATTGGTTGCTGTTGGTCACTGCCCTTTGAGCAATGTTAGCAATTTATCCTGTTGACAGAAATACTGTAGTTAATAAATAAAGCCTCTATCTGTCACCCAAGCTATTGGTATTGCCACCTCCCCAATGCGTGCTTTTAGAAGTCCAGTCTCATTGAATTACAAAGTTAATTTCTCTCTGCTTCAAACTAATTGTGAAATTACAAAGTGGCAATTATGATGGGAAGAAATAAATAGTTAACTAGCTAATAGGAAACAGGATTTGTCTATGGATCAGCGCCTATTAAGCAACTTGAGCAATGCTGAGCAACTTTGGAAAAGTGAATGATTAAATTTTAACAGAACAAGGCTATGAGGGTGATATTTTAGATCAGTGGTGGCCTCTTCCCTTTTGGAATAGGAAGGCTGTCTGTGCTCCAGTCCAGAAACTGCCCCGGGACCTGCGCAATAAATCTGGCAGCCACCGGGTTCGGCACATGCGCACAAATATCGGTGGGGCCTGGAGCATGTGGACAAACACTGGCTTCTAAGGGCTGCATCGGTTGCAGCCCCTCTAAGCTGGGCAGGTCTGTCAGAAAGGCAGAGGAGAGGCAGCTCCAAGGGGGAAAATACAACTCCCCTTGGGAATGGCTGTCCTGTGTAGGGGTGGCCATAAGTTGGAGGTCCAATGATGGTTATCATCGATTGGCTCATCTGTGGTATTCATCGATGGCACAAAAACCACCTATGGTGAACCACTGATGGTTGGCATCCGTTCGATGGCGGGACGGGGCTTAGCAGCCACCGGGGGCAGGGCTGGGATACGTCCTATCAGGGTAAAAAAACATTGGCTCCCAAAGAACTATTGGTTCTCTGCCATTGATGGAAAAACTAGTTAACATTAGGCAGCCACCATCAGTGTTTTGAAAACATTGATGGTCGATGGTCTTCCCTCGTCCTGTGTGTGATTAGTATAAAATGTTTCCAATGGGAAGCCACTACCTGTGAAACAAGTGCAGGGACTCACAGGGGGTGCTGGATTTTACTGGGGAAAGGGGTTGCAGCTTTGCAGCCCCTAGGTAGAATCCACCACATTTTTCAGACAGTTTAAAAGCTCTCTTGTGAGCAAAACCAGAATGCTGTATATTATTGCAGATTAGTAAAAACAGGCTAGATAGGAAATTTGATTCTGAAATGCTAAAATTTTAATTGAAGCTGTAACCTGAGCATGAATTGATTATATATTGAAGTAGGCAAGTTAGGTGTACAGATCTCATATGCAGCAAGATAACTGATGACACTGAGATTACTTAATAAAACTAATCCTAGATTTAATTCAGTTCCACATAATAATATGGAGACATGAGCTCTAATTTTTGATACCCTTAGGCTTTAACTAAGGCAGCATTTAATAACAAGTATAACAATCTGCATATGGGATCATATTGGTATATTCTAAGGGAGCTGAATATTTTGCTAGTATTTCATTAACCTTCTGCATTACCACTGAAATGGGAGAATGGCGAGCAATGCAGGTGAGCAAAGCTTCGAGAGTGAGTTTGATGATGATACATCTCCTTGTCCTGAGAATGGGAGCATTTCTGTTTTGAGATATTCACAGTATGTGGTTAAATGGTGATACAAAATGACTTTAATTCTGCCTGGTTTCCTTGGCAGAATTCTAGCTGGAGATTACAGCATACAGTCCCTCCAGACATCACCCAACACAACCACGGCAGCTCGCATCTACATGTGGCACTCATTATGTTGGGTACACGCTGGGTAATATGTAATTTGTATAGCTGACAAATGATACATTATACCTACCATCTGGTAGTGTGTACACACAATATATCTATAAATGATGTCTTTCACAGATATATCACATCGGCCGAACTGCATGATATATATAGCGACCAGACCTGCTTCTGTGTAAATGTGACCACCTGACCAAACCATACTAGCCGACAAACTGGCTGGCACATAGTGGGTGTGCAGCGAGGGGCATGATGTAAGTTTGGGAGCAGAGAATGGGGCATGACTTTGTGATCATGTAATCGCGGCCCCATACCTGTTACACAATGCTGAGATTACCAGAATTGTGCTGCAGGTGATGGGGCCTCGATGACATAATTCAGCGCAAATCATGTCATCGGCTCCCACTGGACCTTCAACTTATATATATATAAGTGGCCAGTTGCAGGGAGGAAGTAGACGTGGGACGCTGGGGGGGCTTCCGGGAGTGCCACCGAGCTTCAGGAGCCTCCCAGCCATTCCGGGAGAGTAGACAAGTATGGACCAACCCATATGCTGGCCACAGGAACGAGTAAAAATGACATCTCAACTGGTTGTTCTGGCCAGACATATTGTGCAGTTGATTGGTATGTGTGTATGCACAATATAATTTGTGCATATCCTTACATCGGTCGGCTGGATGGCCGATCCATCATTCCATTGCATACCCCACATACTGTAAGAGCACATGGAAATCTGTAAGCTTACTCTAAGGCAAACGCAGGGGGTATTCCGGTTACCTGGAAAACCCCCCTCCCCTGCACACACCATAACCACAAAAGTAATAATAATAAAATAGAATTTTACTGCTACATGTTCTTCTCAGTATCACAAATGAAATTATTTAGCACCACCTGTGGATGCTTTAACATGTGTCAGCCATTAATAAATACACCTATGCACCAACTAGGAGATCTGGAAAACATGCACTATTAGGGGTGTCCTGCTGTAGTCCATCAATAGGGTTGATTACTAATACTGTAAAATAATATAATGTGACCAATATGTATATGTCCGGGGCAGTGCTAGGTTCTTCTGCTGCTCCCCCAGACTCCCAGACTTGCTCCAATGCTCACATCTGAAATAAAAACAACCATTCAGCTCAGGCAGGATGGTCCTACTGCTGCATCTTATGGATTACTGTGATCGCTGGTCCTGTATATGCTGGAGTAATGACACACAATACACTTCGTATGGCGCATATTAAAGCTGGATAAGTGCTACTTATGCCCTCTTCATAGACTGGCCACTCTCTCTCTAAAATCAAGTATTTGGAAACCCTGCTCTAGAAATCTTGCATTTGCCACTGTAACTTCCGACCAAACAGGATTTTATTACTAGGGATGCCTGCAGATTTATTTAGGCTTGTTACAAGGTCACCGACAGTAGATGCAATGTTTTTCTACGCCTATTGAAAATGGACATATTCTCTTATACTTCTTAACTGCTATTGAGAGTGTCTTTTTATATAAAAGACTTAAGATAGCAATCGCATGTCTTCTAACAAAGACTGAGCTAATCAGACGGCAATTGCTGTGGGAACACAAAATGTTATATAATCAGCAAACCTGCTCATTTATGTTTAACCTGCTTTTAATTTGCTTTTGTTTTAATTTCCTACTTTGCTTACAAAGATTTTGTCCTTTTAACATTATGTGCGGTATCAAATTAGCCCCGATATGTTTTTGGGGGCGAAAAACGTGGATCCCCATTTTTCGCCAAAGTTTTTCTTTTCTCCTATCTTAATATTTTATACGAAATAATACGATATTTCAGCTGAAAACACATAGAATCCATGATAAGCTCACGGAACTATGGGTTTTTGTCCTTGCGGTGGTGACAAAATAGCACTTTTATTTTTCAAGCTATATCAGGTCCCAAGAAAAACACCACGATAAGTGCCGGCATCGGGCAGCACTTCTGGGCTAATTGGATTGCCACTTTGATGATCCATTAGTAGCGCCCTGGTGCCCTGTGCCAGAGAGAGCATTGATGCCCCACCATTTTTAAAATAGGGACAAAAGATAGTGCACCTGAAAAAGGGCCATGACCTCATGGGGAAGGGCCACGGAAGAGATAGGAGGAGCCAGGAGATGCTGGGGATAAAAGAAGAGGAAGCTACAAGTGAGAATGATAATTAACAAAAAAATTGACAGGCCCAAACAGCGCCCCCTGCCCTGCAGTGCCCTATGCCATGGCACTGGTCGCACTACCCTAGTTTCAGCCCTGGTTGCACACAACAGATTTGAGCAATGTTTTTGCTACTGCTTGTGTGCAAAAATCCTTAAAGATAAGCGGTTTGGTTTTTCAGAAAACCAAACACACATGAACTTGGGGATTCCGAGGAGAAGCTCAGGTCTTAGCACAAAGGGCCTGATTCAGACCCGTTCGCTAGCATGCGGCCGTTCGTTGCAGACGATGTTCGCTAATGTGCGCATGCGTATAGTTCGCAGTGCGTGTGCACAAACTATTCGAGCGATCAGAATGTGCTCACTTGTCCTGCCAGAACAGCGCAGTGGAATGAGTGACAGCAGATGCCGTTTGAGGGTGGTAACAGGGGCAGGGCAGTAGTAATGGGGGAGTTGAGTTGCAGACACAGGCGTGCCAGAGTGTTTCAACGCCATTCAGAGGCAGCATAATTAACAGGCAGTGTCATTGTACACGTCACCTGGTAGATTTTAACACAGAACTGCTCGCTGTGCTTGCGGTAGGGTACAGTCAACCGCAAGCACTGCTGTCTTATCCGGTGGTTCCTGATGTACCGATGGTTGTATATACTTCCTGGAGATGACGTACGCAAGTGGGCGGATAAAGACAGGCTGGTGGGTGTCTATAAACTCAAAGTGATCGCTCGCCAAGACATAGTGGACATGATTATGTTTTGCTGTGTGAGCGGATGCCTTGACATCACTTAGCTGAATTTGCATACGCTGGGAGCGAGCGGCCGCAACTAGCGAACGGGTCTGAATCAGGTCCAAAGTTTGAATATTAAAATGAAGCAAAATGAAATTTTCCCGGAAATTTAAGATCTCGTGTGTTTTCGGATTGCATATGAGTCCCACACTCATGCTCAAGCAACATTTTACACAGTAGAGTGTATGGAGTGGGTTTGGGTTGTAGTTGTGTTTTAAAAAAGGTGCTATTTGGACGCCATTAGAAGGAATTGTAGGGAGTGGATAGAAGGGTGTAACAGACTGCAGGTATCTTTGTCACTGTCTATATTTGTCAGACAATAGCTAGCAGCTACTGTAATCTGCATGTAAACAAGCTACTGCCTCAGTCACTGTTTTTTGTCAAACACTGGTAGGTACAAACAGACTATTGGGTATTTTTGTTAGAAGTGATTCTGAAATTAGCGGCCTTACAATGGTATTCCCACAAGGATATTTATCTACACTGCAGTATATATTGTCACATGTGTATGAGGGTAGTTTTGCTGCTCAGCTTTACAAAAAATACCGTGCTGTGTATGAGTTAGCTGCACCCCAAAGAAGAAATCTTTTGCAGTTTTAAAAAAAACGTATCTTAGAATTCAATTTAATTCATATTTCAAGCAACTATTATGTGTTTTTGAGAGGCAGTGCACATTACTGTACATTTTAGGTGTGGTGTTCCTGTCAGCTGTATCCCATATTTATAAGTGCAAAAAAATAATTTTTTTCTGGTGTCTAAAAAAATCTCAAAACTTTTATAATTAAATTGAAATCAGATATCAATGGAATATGGTGTGCTTTTGACTGGTAGTGTATATAACTGTATTTTTTGGGGGTGGTGTCCCTGTCAACTGCACTGCGAAAAATAAATTTTTATCTGGTGACTCACTTTCGGCCGGCTCCACTGGGATTTTGCAACCATCACGAGATCCCACGTGCAGCCCAGAGCCGGCAGCCACAGCAGTGGCTCATAGTGCCCCTGTCATTTACTGCCCAGTCCCTCAATAATACATGAGGGAGAAGCAGTATTAGTGACACATAACGTGTGCTGATACCGCTTCGGCGGTTCATACATCTCACCCATTGTGTGTGTTTGACAGGAAGCATATATTTTACTGTACTTTATTGGGTTTTTTAGGCCCCAAATCAAAATTATATTAGTACAAAGCAAAATTCTGACCACATGAAGACAAGTATAAGGAGAAGCATATGATGGAAAAGGGCCCTGCTCATGAGAGCTTATAATCTAAAAGGGGAGGGGCAGACATACAAGTGTGATCCAGATGGGGTAGGGAGGAAAGAGCATGTAGTGGGTTAGGATGAGAGCTGATAGACCTTGATGAAGTAGTGTATATATATATATATATATATATATATATATTATATCTATATATATTTATTAGGGGTGTGCACCGGCCACTTTTCGTGTTTTGTGTTTTGGTTTTGGATCTGGATCTTTCTTCGTATTTTGGATCTGGATTGGTTTTGCCAAAACCACCCTTCCGTGTTTTGGGTTCTGGGTTTTGTGTTTTGGATCTGTATTTTTTTTTTAAAATGCATAAAAACAGCTAAAATCACAGAATTTGAGGGTTTTTCTGCTCCTATGCTATTATTAACCTCAATAACCTTAATTTCCACTAATTTCCAGTCTATTCTGAACACCTCACAATAGTGTTTTTATGTCCAAAAGGTTGCACCGAGGTAGCTGGATGACTATGCTAAGAGATACGAGTGGGCGGCACAAACACGTGGTCCATCTAGGAGTGACACTGCAGTGGCAGACAGGATGGCAGTTTGAAAAACTAGGCCCCAAACAGTACATAATGCAAAGAAAAAAAAAGAGGTGCAAGATGGAATTGTCCTTGGGCCCTCCCACCCACCCTTATGTTGTATAAACAGGACATGCACACTTTAACAAACCAATCATTTCGGCGCCAGGGTCTGCCACATGACTGTGGCTGAAATTATTGGTTCGTTTGGGCCCCCACAAAACAAGCTGGCAATTAATCTGTCCCTGCACAAACTGGCTCAACTGAGGCAAGATGTCGTCCTCATCTTCCTCATCCACCGATTCCTCACCCTCTTCAGTGTTGTGTACATCCTCATCCTCACAGAGTATTAATTCGTCCCCGCTGGAATCCACCACCACAGGTCCCTCTGTACATTCTGGAGGCTGGTTTCCCAGGAAGAGTTGATAATTCATTTTTATGAACATCATCTTCTCCACATTTTGTGGAAGCAACCTCCTACGCCTTTCGCTGACAAGGTTCCCTGCTGCTCTAAACATTCTTTCGGAGTACACACTGGAGGGGGGGGGCAACTCAGGTAAAATAGAGCCAGTTTGTATAGGGGCCTCCAAATTGCCTCTTTTTCCTGCCAGTACAGGTACGGACTGTCTGACATGCCTACTTGGATGCTGTCACCGATATAATCCTCCACCATTCTGTCAATGGTGACAGTATAATATTGAGTAACAGTAGATATGTCAGAAATAGTTGCCAGGTCCTTCAGTCCAGACCAGATGTCCAAACTTGGTCCTGCCTGCCCTGCATCACCGCCAGCGGGTTACTTAGGATACCTAAGTTTTTTCCTGGCAGCCCCAGTTGCGGGAGAAAATGAAGAAGGAGCTGTTGACGTGTCACGTTCTGCTTCAGCTGACAGTGTTTTCACCAGCAGGTCTTTGCACCTCTGCAGGCTTGTGTCGGCCAGAAAGAGAGACACCACATAGGCTTTAAACCTAGAATCGAGCATGGTGGCCAAAATGTAGTGGTCTGATTTCAACAGATTGACCACCCTGGAATCCTGGCAAAGCGAATGAAGTGCTTCATCCACAAGTCCCACATGCCGAGTGGAATCGCTCCATCTTAGCTCCTCCTTCACTGTCTCCAGCTACTTCTGCAGAAGCCTGATGAGGGGAATGACCTGACTCAAGCTGGCAGTGACTGAACTGACTTCACGTGTGGCAAGTTCGAAGGGCTGGAGAACCTTGCACAACACGGAAATTATTCTCCACTGCGCTTAAGTCAGGTGCATACCCCCTCCTTTCTCTATGTCATAGGTGGATGTATAGGCTTGAATGGCCTTTTGCTGCTCCTCCATCCTCTGAAGCATATAGAGGGTTGAGTTCCACCACTTCACAACCTCTTGCTTCAGGTGATGGCTGGGCAGGTTCAAGAGTGTTTGCTGGCACTCCAGTCTTTGGCACGCAGTCGCTGAATAGCGAAAGTGGCCAGTAATTTTTCAGGCCACCCAAAGCATCTCCTGCATGCCCCTGTCGCTTTTCAGAAAATTCTGCACCACCAAGTTTATTGTGTGAGCAAAACATGGGAAGTGCTGGAATTTGCCCAGATGTAATGCCCGCACAATATTGGTGGCATTGCCAGAAATCACAAATCCCCAGGAGAGTCTAAGTGGGGTAAGCCACTGGGCAATGATTTCCCTCAGTTTCTCTAAGAGGTTGTCGGCAGTGTGCCTCTTACTGAAACCGGTGATACACAGTGTAGCCTGCATTGAAACGAGCTGGGGTTTCTGAGATGCTGCTACTGGTGATGCTGCTGTTGTTGCTGCGTAAATTGATACAAATGGGCTGTCACAGTCATATAGTCCTTAGTCTGCCCTGTTCCACTTGTCCACATGTCCGTGGTTAAGTGGACATTGGGTACAACCGCATTTTTCAGGACACTGAGGACAATTTTTCTGACGTTTCTGTACAGTCTCGGTATCGCCTGCCTAGTGAAGTGGAATCTAGATGGGATTTGGAACCGGGGACACACTACATCCATCAATTGTCTCAATCCCACTGCACTAATGGCGGATGCACGTCTAACACCAACATAGCAGTCAAGGCCTCAGTTATACGTTTTGCCTCAGGATGACTGCTGTTGTACTTCATCCTCCTCACTAAGGACTGTTGGAGGGTCAGTTATTTAGTAAAAGTAGTGGTGTTCCTACTTCCTCTCTGGGATGATGAACGAGTCCCAGCAGCAGCAGCAGCGGCAGCAGTAGGCGTAGCAATGCAGGATCCTCCGGAGGAATCCCGGATAGGAGAGTCAGTCATGCCAGTGACATGGCCTGCAGGACTACTTCCGATCCTGACTAAGGAGGAAATTGACGAGGAGGGAGTTGACGGTGTGGTTTGCAGGTGCTTGGATACAATAGTACAACGGGATTTAGGTGTCCCTGTACTACTTACGGTCATAGCCAAAGTTTCTGAACTTGACAGTAACTTTTTATGAATGCGCTGCAGGTGCCGTATAAGGGAAGATGTTCCTAGGTGGTTAACGACCCTACCCCTACTTATTTCACCTTTACATATAGTACATATGGCAAGACAGTTGTTGTCCGGATTTGGATAGAAATATTGCCAGACCAAAGAGGTGGAATGTTTGGTCTTCTGCCCAGGCATGACCGTGATGGGCTTTTTCATCCCACGGACAACAACTGTCTCCCCCGGAGCCTGATTTAAACAAACCACATCACCATCAGAATCCTCCTCGCCAACTTCCTCCTCAGCGCCAGCTACACCAGTATCCTCATCCTGTTGTACTTCAACGGTGACATCTTCAGTTTGCATATCAGCAAGTGGACTGTGGGTGCTCTTTTCAGCACTTGCAGGGGGCATGCAAATGGTGGAAAGAGCCACCTCTTCCCGTTCAGTGCTGGGAAGGTCAGGCATCGCAGCCACCACCACACTTGGACTCTCCTTGGGGATTTGTGATATCTTCTTAGAACGCACAGTTCTTCGCTGTGCTTTTGCCAGCTTAACTCGTTTGATTTTTTTAACGGGAGGAGGGCTTCCATCATCATGTGAAGCTGAACCACTAGTCATGAACATAGGGAAAGACCTTAGCTGTTTCTTGCCACTCCGTGTCGTAAATGGCATATTGGCAATTTTACGTTTCTCCTCAGATGATTTAAATGTTTTTTTTTAAGGTCATTTTCCTGAACTTTGTCATTTGGGATTGTATGTGCCCTCTACTATGACATTGGGCATTGGCCTTGGTAGACGACGTTGATGGCATGTTATCGTCTATGTCATGACTAGTGGCAGCAGCTTCAGCACTAGGAGGAAGTGGTTCTTGATCTTTCCCTATTTTATTGTTATCGGAGAAAGTTTGGTCCTCCATGTATGTTATATTGATATAAGGGGTGAGCGCGTTTGGATTTCTGAAATCAGAACCCCCTCGAGCCGGCCCGATCCGAGGCTAATCCGAGTCAGGCTTGGCTTTTCCCACCTGACTCGGATCTGAAATCGAGGCAAAACGTCATCATCCCGCCTTCCGGGTCTTGCGGGTTTTTGATTCTATATAAGGTACCCGCGTCAGCACCATTTTCTCACTCAGCTGTGGACAGTGAATAGGTAGGGTGGGAGTTAGGGCTGGCTGGGCTGTGTAGTGTAATGTAGTGTAGTGCAGTGTAGTGTTGTGCTGTGCTGTGCTGCGCTGTGCTACTGTTGTCCATAGGGGCTGTGTCCACTCCTCCAAAGTCCATAGGGGCTGGCTGTGTTGTGCTGTGCTGCTGATGTCCATAGGGGCTGTGGGCCTGATTCAGAGTCGCTCGTAAGCGGCCACTCGATCGCTTTGAGCGATGTTTGCCCAACTGCGCATGCGTACAGATCGTTATACGCATGCGCAAACCAGTCAGTGCGGTCGAAATTCATTTGCTCGCAAAATAGCGAATGCCTGATAATTTGAGTGACAGAAAGAGGCGTATGTGGGTGGTAACGGGGGAAGGTGCTTGAAAACGGGCAATGGAGATCCGAACGCAGGCGTGCTTAAAGGTCAAAACGGACGTTTTAAGGGTGTGCATAATTAAAACAGCAGCGTCATTGACCACGTCACAGGGTTATTTTATAGTCAGTACTGCTCGCAAAATTGTGGTAGGAAAAACCAATCCCAAGAATAGCGAGCAGTTCATACCCTGGTCGATGTACTCGATTAATCTAATAAATAGCGGACATGACGTAGGATGCGAGTGGCCAGGGGGCGTATTTTTTAAGAAAACGACCGCAAGTTTGGTTCGCTCATTCAGACCTAGAGGAGTGAACAGTCCGAAAAGAGCGAACGTTTGATTTGAATAGCCACCCCTATTTTCTGGACGAGCGAGTGCTAATTGCGTCCGGCTCTGAATCAGGCCCTGTGTCCACTCCTCCAAAGTCCATAGGGGCTGGCTGAAATGTGTTGTGCAGTCAGTTGTCCATAGGGGCTGTGTCCACTCCAAAGTCCTGTGCAGTGTCCCAGTCCTTAATGGGTGCTGTAGTGTTGTCCAGGGGGTGCTCTGTCCATCAGGGGTGCTCCCCCCAAGTGCAAAAAAAAATTGTATTTTTTCTGTGTTTGTGAATTGTGTGCGCAGTAGCAGCACGTGCATCAACAAAGTAGCACCAAGCATGCGCCTGTGTCTTAAGTAAAGGGCCAGCTGGCTTGACCGTTAAAGGGTGCTGTAACCCCCAAAGTGCACTCCAAACCAAATAAAAAAATATTTTCTGTGTTTGTGAATTGTGTGCACTGTGGTTGCATGTGCATCAACAAAGGAGCAGCGACAAGCGTGCGCCTGTGTCCCATAAGCAATGGGCCGGCTGGCTTGTCCATTAAAGGGTATTGTAACCCCCAAAGTGCTCTCCAAAAAAAAATATATATATTTTTTTGTGTTTGTGAATTGTGTGCGCAGTAGACGCACTTCCATCAACAAAGTAGCGCCAAGCGTGCGCCTGTGTCATTGGTAAAGGGCCGGCTGGCTTGACTGTTAAACAGTGCTGTAACCCCCAAAGTGCACTCCAAAAAAATAAAAAAATGTTTTTTTGTGTTTGTGAATTGTGTGCGCAGTAGCCGCACGTGCATTAACAAAGTAACGCCAAGCGTGCACCTGTGTCATGAGTTAAGGTCGGCTGGCTTGACCGTTAAAGGGTGCTGTAACCCCGAAAGTGCACTTCAATCCAAATAAAAAAATATTTTCTGTTTTTGCTGAATTGTGTGCACTGTGGCTGCACGTGCATCAACAAAGGAGCAGTGCCAAGCGTGCGCCTGTGTCCCATAAGTAAAGAGCCAGCTGGCTTGTCCGTTAAAGGGTGCTGTAACCCCCAAAGTGCACTCCAAAAAAAATAAAAAAATATATTTTTGTGTGTTTGTGAATTGTGTGTGCAGTAGCCGCATGTGCATCAACAAAGTAGCGCCAAGCGTGCGCCTGTGTCATAGGTAAAGGGCAGGCTGGCTTGACCATTAAAGAGTTCTGTAACCCCCAAAGTGTACTCCAAACCAAATAAAAAATATTTTCTGTGTTTGTGAATTTTGTGCACTGTGGCTGCACGTGCATCAACAATGGAGCAGCGCCAAGCATGCGCCTGTGTCCCATAAGTAAAGGGCCGGCTGGCTTGTCCATTAAAGGGTGGTGTAACCATCAAAGTGCGCTCTGCAAAAAATTAAAAATTCTCCTTTTTTTTCTGTCTTTGTGAATTGTGTGGGCTGTAGCTGCACCTGCATCCTCAAAGCAGCAGCGACAAGCGTGTGTCTGTCTGTTAAAGGGTGGTGTAACCCCGAAAGTGCACTCCAACAAAAATACAATATTTTCTTCTGTGTTTGTGAATTGTCTGCACTGTACGTGAATCCTCAAAGCAGCAGCACCAAGCGTGCATCTGTCTGTTATAGGGTGGTGTAACCCTCAAAGTGCGCTCCACAAAGAATAAAAAATTCTTCTTTTTTTTCTGTCTTTGTGAATAGTGTGGGCTGTAGCTGCACCTGCATCCTCAAAGCAGCAGCGACAAGCGTGCATCTGTCTGTTAAAGGGTTTTGTAATCCTCAAAGTGCGCTCCACAAAGAATAAAAAAATCTTCTTTTTTTCTCTCTTTTTGAATTGTGTGCACTGTAGCTGCACGTGCATCAACAAAGGAGCAGCGCCAAGCGTGCACCTGTGTCCCATAAGTAAAGAGCCGGCTGGCTCATTTCTTAAACGGTGGTGTAACCCACAAAATGCACTAGTCTCCAACAAAAATAAAAAAAAAATTTCTGTGTTTGTGTGCGCCTTAGCCGCACGTATATATCAAAATGACATAAATGGAGTACCAAACTTTCTACGATAAAAATAAAATAGGGAAAGATCAAGAAACACTTCCTCCTAGTGCTGAAGCTGCTGCCACTAGTCATGACATAGACGATAACATGCCATCAACGTCGTCTGCCAAGGCCGATGCCCAATGTCATAGAAGAGGGCACATACAATCCCAAATGACAAAGTTCAGGAAAATTACCTTAAAAAACATTTAAATCTTCTGAAGAGAAATTTAAACTTGCCAATATGCCATTTACGACACGGAGTGGCAAGGAACGGCTCTGGTCTTTCCCTATGTTCATGTCTAGTGGTTCAGCTTCACATGACGATGGAAGCCCTCCTCCCGCTACAAAAATCAAATGAGTTAAGCTGGCAAAAGCACAGCGAAGAACTGTGCGTTCTAAGAAGATATCACAAATCCCCAAGGAGAAAAGTGTGGTGGCGGTTGCAATGCCTGACCTTCCCAGCACTGGACGGGAAGAGGTGGCTCTTTCCACCATTTGCACGCCCCCTGCAAGTGCTGAAAGGAGCACCCACATTCCTCTTGCTGATATGCAAATTGAAGATGTCACTGTTGAAGTACAACAGGGTGAGGATACTGGTGTAGCTGGCGCTGAGGAGGAAGTTGGCGAGGAGGATTCTGATGGTGATGTGGATTGTTTAAATCGGGCTCCGGGGGAGACAGTTGTTGTCCGTGGGATGAAAAAGCCCATCACGGTCATGCCTGGGCAGAAGACCAAACATTCCATCTCTTTGGTCTGGCAATATTTCTATCCAAATCCGGACAACAACTGTCTTGCCATATGTACCATATGTAAAAGTGAAATAAGTAGGGGTAGGGATGTTAACCACCTAGGAACATCCTCCCTTATACGGCACCTGCAGCACATTCATAAAAAGTTACTGTCAAGTTCAGAAACTTTTGGCTAAGACCGTAAGCAGTCCAGGGACACCTAAATCCCATTGTCCTGTTGTATCCAAGCACCTGCAAACCACACCATCAACTCCCTCCTCGTCAATTTCCTCCTTAGTCAGGATCGGAAGTAGTCCTGCAGGCCATGTCACTGGCATGACTGACTCTCCTATCCGGGATTCCTCCGGAGGATCCTGCATTGCTACGCCTACTGCTGCTGCTGCTGCTGCTGGGAGTTGTTCATCATCCCAGAGAGGAAGTAGGAACACCACTACTTTTACTAAATAACTGACCCTCCAACAGTCTTTAGCAAGGAGGATGAAGTACGACAGCAGTCATCCTGAAGCAAAACATATAACTGAGGCCTTGACTGCTATGTTGGTGTTAGACGTGCATCCGCCATTAGTGCAGTGGGATTTAGACAATTGATGGAGGTAGTGTGTCCCCGGTTCCAAATCCCGTCTAGATTCCACTTCACTAAGCAGGCGATACCGAGACTGTACAGAAACATCAGAAAAAGTGTCCTCAGTGTCCTGAAAAATGCGGTTGTACCCAATGTCCACTTAACCACGGACATGTGGACAAGTGGAACAAGGCAGACAAAGGACTATATGACTGTGAAAGCCCACTGCGTAGATGAATCACCTTATGCAGCAACAACAGCAGCATCACCAGCAGCAGCATCTCAGAAATGCCAGCTCGTTCCAAGGCAGGCTACGCTGTGTACCACCAGTTTCAGTAAGAGGCACACTGCTGACAACCTCTTAGAGAAACTGAGGGAAATCATCGCCCAGTGGCTTACCCCACTTAGACTCTCCTGGGGATTTGTGATATATGGCAACGCCACCAATATTGTGCGGGCATTACATCTGGTGAAATTCCAGCACATCCCATGTTTTGCTCACACAATAAACTTGGGGGTGCAGATTTTTCTGAAAAGCGACAGGGGCGTGCAAGAGACGCTTTGGGTGGCCCGAAAAATTTCTGCCCACTTTTGCCATTCAGCGACTGCGTGCCAAAGACTAAAGCACCAGCAAACACTCTTGAACCTGCTCCGCCATCACCTGAAGCAAGAGGTTGTGACGCGGTGGAACTCAACCCTCTATATGCTTCAGAAGATGGAGGAGCAGCAAAAGGCCATTCAAGCCTATACATCCACCTATGACATAGGCAAAGGAGGGGGTATGCACCTGACTCAAGCACAGTGGAGAATGATTTCCGTGTTGTGCAAGGTTCTCCAGCCCTTCGAACTTGCCACACGTGAAGTAAGTTCAGACACTGCCAGCTTGAGTCAGGTCATTCCCCTCATCAGGCTTTTGCAGAAGCAGCTGGAGAAAGTGAAGGAGGAGCTATGATGGAACGAGTCTGCTCAGCTTGTGGGACTTGTGGATGAAGCCCTTCATTCGCTTTGCCAGGATTCCAGGGTGGTCAATCTGTTGAAATCAGACCACTACATTTTGGCCACCGTGCTCGATCCTAGTTTTAAAGCCTATGTGGTGTCTCTCTTTACGGCCGACACATGTCTGCAGAGGTGCAAAGACCTTCTGGTGAAAACACTGTCAGCTGAAGCTGAACGTGACACGTCAACAGCTCCTTCTTCATTTTCTCCCGGAACTGGGGCTGCCAGGAAAAAACTTAGGTATCCTAAGCAACCCGCTGGCAGTGATGCAGGGCAGGCAGGACCAAGTTTGGACATCTGGTCAGGACTGAAGGACCTGGCAACAATTTCTGACATGTCTACTGGCACTGCATATGATACTGTCACCATTGACAGAATGGTGGAGGCTTACATAGGTGACAGCATCCAAGTAGGCATGTCAGACAGTCCGTACCTGTACTGGTAGTAAAAAGAGGCAATTTGGATGCCCTTGTACAAACTGGCTCTATTTTACCTGAGTTGACCCCCTCCAGTGTGTACTCCGAAAGAGTGTTTAGTGCAGCCGGGAACCTTGTCAGTGAAAGGCGTAGGAGGTTGCTTCCACAAAATGTGGAGAAGATGATGTTCATAAAAATGAATTATCAACTCTTCCAGGGAGACCAGCCTCCAGAACATACAGAGGGACCTGTGGTGGTGGATTCCAGCGGGGACGAATTAATACTCTGTGAGGATGAGGATGTACACAACACTGAAGAGGGTGAGGAATCGGTGGATGAGGAGGATGAGGACGACATCTTGCCTCCGTAGAGCCAGTTTGTGCAGGGACAGATTATTTGCCAGCTTGTTTTGTGGGGGCCCAAACGAACCAATAATTTCAGCCACAGTCGTGTGGCAGACCCTGGCGCTGAAATGATTGGTTTGTTAAAGTGTGCATGTCCTGTTTATACAACATAAGGGTGGGTGGGAGGGCCCAAGGACAATTCCATCTTGCACCTCTTTTTTTTCTTTGCATTATGTACTGTTTGGGGCCTAATTTTTCAAACTGCCATCCTGTCTGCCACTGCAGTGTCACTCCTAGATGGGCCACTTTTTTGTGCTGCCCACTCATGTCGCTTAGCATAGTCATCCAGCTACCTCAGTGCAACCTTTTGGACATAAAAACACTATTGTGAGGTGTGAGGTGTTCAGAATAGACTGGAAATGAGTGTTAATTAAGGTTATTGAGGTTAATAATAGCATAGGATCAGAAAAACCCACAAATACTGTGATTTTAGCTGTTTTTATGCTTTTTTTAAAAAAAATACTGATCCAAAACACAAAACCCAGAACCCAAAACACGGAAGGGTGATTTTGGCAAAACCAATCCAGATCCAAAACACGAAGAAAGATCCAGATCCAGAACCAAAACACAAAACACGAAAAGTGGCCGATGCACACCCCTAAATGATATATATGTGTAGCTAAGGCGTATACAAACACAGAAAATAATTTTTTATTTTTGTTGGAGACTAGTGTACTTTGTGGTTTACACCACCCTTTAAGAAATGAGCCAGCCGGCTCTTTACTTATGGGACACAGGCGCACACTTGGCGCTGCTCCTTTGTTGATGCACGTGCAGCTACAGTGCACACATTTCACAAAGACAGAAAAAAAAGAAGAATTTTTTATTTTTTGAGGAACGGACTTTGAGGGTTACACCACCCTTTAACACACAGATGCACGCTTGGCGCTGCTGCTTTGAGGATGCACGTACAGTGCACACAATTCACAAACAGAAGAAAATATTGTATTTTTGTTGGAGTGCACTTTCGGGGTTACACCACCCTTTAACAGACAGATGCACGCTTGGTGCTGCTGCTTTGAGGATGCACAAACAGTGCACACAATTCACAAACACAGAAGAAAATATTGTATTTTTGTTGGAGTGCACTTTGGGGGTTTCACCACCCTTTAACAGACAGATGCACGCTTGTCGCTGCTGCTTTGAGGATGCAGGTGCGGCTAGAGCCCACACAATTCACAAAGACAGAAATAAAGGAGAATTTTTTATTTTTTGTGGAGTGCACTTTGAGGGTTACACCACCCTTTAACGGACAAGCCAGCTGGCCCTTTACTTATGACACAGGCGCACGCTTGGCGCTGCTCCTTTGTTGATGCACGTGCAGCCACAGTGCACACAATTCACAAACACAGAAAATATTTTTTTATTTTGTTTGGAGTGCACTTTGGGCTTTACAGCACCCTTTAACGGTCAAGCCAGCCGGCCCTTTACTTATGACACAGGCGCACGCTTGGCGCTACTTTGTTGATGCACGTGCGGCTACTGCGCACACAACTCACAAACACAGAAAAAATATAAAAAATTTTTGCACTTTGGGGGAGCACCCCTGATGGACAGAGCACCCCCTGGACAACACTACAGCACCCCTTTAGGACTGGGACCCTGCACATAACTTTGGAATGGACACAGCCCCTATGGACAACTGACTGCACAGCACAGTCCAGCCAGCCCCTATGGACTTTGGAGGAGTGGACACAGGCCCTACGGACAACAGCAGCACAGCACAACACAGCCAGCCCCTATGGACTTTGGAGGAGTGGACACAGCCCCTATGGACAACAGCAGCACAGCACAACACAGCCAGCCCCTATGGACTGTGGAGGAGTGGACACAGGCCCTACGGACAACAGCAGCACAGCACAACACAGCCAGCCCCTATGGACTTTGGAGGAGTGGACACAGCCCCTATGGACAACAGCAGCACAGCACAACACAGCCAGCCCCTGTGGACTTTGGAGGAGTACACAGCCCCTATGGTGAACAGCAGCACAGCGCAGCACAGCACAACACTACACTGCACTACACCACACTACACTACACAGCCCAGCCAGCCCTAACTCCCTCCCTCCCTCTTCACTGTCCACAGCTGAGTGAGAAAATGGTGCCGACGCGGGAACCTTATATAGAATCCAAAACCCGCAAGACCCGGAAGGCGGGATGATGACGTTTTGCCTCGATCTCAGATCCAAGTCAGGCGGGAAAAGTCGAGCCTGACTCGGATCGTGGGGGCTCGGGGGGGTTCGGATTTCAGAAATCCGAACCCGCTCACCCTGTAATATATATATATATATATATATATATATATATATATATAGATACACTCATACCTCTCAAAGTTTGCTAAATGTATAATAACTAGGATTCTGCTATGGGGCATAACATGAACAACCAATTCAAAGAGAGGTATCTCTCTAGAGTCTAGGAGCATTGGGGGCTCCTTCAAAAAGTTGCTATGGGGCCTACAAAGTTCCAGTTATGCCCCTGGCTAAGATATAGGGTGACAGAGATTCTGGTTTAGTTTAGTTTCCTTTATGGATTCTTCTTCTGCCCTCTGTGCACTTTTTACTTAAATGAACCTGGTATTTTAAACCATAACATTGCAACAAAGACTATCAATAACATTATGAGCAGGGCTTGTGCTGATGCACTGTTAATCCATGCTATCTGATTTATGCAAGGAGTCTCACTATGGTCCATCGGCCGGATTCACTACCGATCGCAACTGCGATTGCAATAGCGATTATGTGCACAGTTCAACTGCGATAAATGCAATCCAAAACACGCAAAATCCGGTTTTTAGATCTGAGGGCCTGATGCACTACAGAAAGCAACTGCAAATGCAATAGCGATTACACACCCAATTCAACTGTGATAGTATGCTAATTCATTGAGATCGCAATGCCACCGCAGCACTACATGAGGACGCCCACTTTTCCTTACACACATCCGTAATGTTTAGCAAGACTGCAAAACCATCAGTACAATGGAGTACCATCGCAGCCTCACGCACACTTGCAGAAGGTCTGACCTTACTCAGAAATTGCTAACTTCATCGCACGCTATGAGTCCTCAGGCTGTGTATGGCATCACAGTGGATAATTTATGCACGCCACTGCAACGGCTTTCAAACGCACCGGCACGTCTGCGTTTCACCGACCACCCTCCGTCACCTCCCACAAACGCCACTTCCTGTCAATCACTATGCGATGGGTCTGTGTAGTCACTGCAATCGCAGTCCCGATCGCAGTGGCCGGTTCACGCACGCGCAATCTGGTAATTGTGTGTGTAAATCGCAGTTGCATTTGGTAGTGAATCAGGCCCCATGTCTTCAACCGAAACTCCCCCCTCCAACCCCTTAGAGCTCCACACCATTCAGATTGTTATAGCAATCATCTTTTATGTACCTGTACAAACGTATAGCCTGTATATTCATGGAGTTTTCTATGACTTCTAATACCCTTTTATAATCTACAGCACAAATTACTTTATTTTCTACATCACAATAAAGGTTTATTGTGTTATTTTTTTCTATTATCATTTGACTCCAACCTCTGTATAAAATAACGCAGATATATTTTCAAAGTAAAATATGAATGATATTTTTCTAAGGGATTCCATTGCAAAAGACATCACAAAATATTTCAGCTAAATCAATTCCTAGAATGGATTGTTTTTCTTATAACGAGAAAATGCTAGGCACCAGTCAATGCATCCACTTCTCAACTTCTTAGTATCTGCATATTGCAGATTGCTAGTGACAAATTATTCATAGTATAACCCTCTCCTGGTTTCCTTGTTATCTTTTGCATTTTTCCTCCAGGGCATGTTTTTGTTAAATCCTCCTCATCTGTCAGTTTGTTTATGTGCTGTATGTACTTTTACTGTGGATTCAAGTTTTACCAGAAGGCATACAGTAGGAGCTGGTGCAATCTATGTTTTCATTCTGATGTTTGCTTGCCATGCAGTCCTCTGGTCTCTAAGTGCCCCTCAAGATCTTCAGCAGTCATAACAACCTCAGTGTTTTTCAGGCAGGTCTTCTGAGAAATCCATTCCTTTTTACAACTATACCTATATTATCTCCTGTATTGCTATGATACAACACTTGTACTATTGTCCTATTTATCTTTGTTCTTGCATTTATATAAACTTATCTTAAAAGCATGCAAATAATATAGAATTATGGGCCACGATCCGGAGATGGACGCATCAGCGGACACCATCCGTCCAGCCACTGCAGCATACCTATTACCCTATGATAATGTATCCTCTTGTCTAGGTGAGCATCAGTCTGGCTTCATGAGTACTGAATGCATTGCTCTACCTATTGTTTTTCCTTTCTCAGCCGACATAATTAATATTGGGGCATGCAATACACATACTGGGTGCAAAACATCTGTCCAAAACAGGGGTCCCAGCTCCATCTGCATGCTACCAATGAGCATGGAAATCTGCCATATACTGTATGTCCTTGACACTCCCATGAGATGGACCAGTTTTGTGGAATCGCATGCTAGCTGCTCAGTTGGCGATCAGAAACTCCTATTTCAAACAAAGAGGAGAGTTCCGTCAATGGACGGTTCAAGCTGTTCCTACTTTCAATCTCCATCCATGTGCATATGCATTGTATGGTGGATGTGCAGTCTGCAGATACAGTCAGGGCCATAGAGAGCCAGCCCAAGCTCCATTACTAGGGGGTGTGGCCTAATTGCAGAAAATGCATGGTCACACCTCCATAGAGAAGATAAAATCACTGGGGAGGGAGGGGGGGCAGTGAGCCCCTCAGCTCAGGGCAAATCAGTGTGATTGCTCCCTCCCACAAACAGAGGAGAGGAGACTGCTGCTGCTCAGTGGCAGCAGTCTCCCTGGTCTCCCACTGCAGCCCAGCACACAGCATCGTGTGCTGGGCTGCTGACAGGTAAGAGGGAGGGGGACGGCATTGGACCAGGGCCCCCATCAGACCTTTTCAACAAGCCTGGGCCTGGGTAATTAGTACCCCAACCTCTTTCTTGGCACCCCTGGATACAGTAGCCACTGTGGGGAAAATGTAATAAGATGTAATTATCTTCCGAGTCTGGTGCAAGTTTAAGCTGCGAGTACCAATGCCATTACTGGCTTTTACATGCAGTCGCAGTGACAACTCATCCCCCTCACGTGTGGGTGTGAGCATGGGAAATGGCAGACATTACAATAGGCTCATCATCCACATCATAAACATTTTATTTATGGTTGCTTAAGAGAGGGTACAAATTGCTTGTTACATTTTTATGGGTATTTTTGGTAACTGTACTTGCACCTCCATCCACATAAGGTGGGGGAGCTGAGCGTGAACTGCTGGCAATACTCTCCACAATGCTACCTTGATGCACGTGCGCGCCATTTTGCGGCTCACCCGTATTGCAATTTAGCGTCGCGGATGTATTCTCTGGCAATGTGCAAGCGACGCTAGTTTGCATCGCTTGCACATTTTTAAGCCACGCATCCCCTTCATGCTGCCACAATTTTAAACATTCATAATATTTAAACTTTTTCTCTCGGGAACGTATCAGACTGATGTGATCCCGGACATTATCTAATACATTTTTATCAAAACTACCAATTCTTGGAAACGGTCTAACACTCTTCATCGTCATTTTAAACCATACATCACAATACCTTATTGCATAAGTACCGTACTTAGTAGGCATAATACGACGGGCCGATCTAATCGGAGCTTTCATTAGCAGCACATCATTGACTAACATCTATGCTGTTTGCATGGCTCCCATTCTAAGACAAAATCCTACGCTTTTCAATAAAGATTTAAACTGGTGAAAGACAATCTAGATACTCTCACTTACCTACGGAAGAAATTTCCAGATGCCCCCGCTCACCTACGGAAGAATTTCTAGATGCCCCCGCTCACCTACGGAAGAATTTCTAGATGCCCCCGCTCACCTATTATATCTCAGCTCACAATCACAAGTCTCCTAGTGTGGCTCAACTACAATGCTCAAATAACCCAACCTTATTATTGAACACTGCAGAGAGCCGGTCCCTAACAAAAATAACAAACCATACACCTGCTCTGTGTACTGAATGGTAAGCTGCTTACCGAGCGGCTAGCACCTAGCCCTTAAAGGTCATACGGTACCTCTAACTGTAGGGAACAAGTTACCCCTACCAACAAACACTCACAACAAATACTCACTGTTACACACTTTTTCCTGCGCAGAAAAATACACGTTAACCCAGATATTGATAACAATTGAAAAATGTAAACCTCAACGGCTTTGTTTAAACACCGTGGCAGCACAACCAGAAGTACGTATACGCTATTGTGCGACCAGTCACATACAAAATAATGCGACTACCACACAACCGTATGACAACTTTTAGCTGCGTACGTAAAAGTGCGTCTTTACTGTGCGCAAAACAGCGACTCAGCCACGTACTCAATACTGCGGCACCCTTTTAAACGCTATGGTTCTATCAACAAAGGAAAACAAACTTTTTCCTCGCTTGTCCCTGGATTCTAGTCAGCTTCCTTGGTTCACACAGAAATGGATAGCGATCTTTCAGCACAAAGCGGTTGCAGGTAAACCCTGCATGTGGCCACTCCACTCTTTGCTGAGATATCGATAGCCATATGTACCGTGTGAGTAGGTAAGTGACTTCACTCGATGAGCCCCCATCTGATGATACTGGATCAGAACCTCTATATACCCCTGCCTATACCTTCTAATATCCTACCTATAAACCTCTATGGATGACGCTAATTTGCATACGCAGTCATACAGCAAATAAAGACTTAAGACCTGGAATCTGTGGTTCCAAAGCACAAGCATTATTCAGGTAAAAGTACAGTCAGTTACACGCTATTGATCCAGACACAATTCGGGGCAAAGGAATTATACAGACCCAAGCACAGTATACATACGCAGCGCTTTCTGGTCCAGATGTTAGGCAAGAAACCCCTCAGTCAGCATTCAGACTAAAAACCCAGTGTTTGAGCACACATATTTATAACCCCCCAGAATAGACAGGACAATAGAGAAGTTTGTTGCTTATGCCATTGGTTCCCAGGGGGGAAGCATCTGTTACAGAGCGTTTAACAGGCTGGTTCAAATAGACTCAACCCAGCCTCCAACAACTGGGGGTCTCTGCCCTCCCGCCCCATGCAATCATCCTAACAGTTGTTCATATAATATACATTTTGTTGCTCGAAGTCTCTGCGGTCCATAAGTTGAGAATGCATGATGCGATCTCCACACCGATAACACCGGAATTCTGTTGAAAGAGTATGCATCAGTACAAAACCAAACACGGCTTACTTAGCATGAATAAAACCCTAGTTACCAAATAATCTTTATTTCACAGCATTTATACCAACTGAACAAACTTAAATCTTATACCTTTAAAGCTTATTAAACCTTTTATGTGAATATGTAATGTGTAAGTATGCGGGGTGTGATGTAAAGATGCTAGTTAACTTGTGGCAGATACGTGCGCATGAAGCTAATAAAACAGTGCTTTCATACAAGGTCTTATGCATTCGCTAATATGCAATTAGTTAACAGCGCAATTGTGCATAGTAATGTGTGTATGAGGAATGGTGCACTTAAATCTCACTTACTAAGTGAACAGCTAGCAGTCTTGAATGCTGAGCCTTATAGTTCCACATGCCCCCTCTCTCAGCAGCCCCACCTTTCCCAGGCTCAAAAGAAAAGCCCTTTATTCTCCCAGACTCTTGTGTGAATGCAAATTAGCCCAGCTACAAGACCCAAACCTAAGATAACACTCTTGGCTTTGAAGTTATTTCATTGCAGGAAGCTGGCTAATGTATGGTGTGTATTCGAGCCGGGCCACCTGGAGTGATAGCAGACGTTATCCAGGAAGCTTATCTACATAGGCTAGTTATCACGTGGCCATTTGCTCTGTTGTAGTTAATGCAATATATCCTTTAGGGGAATTATAATAATATGCACTTTATCCAGAACACCCAAACTACGTAAAGTCATGAAATGGGCTTTTGGTGAATCGCTGTAACTTATGGCGATGGTCACGGATGCAACTGCATGATGCTAATAGTATTATCGCCACATGTACTAAAGTGTGAGTTTATCTAAAATGGCACTTAGGCGGCCATTCGCAAAATGGCGTCTTGCGGCCAGTCGCAAGATGGTGTTGCTGCGATTCAATTTTAAACTGATCTTGTCTCAGCCAGTAATCCAGTTTCGACACATATTTTAATATATAAGTATGTTTATTTTTTTTAGTCTATCTAGCATTTTTCATGTTTTCAACATTTGTTTTGTTCTTGCTGTATGTGAGATATATCATTTTTTTATTCTATTTCTTACCTTTGATTGTTAAATTTATTTCACAATGTCATTATTCCTCTGTAAAATTGAATTGAAAATACTATAAAAATAAATAATATATAAACGATATGACCCTCTAGAATTTTTTCATTAATCAAATAATAGTCTAAAAGTAAAAGCCTAGTAGCAAATATAATATATTACTAGCACACTTCTCCAAACAGCAAATCACTAGCCTCAAAGTATGTAGTGGAAGTTAAAACCTTAAACATAAATCTGAAACATGGAACACACTATTAGAAACCAAGCTTACAAATGTGAGTTTTTACATGCAAATTGAATCCAAACAGCAAATCACAGGCCTCAGACCAGTACAGGTGATTGCTGCTGGAGTAAAGTCTAGTAGAAAACTAGATTACCATCAAACTTACTCCAAACAGCAAATCCCAGACCTGAGTCAAGTACAGGTGACTGGAAGTGGAGTATTTAGTGTAAGGTAAAGCATTTTTTTATTATAAGGAATAGTTAATCTGAAACATGGAACAAATTATTAAAAACCAAGCTTCTAAATGTGAGTTTTTAAATGCAAACTGAATCCAAACAGCAAATAATAGGCTTCAGGCCAATCCTGCTGATTTAAACCATAGTAACAGCCTACTGTAGTTGAAAATATAAACTGCTCCAACCAGCAAATTACAGTCCTTAGGCCTGGACAGGTAAATGGAAATGTAGTAACAGGCTAAAAGTTTTTACATCAATACAGCAAGGTGGGAAAAGCCCTTAGTAAAAACATGGTGCATGATGGAATTGTCCTTGAGCCATTCCATCTACCCTTATGTTGTACAGTATATTAAAAAGGACATGAACAGTTTAACAAACCAAGCACTTCAGCGACAGGGACTTCCACTTTTGTGACTAAAGTGCTGGGTTTGTTTGGGCCCACAACAAAAGAAAACATTTTGGTGGTTTGGTTAAACCAAGCTACCAATTATTTAAGGCTAAAAATGTTAACCAGTAGAAAATGTCATCATCCACATCATCACCCGTACAACTGTTGTTCATATTATCATCATCAGCAGCAGCAGCCATTATTAGCTTATCCCCACTGGAATCCTTCATTACAGCGGGTCTGAATCAGGCCCATAATTCCTACAGGCACAGTGCACCACATGGTTGTGTCGCTTTTTATAGGCTACATGATGAAACTTTCCCCACTAGGATGTGTTTTTAGTACTTAACCATGGCTACCATTTAGTATTCTATTATTTGGGTAGTTTGGCCATCAGTTTTTGGTCAGTTTTGCAAACTGATGTTAAATAAATCTGTGGTTTGTATACTTATCTATGTAGGGTAGTCAATAGTTGGTCCGGTATTCTATTGTGTTCTAAAGTCAGTCATTTGAGTGGATTGCAAAACCAATGGAAAATGCCCCAAAACAACAAACTGGCATTTAGTAAATATACCCCATAGAATTATAATATACACTAATTCAAGGATGTACCAATGTCAATATCTACATAGTTGAGTAATTATCAGTCAATTGAGCATGTGTCAGTAGGGATGTCAGTAGGGACCCCTGTGTTTTGGTTTTGGATCTGTATCTCTTCGTGTTTTGGATCTGGATTTGGTTTTGCCAAAACTGCCCCTTGTATGTTTTGGTTTTGGTTTTGGATCTGTATTTTTTAAAAAAAAAATCATAAAAACCGCTAAAATAACATAATTTGGGCTTTTTTGTTACTACAGTATTAGTAACCTCAATAACATTGATTTCCACTAACTTACAGTCAATTTTGCCCACCTCACAGCTCACAATATTGTTTTCATCTGGTTTAGGCCCAAAATTTGCACTAAGCTATCTGGTTGACTAAAGTAAGTGGCAGCAGTGGGCAGAACAAACAGGTGGCAGTTAACTTCCAACATGGCACATAAGGAAACATATGCTTTCATTAATCAACAGGCCTGAAGAAGATGGAGTACAGTATGTATGTAGTTGATAGCAGGGACAAAACGGGTTGATTGGTAGTAAATTTAATTTAATTTTTTATTCCAAAGCAAATTTATGAGGGAGGAGGGGAGAGAATGGGTGAACAATGTTCCATGTTTTGCCCACAAAATCAACTTGGTAGTTCAGAATATTTCAAAAAATTAAAGAGGCATGCAGGTGATGCTCTCTGTGTGTACTTTTGGCATTCAGCAACTGCATGTCAAAGATTGCAGCAGCTGTGGCAGTTCAACTTCCAACATGGAAAATCAGGAAACAAATGGTTTTATTATTCAAGAGGCCTGAGGGAGATGGAGTATGTATGAAGTTGGAGATGGGGAAAGGAAGATTTCAGTAGTAGTAAACTTAATAAAATGTTTTGATTCTGAAGCAAATTTATGAGAATGGAGGGGAAGGGAGTAGGGGATGCATTTACAAAAAATATATAAATCATTCACAACAGTCCTTGCCCCAGAAGAATCCTTAAGCACTATGCCTGCTGCTGCTGGGAGTGGATTTTCATCCCAGAAGGAAACCAGAAAGACTACTAGTAGTACTTTAAAAAACAATTGACTGTTAAACAATACTTTGCAAGGGGGAGCAAATATGACAGCAGTCACCCAGTTGCACAGCGGATCACTGACGCCGTAACATCTATGCTGGTATTAAATGTGCATCCAATATCCACCAACAATGCAGTGGGTTTAATACATTTAATTATGGTCCTGTGTCCCCGCTACCAAATTTCATCAAGATTTTACTTCATTTTAAAAGCAATTCCCAACCTGCACAGGGACATTAAAAAAAACTTTTAGTGGCCTCCAAAATGCCATTGTACCCACTGTCCACTTAACCACAGATATGTGGACAAGCTGAACAGAGCAAATGTAAGTTTTACAATTTAAGGTTTAGTCATGCATTGTGTCCTTTTTCCAAAGGGAACTTTCCCACTGGTGATGCAGATGTGTCAACAGAACCAAGTTTAGACATCTGGTCAGTTCTAAAGGAATTGCCTACAATTAATCACATTCAAAGAATGGTTGAGGACTATTTTACATTTTTAATGATAGCATCCAATGGCAAATAGACATGTCAGACAGTCAGTTTGACTACTGGCAGGAAAAAAAAGGCAATTTGAAGGCCCTTGCACAAACTGGCTTTGCTTTACTTGAGCTGCCCACCCTCCAGTGTGTACTCAGAAAGAGTTTATAGCACAACCAGAAACCTTGTCAGTGGTCGGCATAGGAGGCTATTTTCTCAAAGTGTGGAAAAGATGATATCCATCAAAATGAACTACAAATTCTATGCCAATTACATCCAAAAATGGTGGATTCCAGCGGAGATGAATTAATATTGTGTGAGGATAATGTACACACTGATGAGGATGAGGAATTGGATGATGATGGCGACAACATCTTGCCTCTGTAAAGCTTGTTTGTGCATGTAGAGATCATTGCCAGCAATGTCAGCTGCCAATTGGTATCTTGTTTTGTGGGGGCCCAAACAAACCAATCGCTTCATGATTTATATTGTTGATGAAGGTGTTGGTGGTGAAGATGGCAGATGCTTGGAACTAGCAGAGAGAAGGAGCTAGCTGACATTGGAATGCTTGTTGGTACTTTCTTTGCCAAATTTTCTGAATTTTGAAAAAACTTTTTGAATGGATGCGCTGCAGATGATGTAACAGGGAGAAGATTACTAGATGGTTAAGGTTCCTACCTCTACTTACTCTGGCTTTACAAAGGGTACAGATGGCTTGACAAATGTTGTCCGGATTTGGGTAGAAATAATTCCACACATAAGAAATGGATTTTTTGTCTTGTGCCCAGGTATGACAATAGGCTTTTCCTTATCATGGGCAACAACTGTTTCTTCTACTGGTGCCTGATTTACACAAACAACATCCTCATCAACAACATCCTTATTAGCGTCAGCTACACAAATATCCTGCTCATCCTCGTGTACTTCCACAGAAGCATCCTTGATTTCTATGTCAGCATGTTCACTTGTGCTTACATCATCATAAGAGGCATAACCACCAGTCATAAATAAAGGCCAAGGCCTTATCCTTTCCTTGCCACTTTGTATTGCCAATTTTATGTCTTTCTGCAGCTTATTTTCCCTTTGATATTTTTTTCTTTACCACTGTAAAAAATTTTCTCTTTATTTTAGATGCCCTGTATGCCCTTTGGCATCAGCTTTAGTAGATGATGTAGATGGACTAGTATCATCATGACTGTTGGCACTGTCAGCAGCTTCAGCACTAGTATGCGGTTCCTGCTCTCCGCTCAACTGATCGTTCTCCATATCAACAAACTCAAATTAAGTGAGATACAGCACACACATCAATTTGTACCAATTTAAATATTACACTGTGGTATCAATGGCCTACAGTGTCACAAGAAAATAGTAACACACTGCGCTACCACTTACAGTGTCACAAGATTTTTTATGAATAAGAAAAGTATAGCACACTGTGCTACCACTTACAATGTCACAAGATTTTTAATGAATAAGAAAAGGATAGCACACTGTGCTACCACTTACAATGTCACAAGATTTTTTATGAATAAGAAAAGAATAACACACTGCACTACCACTTACAGTGTCACAAACATTTTATAAATAAGAAAAGAATAACACACTGCACTACCATTTAAAGTGTCACAAGATTTTTTATGAATAAGAAAAGAAAAACACACTGTGCTGCCACTTAAAGTGATGCCATTATGTTTTATATAAAACGCAAAATATTTAGCACATTGTTGTGGTCTTGTAGTCGGCATGTAGACTAATCATTTATTCATGATTGAGGAAAGAAGTAAAAAGTTGAATATTACACTGCCATACCACTTATAGTGTCAAAGATTTTTTATGAGTAAAACACTGCGCTACCACTTACAGTGTCAGAACATTTTTATGGATTAGAATAACACACTGCACTAAGACTTATAGTGTCACAATATGTGGATAATTAACTGCGGTCTGGCCGGCAGTGTCACCAAACAATAACTGCACAGCTAAGTTGCTAACACACACACACAAAAAAACTTTTTATTTTTTTTGTATTGATAATATTCATTTTATTTAACTTTTTTTTTTTTACACTGGGGAAGAGCACCCCTGAACAAGGCAGCAGCCCCCTTGATGAACAACACAGACAGCACCCCTAAGGACAACAAAGCACCCCTGCCGAGTGAGTACAGACCACCTGCAGAGTCACATATACGTGGAAGATAAATTGCGGTCTGGCCGGCAGTGTCACCAAACGATATATAATAGCGTAGCTAAGTTGCTAACGCACGCACACACAAAAAAGGCACTTTTATTTTTTTTACACTGGGGAAGAGCACCCCTGAATGAAGCAGCAGCAGCCCAATGATGAACAACACATACAGCACCCCTTCAAAATGGACAACAATGCACCAGTGCCAAGTGTGGATCGACCACCTGCAGTGCACAGTCACAAATACATGGACGATAAACTGCGGTCTGGCCGGTAGTATCACTAAATACTAATAATAGCGCAGCTAAGTTGCTAAAGCACACACACAAAAACAAACAAAAAAATCTTTTGTTTTTTTTACACTGGGGAATAGCACCCCCCCTGGACAACACAGTACCCCATTATGGACTGCAGCCCTAGCCCCTTGATGGACTTCACAACAAAACAGCAGAAGCCTTTATGTATAACACAGCAGCAGCCCCTTGATTGACAGGATAAGTGACACAGCAGCTGCAGCACCCACTGAAGCCCCCCTTTATATAATGCAGCCCCAGATCCTTTATGGACAACACAGCAATAGCCTTCAGCCCCAGACCCCGACAGGACAAGTTGGACAACACACTGACACAGACAGTGACATGTCTGTTCAGTTCACCATCCACACCCGGTTTGAAATGGCGCCGATCACTGGGACCTGCGGGAATCCGACAGCGGGAGGATGATGTTTTGCCTCGTTTTTGAGATCCGAGTCAGGCGGGAAAACCCAAGCCGGTCTTGGATCCGATTCGGAATTGCAATGCTCGGGTGGGTCCGGTTCTCTGAGATCCGGACCCGCTTATCTCTAGCATCAAGGTATGTTACCATCGTCATTCGCAGTGACTATTTACCTTCAGTGCTATTGACAGCGAGGGAGTGTTTGATGGAGGTAACAGGGAAGTGGCTGCAAAAATGCAAATGTGTCACAATGCTTGGACTTGTAAAGACACCAGTGGACATTTGCATACAGTATTTTGGCACAACCACTGTGTACATAGACGCAGCAAGGGCAGCATTAGCGTCCATCTGTGAATCAGGCCCTGTGTTTGTAAGTTTCACAAGATTGTAAATATATGGAATCTTGCAAAGAAAAAAATTATTCCATTCATATTATCTTTTAACATAAAGATAGAGTCATATCAATATAAACTGTATATTACTTGGGTTGGGTAAAGGATGCCGATGCTCGGATCCTGGCGGTCATAATCCCGATGCCGGTATCCAAACAGGGTTAGCATACTGACACTTGTTGTTCGATATACTAACCCTCCCTCTCTTCCTTCCATAACCCAAACCCTCCCTGCCTGGTGCCTGACCCTAACCTCCGCCCCTAGTGCCTAAATCTAACCCTCCTCCCCTAGTGCCTAACCCTTACCCTCTCCCAAATGCCTAACCCTAACCCCTAAACCTAACCCTAACCTACCCCTCGACCACACTACCCCTTGACCACACTACTACTACCTTTGTTATCTCAGCAGTCAGGATTCCGGCGCTGATATTCTGACAGGCATCGGGATTCCGGTGCCGGTAATGTAAGCTCCGACAGACTCACGTTGGGATGCTGAACATATCCCCATTACAAACACAAATTAAGTGGGGTACAGCACACATGTCAATTTGTACCAATTTTAAATATTACACTGTGGTATCAATGTCCTACAGTGTCACAAGATTTTTAATGAATAGGAAAAGAAAAGCACACTGCGCTACCACTTACAGTGTCACAAGATTTTTTATGAATAAGAAAAAGGATGACAAACTGCGCTATCACTCAGTGACCGCTTACTGTAGATGTTTGCTCATTCAAGCATACATTCATACAAGTACTGTAGTAAAATACTATTAAAAACATATAGTAAAAACATCATAATATATCTCTGGGTGACTATCTTTTGTAAATTAATTATAAGAACATGTAGAATTGTTGAAAATCTTCCACATCCTAGTGTAACTGTGATGCCAGTTCTTTACACGTGGGAAATGTGAATGACAGGCTTAGATAAAAGAGATGATGTGAAAACAGGTGGTCTGGGATTGGTAGTTACAACAGAACATCTGGTCTTTAAAGTCTGACATTGTAAGATTTCATTGTGCTATTTGAATCTAAACCTGCGTTGGTGTTTGAGTTAAGAGTCTAGTTTGGAACCACTTAAAAGCATATCCCTTTGGAAGTTACAGTGATATAAATAAAAGAACAAAATGTTTAACAGATGAAAAATTTGTGCTCACCAATAATCATCACACATTATGACGAGTTTCGCCTTTGTGGTTTAATTGGACAAAACAATAATTTGTTTTGGTTTATTCATGGAAACTGGTTATACTGTGTCAAAAAGTTTCAATTAAAAGTACTTCTAAAGTTATGACTGTTTGAGAAATAAAAATAAGGTGTCTGATCACTGATGAATAATGTTTTCTGATGCTGAATGGTCATCACGCTAGGTGGTAGAAGTGAACAAGTAGAGTGGCAAATGTTTAGCAGGCATAAACCTTGTGTGTACTATACTAAATGGAGTTTCTAAGGATAAACCTTGCAATGGGGCCCTAAGCAATTTGCAATATGTTGCTAAAATTCTTTAAATGGCTTTAAAAAAGTTGGGGGCCTGTAAAGTCAGAAGAATATGGCCAGTTGCCCTTCTTGGTGCAGGTAAATGCAGACAAAAAATTTTTAGGCTGGGGTCTCTAATCTGACCCCACCCATAGAGGGTACTTCCAGTCCTCATTAGATGTGTCGGACCAAATTAACCACCATTCCCTCGTAGTGCTAGAAGTTCATAGTTGTAGTTGTGTACCTGGGTGAGTCAAACTCATTCTCCCTGGTGCTTTCGGGGTTGGACAAACAAATGTAACATGCAATCAGATTATACAATACTAGACATCATATCAATACAATTTTACCAACCTTATTCATTTAAAAAATAGTTCCATAAAAACACCCTTTGTACGTGACCATGACTGTTGACTCCTTAAAGCCGTTCTTGTTAGGTATTCGAGGATGAAGAAAAAGTAATAAATCTAGCAATGGATACAATACAAGACCTAGAGCTTGTTGCTCTCTCTTCCAGAACAACAAAGAATCTCCTGCGTTACTGTGACATGACAATCCTAATGACACCATGCAGCAGGATACCTACAAGTGTTATTGACTTGGAACACTTTTCATGGTTGACTTTACGACAACCATTCCTTTAATCTAAGAATCAATAGAAAAGTGAGTATAGAATTGCCAGAGAGATCTACATGATTCATAGTTTAGTTTATAATTCTTATTTGGATGAAAGAACACAAGTGTTGAAAATATTTTAAAGGTGTTGTGAAACCATTTTTATTAGAATATTGCTTTATATTTATTGTAGAACAGTTTACAGATCCTTTCCTATGCTGCATTTAAGGCTTTACGTGTGTGTTTGGGGTAATGGGTCAGGACAGGGGTTTATTTGCTGAATCCCCAATAGGAGTCCCACAGAAGGATTGCACTGCGGGGCCGATTAATGTTTTTTTATCTGATGGATTAAATTATGTATCAATGGGCTTGTTCTCTAAAAAGCCAGGAGAGTTGTGGGTACAGTATGTTGACCTAGTAACCAGGATATCAGTATTCAGTTTAGAGCAGTTGTCTTCAATAAACTTCAAGCTATGGTTTTGGGATAAGATGCAGAGAAAGCATTTGACTGTATAGCTTGGCCGTTTAGGTTTGAAACTTTACGTACACTGGGGCTTTTAGATAGGTTTTATAATGGGATTGCAGTGCTCTATTACAGTCCCACAGCATCGATATTAGCCAATGGAATTGCATCCCCCTCTTTTACTATTTCTAACGGCACTAGACAAGGATGCACCCTGTCCCCGTAAATTTTTGCCCTGGTGATAGAACCTTTGGCGGCACAGATCTGTGCCAATCTGCACATAAAGGGGATTGGGGTAGGTGGTGAAGAACACAAGATAGCATTATATGCAGATGACATACTGCTCACTATTTCTGACCCAGTCAATTCTCTGCTTCACCTGTTTCAAGATATTGAGAGGTATGGTAACCTTTCTGACTATAGTATCAGTTCTCAAAAAATGGAAGTCTTGGACTTCTATGTTTCTCAAGACCTCAAATATGAATTGGAATGTACCTATCTATTTAAATGGAACTGTCGCCAGAATAAATACTTAGGGATTCATCTTACTAAAAATTATCATCAGCTTTTCCAAACTAACTACCCTAATTTATTAGCTCAATTCAAATCAGATATTGACAATTGGAGTGGTTGTTATATCTCATGGATTGGCTGGATCTATGCCGTCCAAATGAATTTATTACCACAACTTTTATATTTTTTTCAAAATTTACCAATTAGGGTTCCACCCATATGTTTTTAAATATTTGCAACATCTCATCTCAAAATTTATTTGGTTTAAAAAGCATCCCAGGGTGAGGAGAGATATTTTGCAAAGACCTACATCTAGCGTCCTGAACTGAGAGAGTCTGGGTATCAATTGAATCAGAAACACTTAAACTACATTCAATTTCTTCTTTGCTTTGGTCTCCTCGATTGACCCATCCTAGATCTTGTTTACATCATCCCGTTATTTCTCACACTCTAGATATATGGGACTTTACCAACCTTTGATTTAAAATTGTTCCACACCCTAGCCCAATAATTCCCTTATTTGACAATCCTGACTTTCGACCTGGATGTAACACAGTTTCCTTTATCCATTGGCAGAATGGAGGAATCAAAATAGTGAATGATATCACTCATGATCTTATATTCCACACCTTTTCAGCCATACAAACTAAATATTCCATCCCCTCCACAAAGTTATTTTAATATTTACAAATTCGACACTTTCACTCCACCATTAAATCACATCTATTCAACAGACAACACACCGTTCTTGAGTCTTTGATTTTAAGAGGTGCAAACATGAAAGGCCTTGTCTCCTCAATATATGTAGAACTTGTGCTTCCTAATTCCGAGTCAAAAGACCCTCACAAGTTGGCATGGGAGGCTGATCTGGGAGAAACTTTAGATAGCAAAGATTGGAACGATATACAGTATATGCCAATGTTGCTTCTAGCTCTATATGCATTCCCATTAAGGAGAACACTTTTAAATTGTTCTACGGATGGTATTATGTCCCTTCCATACTAAATGAAATGCAACCGGACATCTCAAATTTATGCTGGATATGTGGCTCGGATGTTGGAACATTTCTACATATATGGTGGAGTTGCCCAAAGCTCGTTCCATTTCGGAATGAAATTAATACCTTGGTTCATTCGTATTGGACTTGAGTTTTCCACTCACTCCTAAATACTTTTTACTACCATTATGTGTCCCTGAGGCCACTCACACAAATTATTTAGACATATGGTAATGGCAGCCACATGTCTTTTGGCGTCAGCTTGGAAGAAAATAGAGGTTCCATCTATAGGGGAAATTATAGCCAATATCTGGCATTTCCATTCTATAGAATATATTACTAGCATTCTTAAGAATTCTTCTAAAAGTTTTTCTAAGACATGGGAACCTTGGACCTCTCATTTTCACATTCCCCCAACATACATATAGCTGATTACTGCATAGATCTCCCTGATGCTTTACTTTTATTTTTTCCTCACAGAAATAAGGTCTCCTCAGAATAGGTCTACTATTTATTGATTATATGGGAATATCTGGCTGAGTCTGTTCCCTCCTCCCTTCCCTTCCTATCTTTCCTTTTTGTGGGCAGCCAACCCACGTTCCTAATTTCTTTCTTACCATCCTTTGCCACTTCTATTCTCATCTTTTCCCTCTTTTCTACACTCTTCTTTTTACTAATGTAAAAACTGGATGATCTTTTTTTTTATGGCATAACTGGGCCATGATGCGGACATCTATTTGTTCGGACGATACTGTTATTTAATTATTTTTTTGTTTGTCTGCTTGCTGTTTGGTACTGATGTTCCATTTATCTTATGTAGACCTCTATGTAGGTCTTGTATTTATTGTTATTCATCCAATCAATAAAATTCTATTTAAAAAAAAAAAAAGGCTATCCCTCCTGAGAAGATTTTTTTTTTTTATTGTTTCCTGCCTTCCCGTAGCCTTTTCTAAATACATTATTGATCTTTAAAGTTTTGTCTGGAAGATCACAATGATCATGCCCAACCAGGGGGAGTAATCATTTTGCCAACATTTATGCTGTCGACACACAAAATGTTGATAGCATTTTGTCGACGGGAGAATTCAGAAGAGGTTGTAATGTGATGTATGACATTTTAACCGTGTCTGCATTATAACTTTAATCATGATAGTTTAAAGTTATAATGCTGACATGGATGAAATGCTTTAAATTATAGTACAAAGACGTTGACATTATCCTGTTCAGAGGCGTCAATTACATGGGTGACACCTGGTTTGGCTAGACCGAGTTCTTTTGTACGCTGTATGTGCGCACTCCCGAAAGGGGGTGTGTTCACATGAAAAGGGGTGTGGCTTTGCTGAAAGGAGACGTGATCGCACCCCATGAAGCCACGCCTCTTGTGTGTGCCGATCTTGGAGGCGTTACCACCTCCCATTTTCGGCACACAGTGGGCTTCCCCAGCGCTCCTGCAGCTGCTGGGGCAGCCCACAGTCACTCCCCTGCCTCTCTCCATGTCCTGGCTTCGCAGTGACACCATCCAATGGGGTGATACCAAAAATAGCAGAGCAGCACTACTATTTTGGTGTCACCCCCTCAGATGGTGTCTCCCAGTGTGGCCCGCACACCCACCAAACCTCCCTAGTGACGCCAGTGATCCTGATACGGTAATGCTGCAGTAATTTTTACTATTGACCTATCATACGTATTCCCCAGCCAGAAGGCTTAGGCAGAAGAAGATGGTGCATAGTTAGATGTGTGCTATAGTAGCTATAATACATAATAAGGTGACAATAAAGCAACAAGTGGCTGAGGGCGGCAAATGAGAATTAGGTAGGCCACAATTCAACAGGCTTCAATTAAAATTTTTTTTTTATTAAAATCTATTTTTTGTACCCTATAGCTGACTAGTCACAACATTGCAGCAGAACCAGCATATACAGCAGCCACTGCATTATGTATGTTTTTCCAAGCAGTCCTGCTCATCCTTACTCTTCAACTGTAGGAATAAAACTCACAGCCAAATGCAGAAAAGTACTTTTATCATCAGCTTGACTGTAATAGGGTGACATTTGTGATGATGATTTGCCATGAGCGGTTTCTTATGTAAGAGCCACACTTTTTTGTAAGAGGACGCCTGAGAGTGCATTAACCTGAGCCCTCAGTACTAATTGCCCTGATACACAAGAGTCCTGCACGGCAACCTGTCAAGCAATGATTAAATGGCTGAGGAGCTTTGAGGTTGCATTTATAAAATATTTTAATTGTTTCGTTCTGGCCAATGAATTGCACCTGCATTATTTTCTATACTGGAAGTTCATAACTGGGTAACATGCAATAAAATGATACACAATATTTCTATAGGTTACAGATGGAGTATTAAAAGGCTTTTTTTATTTTATTTTGAGCCACATTATTGAAAGATGCAGTCAAAATTATTCATAAAATATTGCTAATACTAGTAAAGGAACCCAGGATATGCCTCATCACCTCATTCTGCCCCCATACCACCAGCACTACATCCCGCATCTTGCTCTGTCTCTCCCCACCCCACATTTTCCCTGGTTTGCTGGCTCTTTGTCCAATCCCTCCACCTAGCTCTGCTTTTCTTGTTCACCCCCCAGTTCCTCTCCACCCCATCCCTCCTCTCCTCTCTGCTCCAATCTGCCCCTTCCCCTTTCCCCACTCCCATAATGCCACTGGTCCTCATAGCCTGTTAGATGGGCGGTGTGCACCTCGACTCACACTGCACATGCATGTCGGAGATGAGACAGGCCTTATACAAATATTCCTATATATAGATTTTGAGCCATTATATACTAATTTCAACCAAGAATTCTCCTTAGATTCAGAGTCAATTATTTGGATTCGTCTGAAATTTAGCTGGCTCCACTTACAGTATTAAGGGAGAGATGTATCAAAACTTCTAAAGTGGACAAGTGGAGGTGTTTACCCTAGCAGCCAATCAGATTCTCTAACTATCATTTTATGCAATGTACCAGATAAATGCAAGCTAGAAGCTGATTGAGTGCTAAGGGCAACACCTCCACTTGTCCTCTTTTAAAGGTTTGGTACATCACCCCATAGATCCATACTTGTCTATTTATTACATTTCCCTTCTGGGATCTCCAAGAGGGAAGTGCAGGGGATACTGAGTGGTGATGCAAATTGCATCATCATGACCCTTCCCCTGGTGAGTAGTGCACTCTGCGCTCTCTCTACTTGGTGTGAACACACATTTTTTTCCCTCTATCCTTTTGACAGATTGGACATGTCGCTGAGAGTCTTTTATAAAGACTATGCTCCATACATACCGGTACCATGTATAACATCGACGGCACCACTATCCACCAATGTGCCAACACTGCTGGCCGCACAACAAGTCCCACTGTTACTACTGCATGTATCTTCAAGTAGGCACTACAAACACTGCAATACACCTGCATTAACTCCTGCATTGTGCTGCCTTAACCCTGTGGTGTCTTACATCTTGCTGTTTTACCTGGTTAATAAGCTATACATTATGTGGACTGATCTCCATTACACACCGCTGATATACATCAACATAGGTTCTGCCAATAGGCTATGGGCCCAGGCCACCAGCATGTGCAGATTAACAATAACAAGCACACAGCTGTAACAACACAAAATAAAAGGATATGTGTTAGTAGTACAAATAAAAACTTTATTCGTATCATGAGTGAAAATGTACAGTTTAAATGCAAGTATGGTATTTGCCAAGCTAACAGGATCAGAGAACTATGCTATGTGGAAGTTTTCCATGCAGATGCAGTTAAATCAGGAAAAATTGTGGAAAATCACTAGTGATCCCAGGATTATCCCAACCCTGATGATGAGGATAGAGCCATTGGAACCATAGCTTTAGTTATAGAGCAGCATAAGTGTTCCATTATTCACGGGAAGGTGACAGCACACAAAATGTGGGTAGCATTACAGACATCTTAAGAAGACAAAGGCTTAATGAGACAAATCAACCTGAGACGCACTCTGCATGGCACTTAGTTAAGTGTGTGGAAGAATATGAATCAATAAATAGATATACCATAACAAGACAATGGTGATGCACAAATAAACAAATAAATAATATACTATATAAGTCCTGAAATGGCAGAAAAAAATTCTCAAGACACCACCTACTGTATATAATATTAATAATCTTTATAAAAATGGAATATGTCAGTACATATAATCACATTTACATTTATAAATAATCACATTTATTCAGTATAGAAAGACTCAAATGAACTTCTAAGAATTTAAATAAATGTGCACTTATATCATACAGAAAGAGCTATATATATTATTAGATTTTCCACATGTCATTAATTTGAGAAGAGACTGCTCCAGGCATCAAAGATCCAGTGATTCATTTTTATTAGGGGCAGTATGCTTTATTTCAATTCTTAGAAGTGCATTTGAGTCTTTCTATATTGAATAAATTTGATTATTTATAAATGTAAATGTCATTATATGTACTGATATATTCCATTTTTATAAAGATTATTAATATTATATAGGTGGTGTCTTGAGAATTTTTTTCTGCCATTTCAGGACTTATATAGTATATTATTTATTTGTTTATTAGCGCATCACCATTGTCTTCTTGTGGTATATCTATATATTAGTAGTGGGCAGACACAAGACCATTGGGTGAATTTGCTATTATTTTTAATATTCTATTAATTAATTAGCGCCCAGTCTTTTTTGTTTCTCTGTGAATCAATATATAGATAGGATGCTGTTTATATCTCAGAAATTAACTTTAGTAGGCGTCCAAGTAGATGACAAGGAGGTTGCAATGGTGATGCTGCAAAACCTTATGCCAGAGTAGGAATTTCTAGTAGTGGCTTTGGAGTCATGCACTGCCAAGTTACAGTATCAATGGAGGTTGTACAGGCCAAGCTACTGCAATAAGAGAATGGCGAGAATTATTTTCTACTGCTAAAGGGCACCAAACTCAAAAGATCCAATGTAAGTGCTTTAAGTATCACAAGATGGGACATAAGGCCTCAGGATGTAGAGCAAGTGAGCCAAGTTGTACTTTGTAATGCAGGCATGACAGAAAGAGTGAGTCAGCACTAAATATAGGTGATTGCTCCTACATGGACTTGGGGGCCACGAGGCACTTCAGCTGTAATGAAATGGTTCCAGTCATCAAAGTCAGGTGATCCTGCAAATGTTAGAGGAAAATGGGACAATTATTGTGCGTTTGAGTAGCAAGGGCAAAACAGTTGTTACAGACATAGATGTGTTGTTTGTATCATATCTAGAAACCAATCTGATTATCATTAGTGTACTGGAAAAGAAAGTGGTTTCAGATCCAAACAGTCTATGGAACTATGGCATCGGAGACTGGATCACCTAGGATATGACAATGTGCAGAAACTTCTAGATAGCATGGTGACAGGGATGTCAGTGAACAACCCGGAAAGATCAGAATGCGAAAAATGGGCAAAGAGTAAGCAAATCAGTTGCCTCTTTTAACAACATTTGAACTAATGCACATGGATGTGTGTGGACCAATAGAGGTGGAGTCCATGAGCATTAACCACTACTTCATGACAGTCATAGATGATGCTACAAGGATTATGCATGTATACTTCTTGAAAGCAAAAATTAAAATAATAATATAATAGAATACAGGAATCTGGTAGAAACTCAAACAGGTCTAAAAATAAAAGTGCTGAAGTCTGATAATGGTGGAAAATATGAGAACAGAGATCTTGCTATTTTTATAAAGAGGAATAGTATTGAACACCAACTAGTGATGGCTCACGCACCTGAATAGAATGGTTTAAATGAGAGTACAAACAGAACAATAGCTGAAGGAGCACTGGCTATGCTAATTGATGCAGGTCTAAACTAGAGATTCTGGGAAGAAGCAAACCTAACTGCAGTGTACCTCAAAAATCGAGCAGCTATAGTGGTAGTTAAAGACAAAACACCATTGGAGGTGAGGTAGAGTAAAAAGCCAAGTGTCAAACATCTCTGTGCCTTTGGGTGCAAAGCATTTGCTCATATCCCTTAGGAGAAGAGGTGCAAATTAGATCCCAAGCCCATCCATGTATTATGCTAAGATATTGTCAGGAGAGCAAATGCTACAGATTGTGGAAAACATGTTTATAGAAGTTTTCATAAATTTTAATGTATGCGCTGTTGCAAATAATTGCTGAACTGCATGAACATTGGCATTGTGTGCAGCTCTGAATCAGGCCCATTGACCAATGTTGACAGGCCGAGCAACCGCAAAACAGTCAAGTACAAGTGGGTCTTCTGCAAGAAGCTAAACACTGATGGAAGTCTTGCTCGCTACAAAGCCTGACTTGTTGCCAAGGGTTTCACCCAGAAATTAGGCATTGACTACAAGGAGATCTTTCCTGTTGCAAGGTACAGTACATTACATATGGTCCTGCTATATCTGCTATATATGATTTACTACTGTTTTACAAACTAGACTTTGATTCATCCTTCTTAAATGGTGAGCTAGCTGAAGAAAATTACATGGAGCCACTGAAACACTACAATGTTAATGCATTTCCAGAGGGAAAAGTATGTCTTTTAAAGAAATCATTATATGGGTTAAAGCAAAGTGGCCTCTTGCTGATACATCAAACTTGACAGTGTGTTATTAGAAATTTACTTTGTACGGGCCAAAACTGATCACTGCTTATACTACAAATGGAAGTAGAAAAGCTTATTCATCATAGTTGTGAACGTGGATTATTTATTGCTTGCTGGGCAGGAGTGCTAGATGGGCGAAAATAAATTGTTGCTTAGTGACAGGTTAAACTCAAAGACATTAGGGGTAAATTTACTAAGATTAGATTTGGTCCCGAATTGTCCCGTTTTTCAACTCGGATAGGATCGATCAAAAACGGCTGTTATTTTTCCCTTAAAAAATTGGGATTTTTACCAAGCTCCCGGTTTTGACAGGATCGTTTTGATTGATGGTGTATTTGGTCGATCCTGTCCGTTTTGAAGTCCTGATTTAACCGCTCGAATTTCTCTCCCGAACAAGCAGGCTGCACATATTAGTGAAATATGTACAGACTGTTTTTATTTTTTTATTTTTAGGGTTAATTTTTTGTTAAAAAAATGACGTGAGGCCCCCCACAAAAGGCTAACCAGCCCTGGACTTGCCAGCCTTTCCTAGGAACCTAAAATTACGGGGGACAAAATGAGTCAGGTCAGCCCTGATTATAATTAAAGGGGGGGGAAATTGTGTTGGGGTACCCCTATAATTAAAACCAGCACCAGACCTTTTCTAGTGGGGGGCTGATGCCACAGCCAGGGGAGCCCTTTCACCGGGCCCCCTAGCCGCAGCATCAGTTATGACTGCTAGTCAGCCCAAGCCAGGTATCCCTGGGGAGTTGGAGCCCCCCCAATAGAGGGGTCCCCCTCTCCAGGGTCCCTGGTCTAGGATGATAGCGGGGCTAACCCCGCCACCCCTGGGTGGTGGGTGGCAGGTTGATAGTGTATGTGGTGTGTAAAAAATAGAATTAACAACATTGTCTTTACAGTCAAACTGCAGGTCCCAGCAAGCCTCCTCCGCATGCTGGTACTTGAAAAACCATAAGTACCAGCATGCGGGGCATTAAGGGCCCGCTGGTACCTGTAGTTCACCTATAAAGAAGTGTGTAAAAAAAATACAAGACACACACCGTGAAAGTACAGTTTCATTACATACACACACACATACTCACCTACATTACCAGGAGTGGTCCCCTTGTCCAAAGTAGGCATCCAAGGTCTTCTTAAAATAATAAAATGAAAATCGCAATCCACGCAACAGATACTAACCAGCAGGGGCATATCTAACCATTGGCCAGGATGACACTTGAAATGGGCACCGTCCGTCAGTGCCACCCATAGCCAAGGGGTGGACAAGTCCCCCTGCCTCACAAGTGTAGGGTAGACCGCAGTGAGAACGGTCTGCCCTACACCGTTTACAAACACACAGATGCCAGTGGCGGCTGTGTGTTTGTAATAGCAGCCAGCTAATGAGAGTCAGACAGACTCTCATTTGCTGCTGTGTTGTCCAGGGAGAGAGCCGGCTGGAGCTCACTAATGAGCTCCGTGTGCCGGCTCCCCCCGCAGCATGTGATGGGAGAGACATCATACATCATGACGTCTCTCCCATGCAGGAGAAGAGCGGCTGGGACTCAGAGCAGACAGCGGTGATCACGTCAGGAGCGGGGATCAAGTAAGTAGAATTTTTTTGTTGTTGTTTGTGTGTTTGTTTGTGTAAGCCTGGCACTAGAGGGGGGGCACTGAAATAGGGTGTGGCAGCTACTGCTGGCACTTTATGGGGGGCACTGTATCGGAGTGGCCACTACTGGGGGCAATTTATGGGGATGGCCATTACTGGGAGCACTGTATAGGGGTGGCCACTCCTGGGGGCAATTTAGGGGGTGGGTGGCCACTACTGGGGGCACTATATAGGGGGGACTACTACTGGGGGCACTGTATAGGGGGGACTACTACTGGGGTCTACTACTGGGGGGCACTGTATGGGGGGACTACTACTAGGGGCACTGTATAGGGGGGGCTACTACTGGGGGCAATGCAGCATAGGGGGGATTACTACTGGGGGATTACTATTGGGGGCAATGCATAGGTGGGGTGACAGTCCATTACATTGCCAGGGGCGCTTGGATCACTAGCTACACCCCTGCCAACCAGGATGGTTGATATCCCCCAAATGAAATGCTCAGATGTGGCTTCTGCCTTTATAGAGCCATATCGTAGCATTCGTTGGCTGAGAGAGGTGAGCCCTCACCTCTCTCAGCCAATGAACGGCTCCACCATTGAATTTAATGGAGAGCCGCAGGTTACTAAAGTTTATCCTGTGGCTCCCACCATTGACTTCAATGGAGGAGCCATTCATTAGCTAAGAGAGGCTGGGGCTTACCTCTCTCAGCCAATGAATGCTCAGATAAACTTTAGTAACCTGCGGCTATCCATTGACTTCAATGGAGGAGCCATTCATTGGCTGAGAGAGGTGGGGGCTCATACGCCACGTATGAGCGTTTCATTCTGGAGATATCAACCATCCTGGTTGGTATCTGTTGCGTGAATTGCGATTTTCATTTTATTGTTTTGAGAAGAACTTGGATGCCTACTTTGGACAAGGGGACCACTCCTGGTAATGTAGGTGAGTATGTGTGTATGTAAGCAATAAAACTGTACTTTCACGATGTGTGTGTTTTCTGTTTTTTTACACATTTCTTCACAGGTGAACTACAGGTACCAGTGGGTCCTTAATGCCCTGCATGCTGGTACTTGTGGTTCTCCAAGTACCAGCATGCGGGGGAGTCTTGCTGGGACCTGTAGTTCCACTGTAAAGACAATGTTGATATTTCTATTTTTTACACACTACATGCACTATCAACCCGCCACCCACCATACTAGGGTGGCAGGGATAGCCCCGGGCTATCAGCTGTCGAAGCTGGTTTAGTGGCTGAGACAGAATCAGTGTAAAATTAGCTTGGAGCGACGCCATCTTGCGAATGGAAACCAGACACCATATTAAAAATAAGAATCTGCACGACGCCATTTTAAGTTACAACTCACGGGCTAAGTACAGATGGCAATGTTTTTGGTAATCCCTTTAGAAGCCATGACAGGCCCATTCTGGGGACAACCTTGCATAGAGAAATACCAAAACAACTAGAAAAACTGCCTCCTGAGAAAAGTAAATAGAAAAGACAATACACCAGGAAAAAGGGAGAGACCCCTCATGTGGACAGGTGTAGCTGTGGCAATTGTTATATGGCCCAGACACTTCAATTTGAATGAATGAACAATGGTAAGAAATCTGCTCTTTTAAACTCACTGTCAGACAGGCTGGCACCAGCACGGTTGGGGGTCTCCACCCTGTTTGAGAGTGAATCTCATTACTAATAACACATTGCATTGCAGTTAAAAATGTTAGTAAGGAATTATATATATATATATATATATATATATATATAAAATCCATCATAAATAGAATCACATGCATAAACACCGCACATTACGCACAGTTGCGCTGTTAACATGACGCACATTAGCGAATGCACAATATCCTGCATGCGAATGCTGTTTATTAGCTGCATGCGTGCACATCTGCCCCAAATCAGATACACCTAACTAGCGTCTTTTCCCAAACCCCTAATACTTACACAATGCACACCCACATAAAAGGTGAAATAAAGCCTATTTTGGTATCTAAGGTTTAGTACGTGATAAGTAAGCTGTGTTTGGTATTATACTGATCTGCACTTTCTCAACAGCTTTCCGGTACCATCGGTGTGAAGATCGCAAAATGCATTCTCAACTTATGGACCGTAGAGATATAAAGCACCAAAATGTATTTTGTGAAACCAACAGCCTAGATTTGCATGCAGGGGGAATAGAGGAGACAATAGGCTGTCGGAGGCTGACCTGTGTCCATTTGAATCAACTTGTTAAATGTCCTGTAACAAACGCACCATGATGGGGAACCAATGGGATCAGCAACAAACCTCTCTACTGAGTTGTCTGTTTCTGTAAGGGTATAAATGTGTGTGTTGTGACCCCAGTCTGGAGTCTTCTTGCTGATTGATGGAGGTTTCTTGCTGATGCCGGTATCTGGTCCAGAGCGCATGCATATGTATAACTGTACCTTGGGTCTGTATAATTTCTCTGCGCTAAATTGTACTTAGATCACAGTATGTAACTATCTGTATTTTACTTGAATAATACTTTGTGCTTTGGAAACACATGTTCAAGGTCTAAAGTCTTTATTTTACTGTATGACTGTATACGCAAATAGCGTAAATTTTAGAGGTTTATAGGCAGGTTTTAGAAGGTATAGGTAGGAGCGTATAGAGGTTCAATTTCAGTATCCTTAGTTGGGGGCTAATAGTGTGAGGTCACTTACCTATTCACACGATAAACATACGGTTATCGATCTCTCAGCAAAGGGTGGAGTGGCCACACGCAGGGTTTACCTGCAATCACTCGATGCTGAGAAGTCGCTACCCGTTATTGTGTGAGTCAAGGTACGCTGACTAGAATCCAGGGACAAGAAGGGAAAAAGTTTTTTTTTCCTTTGTTGATAGTATTTTATGCTAAAAAGGGGTGCCGCAGTATTGCGTATACGGCTGAGTCGCATTTTTGCATACGCGCAGCAAAGACACACTTTTACGTACGCAGCTAAAGGGTAAGAGTCATAGGGTGTGTAGTAGCCGCATTATTGTGTATGCGACTAGTAGCACAATAGCTTATACGTATTTCCGGTCGTGCTGCCACGTGTTTAAACAAAGCCATTGAGTTTACATTATCAATTGTTGCCAATAACTGGGTTAACATGTATTTTTCTGCGCAGGAAAAGAGTGTGTGATTGTGAGTATTTGTTTAGGGTGTAACACGGGTCCTAAATGTTAAGGGTATTGTATGATCCTTAAGGGCTAGGTGCAGGAGTTAGCCTTGCTGCTCGGTAGTAGCTACCATTCTATACACATCAGCAGGTGTACATGTTGTCTTTGTTGTAGGGACCGGCTCTCAGTGTGATTTCATTGTTTAGTAATTAGGTTGGGTTACTGGAGCATTGTAATTGAGCTGCTTTGGAAACTTGTGATTGTAAACTGAGAGATAATAGGTGAGTGGGAGCATCTAAAAATAACTTCCATAGGTGAGCGGGAGCATCTAGAAATAACTTCCATAGGTAAGTGAGAGTATCTAGACTGTCTTTCACCAATTTAAATCTTTATTGAAAAAGTTAGGGTTCTCCCAGGATGGGGCCCAAGCAAACGGTAGAGATGTTAAATGATTTTCTGCTGTTGGAAGCGCCACTTGGGTTGGCATGACATATTATGCATATTAAGTATGGTGCCAATGCAACTAGGTATTGTGATTTATGGTTTAATATGACGTGGAAGAGTGTTAGGCCGTTTCCTAGAATTGGTAGTTTTGATAAGGAGATATTGAATAATGTCCGAGCTCACATCTGTTTGGTGCGTTCTCGAGTGAAAAAGGTAAAATATTCCGAATGTTTAAAATTGTGGCAGCATGAAACGGATGCATGGTTTAAAAATGTGCAAGCAACGCAAACTAGCGTTGCGAAAGCATTACCAGAAAATAGACCCGTGGCACTGGATTGCAATACGTGCGAGCCGCAAAACAGCGCTCACTTGCAGCAAGGTAGCGTTGTGGAAGGTATTGCCAGTAGTTCACGTGCACCACCACCACCTTATGTGGATGGGGGTGCAGGTACAGTTATTGAAAAACCCATAAAAATGTAACGAGTAATTTGTACCCTCTCTTAACTAACCATAAGGAAAATGTTTATGATGTGGGTGATGAGCCTCTTGTCATGTCTGCCATTTCAAACCCCCAGCCAGGTAATAAAATCAAAGGTAGCAGCGCGGCCGGTCTGCATCCCATTCGGACAATAACTGTTCTGAATTGAAATGCTGATGCGAACGGAATAGTGCCCACAAGGGAAGTGGTAATGCATTGTCCTTGGACAAGAGCGGAGCTAAATTCCATCATAAATGATTTCACCGGTCCTAAAAAGGAATTAGCCAAATGTCAAAGGTTTTTGAGAAATTTGGGTAGTTCCCACGAGCCAATCAATAAAGATTTGCGAGTGGTGTTAAGGGCCTGTCTACCACGCAATATCGACGTGACAAAATTTATCACGGATTGTGTATTGGATGGTGACGTTCCCTTAACAGACCAAGTGAACTAAGGTAACATTACCTGTATTATAACTCAATTGGGTGTATATTTTCCAGTAGTAGTTAACTGGAACAAAATGTTCACTATAAAACAAAAAGAGAGTGAATCTGCAGAAGACTATTGCGACCGGGCTCTGCAGGCTATCACCCAGTACACTATACACTGTATATTAAAGATAGCACTCACCACAGGGGAATGATTGTCACTATACTCATGGATGGCCTTAAAAAAGACCTAAAGACCCAGGTTCAGACCTCACAGCCTGGCTGGAGGGGAGTCACAATAGATACCTTCATTGAATCCGCCATAGAACATGACAAAAACATCTCAAAGAAGAGAGAGATCCAGAGCAAGAAACTAATGGCTGTCAGTATTCAAGCTCTAGAAGGAATGACAGTAACATCACAGCCAGCAGACACACCTGCACCCACACACACACCTGCACCTGAACAGTTACACGTCCTCACCAATCCCACACAACTGCAAACACAGCCCTACCCCACTTATCACACACAGCCACAAGTCCCATACTACCCACAAACTCCATACCCCCCACAATATCCTTTCCCTCAATATCCTTTCCCATACCCACCACCTTTCCCTCCTGCTCAACCCCCACAACAATCCTTTCATCTACACCGCTCACAAAAATGTTTTAACTGCAACCAAGTGGGACACCTAAGTAAGTACTGCAAAGTGAAGAATGTAGGACTCCCAAAACAAGACAGTACCTGTATACCCTCATAAGGGATATACACACAATACAGGAAACCTCCAACAGGCACCAGCTCCTATTGTGGCCGTTAATGCTTTATTGGAGAGTGGGAGCCAACGCTAGGAGTCAGGTCATACTTGTGGTCTGCAGATAGACAGGTTGACGGGAAGTACTAGGGAAAAACTGGTAATGGTAATTGATGTAACTGATACCCAATCTCTGTTCTGCTTTCTTCCCTGTGCCCTAACACCCTGACTGTCAGTATTTTTCTTTTCTCACCTAGGGGGAGGTGTACACTACACATGGACACGAGTGTCCCATGGGTTCATAGAGAACCCCAGTATCTTCTCCCAGGCCTTATAAGACTGTTTACAATCTTTCCAACCTGCCAATAGATCTGTGCTCTGATACAATATGTGGACAATTTATTGTTATGCCCTGTATCATTTATACCATGTTTATATGATACTAAACTATTGTGCTTCATCTCTCACACACAGGACACAAGGTTGCTAAGGACAAATTGCAGCCATGGCAAGCTAAGGTCAAGTACTTGAGAAACTGTCCAAACCCAGGGGCTGACACTACCTAGAGCAGTAGCTATTAATAACAGGATTTAATTGCAGGAATTTGTATGCAGATATGATATCCCTAGAATTATTAAAAGTGATAGGGGTACTCATTTCACAGGTGACATCTTCCAGAACATGTGTAAGGTGATGGGTATTAATATCAAGATCATCCCAGACTGTTTTTTTATCTGTCCCCCTTTGAGATACTGTTTAACAGGCAGCCTCATGTGAAAATATGATAATGAGGTTACTGTGCAGTGTCTCATGAAGATGAGTAAGAACAACTGAAATTGTAAATGTTATTTTCTAACTTGTCTGATGCAAACTGTCATGATGTCAAACCTGGGGAATTTGTTATGATCCGAATTTTTTTTAGCTCAGGTTGTTTGACTTATCGTTGGGAAGGTCCGAATCAGGTGTTGCTGAAGGTGGCCGAGAGAGATACCTGGGTCCATTCCACTCACTGTAGAAAGGTCAACCAACCGGTGGAGATATGGGGCGGAGTTGAGGCAGATAACGTGAACCTGTCGATTGCGAGCCTGTTACGGGAGGGTTAAAGGTGTGGTGAGATACCTGAGCTAAAGAAATGTGTAGATCAGTGCTTCCAGCAATGGAGTGGTCTGCTGTGGTCATCCTAGTTCTTTCTTCCAGAGTTTCTGTCATGATAATCTATTTGGGGATACCCTGATTCTGTGATGGAGGACCGATAGTGGAGATGGGAGCTGATGGCAGTACTGATGGAGTGGAGTCAGAAGGAGGAGTGCTATGCCAAATCAGGGGAGTGTCTGACCAATGTTTCAGTGGCTGAAGTAGAGGAGAAGGTAGAAGAGTGGGTTTCATGGTTGAACCCAGCAAAATGGTTCTCAGGTCTAGGGGAGTGGGTCCAGGAAATGTTCACAAGCATAGGTAAACTCCTGATCCTTATACTGGGTGTCGTCATAGTAATTGGCAAATTACTATTGGAAGTGTGTTCCTAATGTGTTGAAGTGTGGGAAATTTAAAAATAAGGTTAACCGGAAGGGCAAAATAATGTATGGTGTAAAACATCATTCACGTCTTTCACCTTACAGTGTCCAAGCTGCTGAGAATTTGCTATGAGGTATTTGGCATACTCTGGAGTGGGCTGGTAGCTGGTATCACCTCACGTCGATGGTACATACCTGGCCTATATTAACTTATCCTGCTACCTACGGCTCTAGTTCTACATCCCCACGGCTATTGCTGTGCTTACAGAGACACAGCCATGTGTATATATATATATGTTGGAGGAGGCTGAATGTTGATATTTTTATTATAAATGTGTTTCAATCAGCTGCGATATATACAGCATTGAGATATTGAGAAAGTACCTTCAGGAGAAAGAATCTTTATTATTACTTTGATATACTCCCTATATTGAATTCTATACGAGACTTTCCTTAGAAGGTTGGACATACCTTATCTTGTCATTTATATACGAGACCTTTCTCACTACTAAGGATCTCCAGGGTCACTAGTATCATCATTTTCAGTGTTTCTATATTGGTACACTCCAATATAGATTGGTTAACTATACCTCTTTGTGTCATTCGTGTATATATTTATTGTCTTAATACTGAGAGTCTGATCAACTCTCTTGCATGTAATTTATTGTGTATACAATTTTTGAATTGGCGTATAGCCTTATTACAGTAAAATGCTGTTTTTATTCTATTGTATGTTTTGAACTGATGTCCCGGCATAGACTCTAGAGCGCAGTCTTTCTCTTTGCTCTACTCCAATATATATTATAATTCATCATAAATAGAATCACATGCATAAACACCGCACATTACGCACAGTTGCGCTGTTAACATGACGCACATTAGCGAATGCACAATATCCTGCATGCGAACGCTGTTAATTAGCTGCATGCGTGCACATCTGCCCCAAATCAGATACACCTAACTAGCATCTTTTCCCAAACCCCTAACACTTACACAATGCTCACCCACATAAAAGGTTCCATAGCTTTAAAGTATAAATGCTGTGAAATAAAGGCTATTTTGGTATCTAAGGTTTAATATGTGATAAGTAAGCCATGTTTAGTATTATGCTGATCTGCACTTTCTCAGCAGATTTCCGGTACCATCGGTGTGAAGATCGCAAAATGCATTCTCAACTTATGGACCGTAGAGATATAAAGCATCAAAATGTATTTTGTGAAACCATCAGCCTAGATTTGCATGCAGGGGGAATAGAGGAGACAATAGGCTGTCGGAGGCTGACCTGTGTCCATTTGAATCAACCTGTTAAATGTCCTGTAACAAACGCACCATGATGGGGAACCAATGGGATCAGCAACAAACCTCTCTATTGTGTTGTCTGTTTCTGTAAGGGTATAAATGTGTGTGTTGTGACCCCAGTCTGGAGTCTTCTTGCTGATTGCTGATTGACGGAGGTTTCTTGCTGATGCCGGTATCTGGTCCAGAATGCGTGCATATGTATGACTGTACCTTGGGTCTGTATAATTTCTTTGCGCTAAATTGTACTTAGATCACAGCGTGTAACTATTTGTATTTTACTTGAATAATACTTTGTGCTTTGGAAACACATGTTCAAGGTCTAAAGTCTTTATTTTACTGTATGACTGCATACGCAAATAGCGTAAATTTTAGAGGTTTATAGGTAGGTTTTAGAAGGTATAGGTAGGAGCATATAGAGGTTCAAATTCAGTATCTTTACAGCCTAGGCCAGGAGTGCCCTGGAGAGGGAGTCCCTTTATTGGGGGGGTCCCCAACTCCCCAAGGATCCCTAGTCTGGGCTGACTAGCGGTCAGGACTGATGCTGCGGCTGGGGGGGCCGGTAAAAGGGCTCCCCTGGCTGTGGCATCAGCCCCTCCACTAGAAAGGGTCAGTTGCTGGTTTTAATTACAGGGGGACCCCTAGGCAATTTTTTTTCCCCTATAATTAAAACCAGGACTGGCCCTGCAGCCTGGTGCTGGTATTTAATTTATGGTGGAACCCTACTCATTTTGTTCCCCATAATTTTAGGTACCAGGACAGGCTGGCAAGTCCTTGGCTGTTTAGCCTTTTGCGGGGGGACCTCACATCATTTTTTTTTATTAACCCTTAGAACACACTTGCCATTCAGAAACATACACAAATCACACTGATTTGTGCATGTTTGCTAGCAACTCGCAGTCCAGGAGGTGGTGCACTTAAAACTTCTATTGAGGCCCCGATTTGAGTATAAAATGGGTGACTTTAGCAAAAAGAAAAATAATGGTAAATTCCCAATTTTATTAAAAAAGTGAAAAGTACTTCCGATTTGAGCTGATGGTGACATCATTTCTATTTTTCAAAACGGCTGAATTTGCTACTTTTAACCACCCAATTTCAACCTGAAAATGAAGATTTTCCAGATTTACAAAAAAGTAATATTATCACCCTAAATGCAAATCGGGACAAACATGGATCTTAGTAAATTTACCCCTAGGTCTGCACACCAATTATTTGGTCTGAGGATTGTACACAGTTTAAATGCTGGGACTGTTACTGTTGACCAACAAGGATATATTGAGACAATACTTAACAAAATGTGTATGGTGGACTCCAATCCTGTCATCACACCAATTAACAAAAATATATGTTTTTAGAGGAAATAAGCTGATTTCCCTGTCAAAGTGTCATTGGAACTTTAGTGTATTATATACACTAAAGCAAATTGGCCTCTGCTGATACATCAAACTTGACAGTGAGTTATTAGAAATTTACTTTGTACATTCCAAAACTGATCACTGCTTATACTACAAAAGGAAGGAGAAAAGCTTATTCATCATAGATGCATATGTAAATAATTTATTGCTCGCTGACAGGTTCAAACTAACCTTTCACCTGCACACCAACTTTGGGTCTGAGGATTATACAGAACTTGAATGCTGTGACTGTTAATGTTGACCAACAAGGAAACATTGAGGCAATGCTCAACAAATTTAATATGGAGGACTCCAATCTTGTCAGCACATCAATTGACAAAAGTAGACAAATATCAAAAGCTATGTTTCTAAAGTCAGAGGCTAAATCACACATTTACTAACAGACAATTTTTGATTTGTTTTATTAAATATTAGTAAATGTGATTTAGCCTCAGAAACACAAACTGATCAAAATCTATTAATATTAACCTTTATTAAATATACTAGCTCTTCTTAGTCTGAATGACACATCAGCATTGAACATGACAATAATGGTGCAATTGATTTGTCTTTCAGCACCAAACTTTATGGCCAGTCTAAGCACATTACCATAAGACAAAATTTCATAAGAGGGCTGGTAGATAGCATTTTAGTCTGAGTGATTTATGTAAGTAAACTTTGCATATATGTTAACTAAGGGTCTGACATCCCATGTGCTCAATGCCTTACTATCAAAATGTGGACTAGAGTGCATTTTGAAGTTTTGATGTGTTATGTCATGTTACTGTATGTTATTTTTGGGGAGTATGCTCTGTGCTTTCTCATGGGTGTGACAGGGTCCCCATAGTAAATGAGGTGCCCTGCTGCGCATGGGTGACCTCCTACCAAATGCACCTTCTGTGCATTTTTCTTCCTCCATCCTCTGGAACAGATAGGAAGTGCTCCTGAGAGTCTCTTAGAGACAGCTCCAGACATAGCATTGCAACATAAAACAGCGGTGGTTCCACTATACACCACTGTGCCACCACCGCTGGCTGACCTACAAGTCCCACAGCTGTATTAACCCACTTCTGGCTGGATCTGTCTGCCATTGCATGTTCCTGCATTATGCTGTATTAACCCTATGCTGTCTCACATTCTGCTGTTCTACCTGGTTAATAAACAAATCCTTAAGTTAAGCTACTCATTGGGTGGACTGACCTCCATCCAACACCACTGAAACACCTACTAATATAGGTCCTGCCAATACCCCCACTGTGCAATGCCACGGTTAGTGCCATTGCATAGGGAAGGTCAAGGCCACTATGATGTCATTCACCACAAATCATGTCATGAAGCCCTTGGGCCACTCGCTACACTGGGATAATGTATATTTTACAGAACCAAACATCACTATTCCCAATAGAAGTAATTCCTGCTATAGACAAGAATGATTACATTTCCAATTTGTTATGGCAATAGCACATCAACAGAATACACTGCAATTGTATGGGATTTTAGATATTTGAGAACTTACCATGCAGTATAAGAATCTAGAAGAGAAACCTTTAAAAATCACATAAATCTATATAAAATAAAAGGAATTCAAATTAGATGAAGAGATGTAGAAGACATATTTTAGAGCTGTTGCTTTCTATGGGAAGGGTGGGAGAACCATTTCTACTGTACTAAACATAAATAATTTTTGCATCAAGTAAAAGTTGATGGAATATAGGTACATAATGCTTACTGGATCAGGGGGTGTGACCACATCATGGAGGGAGTGTATCTAAATATATGTAATGAACCCAGGGGGCATGCCCAGTGCTAAAAAGCACTAGGTTTCCCAGTGAAGGAACTTCAACCCCATAGCCCAGAGGTAAAATCTCCTCCTCCCCTGAAATCTTCTGTACTGGGGCTCTACCCAAATCTTGTACCCCTGTTGGTGCTCCCCAACATAGCTGATGCCTGAAGGTGAATGCTTTAATTTTTTCTGGGAAATACACTACTGATCCTGCCCCCAGTGGCATCACTACAGGGGTGTCACCCCCTTGGATGGTGTCACTCGGTGTGGGTGACATCATCCAAGGGAGCGACACCAAAATAGCGGATGGTGTCACCAAGCAATGTCATCCACAGTGGTTGGAGAGGCTGGGGTCTCCCTAGCAGCTGCTGGAGCGATAGGCAAGCCCCGACCATGACGAGAATGGGAGGTGTCACTCATGGTCAGGCCTCCAAATTATCACAAACCAGGGGGCATGGCCTCATAGGCATTACACCACAGCCCCTTTTGTACAGTGCACGTTGTCTGCTAGCTGCAGCACCAGGTGTCACCACATATAGTGATGCCACTGCCTGCCCCAACTCCCTCTCCAGTTCCTTATAATCAAAATGTAACTGCCGCACCCACCTGCCATCTACCCATGCAAAGCAGAGCAGAGTGGATGGAACATAACTGCAAAGTGCCCAGCCAATTGGAGCAATGCAGTCCCAATCGTGATAGCAGAACAAAGCCCACACAATGGAACAGTTAAGTGATATACCAAAACAAGGCATAGTCCCTATATCTCTTTACTCTTATGAATATCAAAGAAAAACACTTAGGGGAAAATTTACTAAAGGTTGATTTGAATGTCGATATAGCTCACCTCAAACCGACTCAAATCCAATTTTGAAAACCCTGTGTTTTTGTCAGATTTACTATTGTTCGATTTGGAATCCAATTTGCAAATCGAATTTGATTTTGGTCGATTTGTGATTTGGTGTTCGGCTTTGCCTTGGAAAATGCAAATCGAATCCCAAAGCACTCATCAAATCATTCTTCAAATCGAAAATGTTAAACTAGGACTAATTTCAAATACTCTCAATAGGCTGCTAGCCCTATAATTGCTAATTGGCAATTATTAAGGACCATGACACACATCCTTTAAAAGAGGATCATGGTCAGAGTTTAGTTCCCCAATCTCCAGATACAGAGCAAGAGAGGTCTTTGACAGTAATCCAGGATTTCAAAAACCTTACTGTAACTACATTATGGTTCCAGGGCGAAACAGGCAAAGAGAGAGGGTAGTGGAGGAGAGTGGGGATTTACACAGAGGTCCTTCTGGAGACGAAACTGAAGCTGCATTTTCAGACCCGGCTGCATAGACCCGGCTTTTCCGGCGTGAAAGTGGTCGCTTGGAGATGACATTATCTCCAAGTGCCACTGAAGCCGGACCAATCGGCCGGCTAGCAGCGCACTCCAGGTCATCGTGACCTGGAGTGCGCTGTTCTCACAGCAGGGTTTCACGGGGCTATGCCCGTGTTAAATCCTGCTAGTTACCTGGGTTGGATTGCCGGGTCACTCGACCCGGTGATCCAACTCTCTCCCCTTTTACACCAGGGAGCTGCCCGGGTTAACCCTTCAAAAACCCGGATTTTAGCTCCGGTGTAAAAGGGGTAATACAGAGGATGCTGGTGGCTAGGATTCAGATGCTGTGCTTGTTCTGCAACCTGATAAAACGAGATCAGGCAGAAAAGTTAGGTTTAGTTTCGCAGAAAATTGTGCATTAGTAGATGCTTTGCTTCCAAATTATAATTTATTATTAGGGAGGAGTGCTAGAAAAACGTCTGCAGCACGGAAGCATGCCATGCGGCAAATGGCTGTTGATGCTGTAAATGCAGTTGGCATTTTAAAAAGAACCAAAAACAATTGTCTTAAAAGATTTTCAGACATAAAACGCTTAAGGTGCGTACACACACAACGATTTTTTGAACGATTTAACTATTACGACGCCGTTATCGTTCAATAAATCGTTCAGTGTAAAACGATGAACGATTATCGTTCATGAGCGTTCACGTTTGTCGATTGTAGTTTGTAGTTCAGTCAGACTGGCCAACTGAACAATTTTCAATAGAAGTTGCAACATTTTCCTTTAACACACAGAAAATCGTTTATTAAGTAAAGTAAAACCAACTACTTTGTAAAACGATTTTTGTTCACTTTTTCAAGGGAAAAACTGAACGAAAATCGTTCAACGAAAATCATTCATTACTTACATCGTTGTGTGTGTACGCACCTTTAGTTAAGCAAAAAATGGCAGAAGAAAGGAACAGTGCCAGTGCCACTGGTGGTGGGTCACCACAAGATGCCTCATTAATGAGTATGAGGATAAAGTGAAATCATTAATCCCTATAGAACTTGTTGCAGGGGTGAATGTGCATGACAGTGATGTACCACCACGTCGGCATGTGCCTGGTGAGTACCTTTAATTTTTACAGCATACAGTACACCCACATTTTGTTTTTTTCCACATACTTTTGTTAGGTTTAAAATGTTTTTTTGGAGAAGCTTTAGATTTTTAAAATTTTAATCAGTTTAGCTTAAGAAATGCCACAGCCATGTGTAATTGTATGTTATGTGTCAGTAATTAGTATATTGTTACTGTTTGATTGCAGCACAAAGGAAAACTGCAGCTGTCCCTTCACCTGACCCACAACTTCATGATGAATTGCCAGGTAATTGTGGTTGTAATAATTGGTTTATGATTTACAAATTAGCTAATGGAGCATACACACGGTCAGATGTGTCAGATGAACGATTGAATCATAGGCAAACGCAGGGGAGGTTTCCATCTGCCTGGAAAACGCCCCTCTGGCCAGCCCACATCATGACCACAATAGAAATAGTAATATAATGGAATTGTACTAGAGCTGCATGTTCTTCTCAGCATCATAAGTGAAATAAATAGCACCACCTGTGGATCTTTTAACATGTATCAGCCAGTAATAAATAACCTGTGCACCAATTAGGGGATTTGGAAAACATGCACTGTTAGGAATGCACTGCTACAGAGCCCAATATGTACATATATGTCCGGGGCAGTGCTAGGTTTTTCTGCTGCTCCCCCAGGCTCCTGGACATGCTCCAATGCTCTGGAATGGTGCTCACATCTAAAAAAAAAACATACAGCTCAGGCAGGATGGCCCTACTGCCGCATTTAATGGCTTACTGTGATCTCTGGTCCTGTATATGCTGGAATCATGACATACAATACACTTTGTATGACGCATATTAAAGCTGGATAAGTGGTAATTATGCCCTCTTCATGGACTGGCCACACTCACTCTAAAATCAAGCATTTGGAACCCCCCCCCTAGAAATCCTGCATTTGCCACTGTGAATGATTGAACGATTTGAATTATTTGAACTACGAACGATTTTTGACTGCATTAAAATGACTGAAATCGTCGAAGTCTGACTGCAAACACATCAGATGTCAGATATCATTATCTGACCATCGGGAACGTGCATCGTTCATCGTTCAAACATGTCAGATATGTCAGATTTACCTTCAGATATGAATGATTGAACGATTTTTTAAATCGTTATCGTTCAGATCTGAAGAAAAATCAGACCGTGTGTATGCACCATAACACTCCTTTTGATGGGCATACATTCTACAATTATCTGTCAGATATCTGTCCATTCTGTCTGGTGGGAAGGAAAATCTTGTCCGTTTTCTAGTGTCTGGGAGCAAATTTCTATTGTTATTTACTCCCATACATTACCAGGTTTTCATTCCAACCAGCCAGATTGGACAGATATCTGACAGATAATTGTATAGTGTATGCCCAGCATTAGTTATCCACTTTTAAAACTACAAATCTGAATTGAATTAACTATTATTATGTAATGAAACACTCCCTGACATTGTTTGTGTTTAAGTATGTTTATTTTCCAAGCTTTGAAAATGAAGTACTAATTTCATTTTGTAATGCTACAAACATGTTGTTTTTATATGTGTAGCAGTTTTTAACAAATGTTCAAAAGTGTTTTTAATAAATAATATAAAGTTTTTTCACAACTGATTAAAGGTCCATCTTCTGCATGGAGTCAGCTCTGCTCTGCTGAGGATTTGGTTCCAAAAGATCCAGCTGATGTAGATCATTGCCCAACACCTCATTTGGTTGCATCTCAAGATCCTGGACTTGATTGTGGTATGGCTCATTAAACCCCCAAATGAGATAAATGTTTTTAATTGTGTTTTTTTAAGGGTAATATTTTATGTCTTTTTTTTGTTTAGAACAATTATAATGTTTACATTTGGCTACATTTTTTCTTACGTTTACCTTTTTAAATTCTTTCTAGATTTTGACATTTCACTGTTGGACGAATGCCCCACGGCACAGCCAAGTGCAGAAAATACTAATTTGGAAACGTTTACGCTGGATGTGCAGGCCATTTCACCAACAACACCACAAGATGAATCACAAATAACACAACCCGTGCTAACCACACCACCATCTGAAACACAAATTGGAAGAGATTTTCTAGCAGCCATTTCTGCATTTGAGCAAACACAAGTTGAATTTATGAGTACTCAAATGAGGCAAAATGCAGTTAATAATAAACTCCTTCACAAGGTAACTAATGCTTTAAACAATATTAATGGTACCTTAGAAAAAATAAATTCAACCATGCACAATATGGCCTCAGCCATTCAAAGTCAAACTGCAGAAAACATCACACAACACCAGGCATTAGTGAGTGGTTTCCTCTCAACACAACAATCATTAATTAGTAATATCAGTCACATTCAGTATGCACACACTAATGCTATTGTAGATGTAACCCAAAGTATCAGTACACTAGCTGACATTTTAAGTAGAATCATTACCTTCAACGTCCATTTGCAGTACCCCAACAACAACTCACGAAACAATTTCCCAACCCAGGTCTGGCCTCAGGACCCGAGGAGGTATAACATGCAGGAATGTGGATATTCCACCCCCTGCAAAATATCCTAAAAGAAAAAGATAATTTTTATGTTTATTGTTGTTGTATTTATGTGTGAGAATTCATTTGTGCATTGGATGTGTTTACATTATATTATGTCAAGGTTTTCATTTATTCTAATTGAATATTTAAAAGCACACTAAAGTTTTCTAAGTATTTCTTTACTTGTACTTATTTTGCAAAGTAATGAGACAAAGTTACATGTCCAGGGTTGTTTCAATTGTTTGTTTTGAAGATGTTTATATTGTGTTTGTTTATTAAACTAGTTTTCTGTTATTGTGGACTTATTTTGTTGATTTTATTTGTATCGTGGCTTTACTCTTTTCGCCTAAGCGGAAATTCAATTGACTGTGTGCTGTAAGTTTCCATGTATGCAAAAAAGTATCGTGGCTTTACTCTTTTTGCCTAAGCGGAAACTCAGTTGACTGTGTAAGTGGCTACAAAGTATAATGATACAATGTCTTGTGTGTTTTGAATTTTTACACCAAACAGTATCCAGCACATGTAAAAAAAAAAGAAAAACATATTAGAAACAAATACAAACAGGTTAAGAACATTGGTTTAAACCCAAATAAAATAAACATAAACATTGACCCACAAAAATCACATGCTCTCTAAGGATTGGTTAATTACCTCAATTCATGTAGTCATTTGGTGATGTAATATGAGGATATGTGTTTCCAAATTAACTATTTAAAAACAACTATTGTGGTTAAAAGTTAAAATATATGATTGATTATAGCTTAGGTTTAGTTTGAACAAAACACAAAGTGAAACATACTTACACCTGAAATAGATTGAAATAAGGGAAACCCTAATCTGCCTTCCACTTTCTGAACTCACAGAGTGATTCGAGGGTAATAAAACACTTGCTTGCTCACTGTCTATTGCATAATCTGGGGGTAGTGGTTGATTAAAACACAAAATATGCAAAAGGCAGCAGCAGAGCACAATATCTGATACTTTAGCAGGATGATATAATAAAATGCCTCCCAATATATATATATATAAGACACCTGAACCTTATTTTTAATAGTCCAAAGTAGGGATGTGCAGGCTCGGTTCTACTCGGTTCCGTTCGGTTCTTTTTACCGGATCTTATTGGGTTTCAGCTGTCACGAGTTTTGGATAGCCAATAAGATTCGGTAAAAAGAACCGAACGGAACCGAGTAGAACCGAGCCTGCACATCCCTAGTCCAAAGGTTTGAGTGGATATATGTGCCTCATTATACTTATGCTCAGCAGGAGTATGCAGATACGACAGTGGAGTCAGAAGCCATGAAGTGCAGGGATAGCCTAAATCACCTGGAAAAAAAGAAAATAAATAATATAACAATTTAGGAGAGTGTGTATTTTTAAATTAAACAAAAAAAACTTACCCAGCAACCAACCCTCAGCCATTTCATCAGACTCAAATTTGGCATATAGGGATGACATTCTGAGGATGTAGGCATCATGACAGGAACCAGGATAGCCAGTTACAACACTCACGATTTAAAGTTTTGCATCATAGACCACCTGCACATTCATAAAATAGGTATGATGCTGATTGATGTAGAGGTGCAGTATTCTTGGGTGGTCTCAACCCAGTGTATGCTCCAAGGACATTAGGCATGCCTGCAAGACTATAGAAGGCTACCATAAGTTCATGCCACTGTGATTCATGGCTAGGAAAGCAGATGTAGGTGGAACAGAGGGGGGTTCATTGCAGCCATAACTTTTCCAAGGTGGCTACTAAATGTAGGCTGTGAAACACCTAGCACTCTCCCAGACACTGGCTGAAAGGAGCCAGTAGCAAAAAAAATGCAGAGCACACAGCAGCTTGTGCAGGTCTGATATGGCATGAGACCGTGCAGTGTCTGGCTCAAGCTGAGTCTTGACGAGGTCATACAGCATCATAATGTTTGAACGTGTCAGGCAAAACATCTGAATAACCTTGCCAGCAGACAATGCATTGAGATTTAACCACCCACGGAAGAACCTAGGCCTGCGTAGGCTCTGCGGTACCTCAATAAGCTGCTGTGGTTCCTCTGCTTCAGGCTCCTGGGTCCTCTGAGTCAGGTGATGTTTGGCATACCACAGGCAAGCTCCCAACATTGCATAGCCAGGATTCACCATTATAAGAAAAGCCACAGTTCAGCAGATGCTTGTATAAAGAGGCCAATTAAAGAGGCCAATTAAAAAACAAACAATACAATGAGGTTTCCAAACTCTACTCAACACTATGGAGTGAGTTTATTATTTTGGTGGTTTGTAATTTGATTTCACATTCGATTTGGTGTGCGAATTGAAATCGACTAATAGTAAGTAAGGTTGCTCTGTGTTGTTCAATGAAAATGTACCAATGTTTTGCCGATGGTCGATATAGAGTCGGTTTTGTGTTCGAATTACCATTCAATTTAGGCTTTAGTAAATATTCAAAAGCAAAATCGCATGCAAATCGCATTTCAAATCACTCAAAATACCAAATCGACCTTTGCTAAATTTACCCCTTACTGTAGACATTATGCATGCATCTGGCTGCTGTCTCAGCACAATACAAGTTGTCAGTGTTGCAGTAGGATTGTATGCAGTAAAAACTGCAATTAAGGAACTGTAACCAAACAAGTCTTTTATTTATTGCAGAGAGTCAGACCTACAATAGGATATATACACAACTTCTGTTAATGCAACTTCTGTTAATGCAGTGTAGTTTTGCACAAGCATCTATTTCAATCACCTCTTTAAAATGCTTCAGTAAGAGTTGATCTCACAAATCAGTACATTTCTTAATTGGTTTGCATAATGCAAAGCAAGGCTATTAATCCCTGTCCCCGATGAATGTTTGTGAAATCGATTGCGGTCTGGATGTGTCTCTTTCACATAATACTACTTGCAATAATGGACAACAGTGTTACACAAGGTTAAAGTGAAAATCTTTTTCGAAGGTCAAACAGTAAGTTTCTAGAGACCTTTTCCTCTATTACAATCTCAATTAGAAAATAAACATTGTATTTAATTACATAAGTCATGAACTGTAACAAACTAAAAGACTACTAAACAAAAACAGCAGGGCTTCTGTCTGTCTGTCTATCGTTCTATGTATCTATCTATCTATCTATCTATCTATCTACATGTTTTTATTAGTATTTAATTTTTAAAATGCATTTTTATTTTTAAAGTAATAGAAGCTGATGGCAAAGTACAGTTTCAGTTTGGGCCATAACTATGTTGGGTGAGCGGTGACACCTATATTTGGCAGCCTAGAAAGCATCCGACTGAAGTCTCCTTAGGAACCTTCAAGTGCTCAGGTTCTCCCTGGTCCTGGAGGCAAGTGACCACAGAACCGCCAAGAGTGCCTTAAGGACGATTCTCTTCAGTTCCTGCAGCACCACCCTTTGTTGTGACATCATGATGTCACGTTTGGTGGAGGGGGCAATACGGAGAGCATTTTGGCCTGCTACAGAACTGGTTCCAGGTTGGTTCTCAAACCGCCTACATTTTTCAGCAGCTTTCAATTGGCAAAACCGCCAGCAAGTTATCCATCTGGCCAGAAATATTATCATGGCTATTTGTCCAATGATAATTGGGAGCCACAATACACTTATTATGAAGGCAATCATTATTTATTGATTAAGGGGGGAAAATCAATTAATTATTTTATTAATATAATAGGGAGGAAAAATAATGCATCATGTTATTAAGAGCATTATTTATTTACTAATTATATTGACTGATTTTTAGTTCACGCAAGACAAATGTATTTATAACAAGATCAAGAATTATTATTTTAGGGCTCTATAAATGTTGCCCCATTATAAAAAATATAATCGTTAACCTTGTTATTAATACATTTTTATTGTGATTTTCCCAGTGGATTTGTTTTTAGCAAATCTGGGGATTTTAATATGCCCCAAAAATCTGTATATTTAAAAAACTGATTTTAAGTATATTTTACCATGTTCTCACATTTTTAGGGGTTTACCTTTCTATGTGAATGATAGGATCAGTATTTTGAATTTGTTAGTGTCGGGTTACCAGAAATTGCTACTTTTGTCGAGATGTGTTTCGTGCTTTGTAGTTGTATTTTAGAGGAGAGGCCCATATAGAGGTACGTATTACCCAATGTTAAATAGAGCAGGAAACACAGGTAATACAGGCAGTACTGATATCCTCTTGATCACATGTTTAACTTAACACAGATAACTCACCATAAATGAGGCTGAACTGATTGGTATTTTAGGAGACAAATTTAAATGTTTAATTTAATGCATGAGGTGGTTCATGAGGGGGGGGGGTGTTGTAACTATAATGTCCCATTTCTCAACAAACCGGCCCACATTTTGGGTTAGCAAAGGCATCTACCAAGAGTGGATCCATACAGTATAAGCAAATGGGTTCAAAGCCAAAGTGTAGAAAGGTCATCTGTATTTAAGGTCCACAAAGCCTTTTGCTACGACATCCTTATGTAGGCAAATTAACTTTATGAAAGATTTTGGCCTCACAATCCTGAATGCATCACTATGCAGAATGCTTATGCCCTTCTGCTCAACGGGAGGTTTCTGTCCTCCCTGAGCTCGCCTTAAAGCCTATAGTAGGCTTTACTTAGTCACACTGGACATGTACTAATGCACTTTGGTTATGTATCTCCAGATTTTCTGTCCAGAGAATATCAAAATGCACTTACTCTTTGTTTTCAGGAGAGAGCTCCACACATTTTTTATTTTTTTTTAATACTTCATTTATTGTTTCAATTATTAAAACAACATACAGCTTATGTACATGCCAACTCAGTGTCATAAAAGGCACAATGGTGGTGGTAAACACTGAGAAGAAATTTCTATGTTTTGAAACAAATTAAAATGTTGACATAATAGGATATGGAAAACAAATTCCACAGCAAAGTACAATCAAAGTACAATCAAAATGAGCCATGGATAGAAATCACAAATGGTAGAATACCATGGACCCTAAGGGGTATATTTACAAATAGTCGATCTTAATTGATTTTGATCAATTTAAAATCGTTCAAAATCAATCAACATAGATGTTGTGATTCTAGGGTTAACTCACACATTTACTAACAGACAATTTTTGATTTTTTTTTTAAGTATTAGTAAATGTGTGATTTAGCTCCAGAAACATAACATCAAAGTTGATCGATTTTAATACACTTTAAATCGATTAAAATTGACCCTTAGTAAATATACACCTGTATCTGAATAAAATGATGGGATTTTTTTATTGAGGTAAGTTGTCACTTTTTCCATGGTGGCCTGGTGTCACACTTTAATAATGAAAGAGGTATCTAGCTGCATTGAGAATTTTGGTAGCCTGTTTGTCACATACTTGTAAGTATGGGGAGATAGAGCCATATTTCCTGTGCTATGTAGTGGGAACCAGATACCATGGATAGTAAATTGTATATGAGTTCTCTTTAACTAATGTATACATTGTGGATTTGGCTATCGTCTCCCTGAGAGTTGACCAAGCATCCTCCTCAGGCGGGTCCCCAAAGTCCACATCCCATTGAAGCTCACAATGAGGTATAGAGGTGTCAATCAAGAGTAGTAAGGAGTTATACAGAAGATATATCATACCAAACATTAAGGGTCTGCAGTAGCAGAGTGAGTCAAAGAAGTTTAGGGGGCAATACAACATTGGTCACTTCTGGGAGCTAGCAAAGTGACTTAACTGAAGATATGTAAATCATTCATGTCTGGGAAGGAGAAATGAGACTTTATGGGGTTTATTTATGAAGTGTTTGGTTGTAAATCCAGACACTTCAGTTTATGTTTATGAATGGGGCAGTGCTGTTATTAGCCGTGTTTTGCTAGAAAAAAACAACGCCCTTTTAATTATTGTGACGTAAACTCGAACAGTAGTGTCTTGATCTTAAATAAAGTTTCAAATCTCCTTAATGATAGGTATTTCCATGACATTCACTATGAACCTGACATGCTTGGATAACCAAAGTGTAGAACAATAGAAAGACAAGGCAGATGACAAATTGGGTTTACCCCAGAGAGGGGCAGGTATTCAATTTAAAGCATCTGGTACAATAGTCCCAATTTTGACAAGTGAAAATAATAACTGGATGGGTACGCATAGCAGAGGTCACATTTGAGGGAAATTCCAACCTTAGAGAGTAAAGATGCTCATCTAAAGAGCGAGATCTCCTAGTCTATCCATCGCGACAGACCAGAAGAAAGCCACTCCTCTGCTTGACTGGTAAGGAAGCTCAAGTAGTAAAGAGTGATATCTGGGAAACAATGTATGCCATTTTATGTTGTATGTGGAAAGTTATTAAAGTTAGTTCTCTGTATTTTATCCCTACAGACAAACTGTTGGAGCCATGAATGGATCTGAGCGAGGTCATTATTGGGGACTTTAACTTGCAACATCTGGAACATGTATAGGAGTTTGGCAGGTGATTCATTTTGAGAATAGCAATCTCATCAAACCATGAAATAATGTGACCCCTGCCACCTAAATAAGTACATTTTATGGATGAAAGACAATTTTTAGTTATTCACTGAAAATGGTGTTCTGTTTAGCCTGCTGTATGGTGTAACTTAATAATGAGAGTGAGGCAATATCAAAGTCTTTATTACTCAGGATAATTGTGTCTGTGTGAAATTCTATATGACATTGTGTGGATGAAACAAATGAGTATATTCACATATATGCAGGGCTGTCTGTATGGAATCGGTATGATTTACCGCCGGACCCATGCCCAGCAATTGGAATCCCGACAGCGGCATCCCGGCAGAGGAGGAAATCCTGATCGTCCAAGGTAAGTATTCTCTAACCTAATTCTACCCCATAACCCTAATCCCCCCTCTAAGTGACTAAACCTAACACCCCCTTTCCCACCGCCTAAACCTAAGTCCCCTAAGGTGGTGCCTAACCCTAAATCCCCTCCGGGAACCCTAAATCTAACCCTCCCCCCCATGGCTATCCGTGCTTGGTGCCCGGCATCCCTTTCGATCGGGATGCCGGGCGCCGGTCTCCCAGTGTCTGTAAAATGACAGGTGTCTAGATTTAGACACCTGTCATTTAACCCTCGCCGGGATTAAGTAGTCGGGAAGCCGGTTGTCGGGATTAGGTCCACCATCTTCCCGACTGCATACCGTCTTAATCTTGTGGTGCAACTGCCCCCTATGTGTGGCGCTTGGTTTGATATCCATCATCTTCCATCAGTGCGCACTTGCACCAGCCCTATAATACTATAGGTGCACAAAGATACATCTGCAAATATGCGTAATAAGCCCACAGTTGTATCAACACACGCTCAACCAAGTTTGCCTACTGTAAGGGAGAATTCCTCATTAAAACCCAGTTACACCAAGTAGAAGTGCATCTGAAATGTATACAACCCTGCAGTGCATGTACTTCCATACGCTTCATTCGACAGCATGCACAATGCAAATAGATGCAAGATACACAAATTTGTTCCCAATAAAAACAAAGAAGTAGGCCAAGAACCAACGTCCCTGTGCTAGTGCAAAACAGAAAACCTCCAGCCTCTATCTAATTACAGTAATCTCGCTCAACAAAAGGAAATCTCAGATGTTTTTCACTTCATTATTTTCATTGTTTTAATGTGTGCAATAACGCTGTAAGGGCCTGATTCAGACCCGTTCGCTATGCTGTACTCACTCGCATTGAGAGAATTTTCTCAATCTGCGCATGCGTATAATTTGCAATGCGCGTGCGCGAACCTGTCAGTGCGATGGGAAAGTGCTCGCCCATAGCCCGCAGTCAGGCCGCTATTTTGAGTGACAGATAGTGCCGTTTGTGGGTGGTAACAGGGGAAGGTGCTTGTGAATGGGGGAGTGAATGTGCGAACGCAGGCGTGCCCGACCGTCAGAACGGAGTTTAATGGGTGTGCATAATTAGTAAAGTAGCGTCATTGAACATGTGACTTGGATGATTTTTCCATGAATTGCTCGCACTGCTTGCGGGAGGCTAGGTCTACCTTAAGTGCTGCGAGCAGCTCCGATGGCTCCCGATGGTCCAGATTAATCCTACATTTCCTGGAGATGACGTTTGTTGCGAGTGGCAAGGGGGTGTCTTTAAACACTTGCGAGGCAATAAGCCCTTGCCCGCTAAGACATAGATGCGTCCTTACACTGCAAAGAGCGAGCGCATGTTTTGCATAGACGGCCCCTTTTTGAGAGCGAGCGGCCGCAAGTAGCATCCGGGTCTGAATCAGGCCCTAAGTTTCATCAGTGCAATTGGCTGACTACATCACATAAACTAAATAAAGTGCAGAAAGTCAGTAAGTATCTATTGTTGTATCAAATTAGACTTGATACCAGATATGGATCAGCTTTATATACTCGAGAGCACATACTATATGGCACAGCTTAATATACTTGGCACCAGGGATGTTTCAGTACTTTTTGCAAGGTACCAAATTTAGTTACGCTATTTAGCTGTATGCTTGGCACCGAATATGGTTTAGCATAAAGTGGCAATGTTGCTGTTTTGACATATGCAGTCAACACTGGCTAAGCAGCTCATAGCTACTAGAGACGTACGCGGACAGATCATCATCGTGTTTTGGTTTTTGGTTTTGGCAAAACCTCCCTTAAGTGTTTTGATTTGGTTTTGGTTTTAGATTTCTTTCAAAATTGATAAACACACGTAAAAACTTGTAACATGGACCTGTTTTTGTTCCCATAGTATTATTTACATCAATAACAGTGATTTCCAGTCAAGGTTTACCACCACATAGCACCTGAAATCACGAGTGAGGGACTTAAATGCAATCCAAAACACGCAAGATCCGTTTTTTAGATCTGAGGGCCTGATGCACTACGGAAAGCAACTGCGAATGCAATAGCGATTACGCACACAATTTAACTGTGATAGTATGCTAATTCATAGCGATCGCAATACCACCGCTGCATTAAATAAGGACGCTGACTTTACCTTACACACATGCGTAATGTTTAGCAAGACTGCAAAAACATCGGTACATTTGAGAACCATCACAGCCTCATGCACACTTGTTCAAGACCTGACATTACACAGACATTACTAACTTCCACGCACGCTATCAGGCCTCAGGCTGCGCAGAGCATCGCAGTTGCCCCTGCAACGGCGTAGAAACGCACTGGCTCACCTGCATTTGGCAGACCACTCCCCCCCCTCTTCACCACCCACAAATGGCACTTCATGTCAAACACTCTGCGATGGGTCTGCATAGCCACTGCAATTGCAGTCCTGAACACAATGGCTAGTTTGCACACGTGCACTGCGATTCATGCACATGCGCGGTACGCAACAATTGGCCGATTACGTGCATGTTAGCAACTGAATTCCTTGCTAAATCAGGCCTTGAGTTCTGAACTTGGCGAGAAGACCCGACTCAGGACTTTGTTCTACTCGGAATCCCAAAGTGATCCAAACCAGGACTTGGTTCAACTTGGAACCCCAAAGTTCGGTTGCGTTCAGTTTGCAGCAATACTGAAACTCTTATCTCACTACTGGTCAGGACAAATCTCACCGCCATTGGAGAATATGGTTATATGGATCTGTATAATGCAGTTGGCAATCAGATATGCTCCAAGAGGTTTGACGGGTCATGTCTTTGCTGTAATTAACCGTGTGCTCACCATTTTTCTATTTGGCAAGATAATTTACACCTGCTATAAAGAGGATCGGTTATTAGAAATGAGTCAGCATCTTTATTTTTTGTTTGGGAATATATTTGTACTGTACAATAACATGCTCTGGGGTTTTCTGTCTTTATTTTTATATTGGTCGAGTTTATGCACAATAAGGAAGATGGTGTATGCCTTGCCATATTGTTTATGGTACTAATAGCTCTGTTGTATTGGCAAACAAAAAAAAATATTTTTAACAACTTACTATAAACCAGCCTGTTTATTTCCCTGCCATTATAGTTATTAATACCATATTAAAATAAATATCTTTTGCAACATACTGTACTGTTTCCGAGCATTCGGAACTGCTAACCCAGTGATTGGTTATTAATATTCTCGCCATCCATGGCGTAATATGATCCTCATGTGAATACTGATTTATTTATTCCACATATTAATATCTTTTGTATTAGAAATGACACATCACAAAAAAGAGCCTGTTGTGTTCTTGTTAATGTGTTGCCTATTTCATTCTAAGGATATTATGAATCAGTCTTATTTCTGCAGCAATGCAGATCCAAGTAACAAACTTCACCATGTAACTGACTCATACTTATGAAATGTAGACTTATCTTTATGCTAGGAGCTGTAATGAGCTAAATGCTTGTAAAAAGCAAAATGGACAAATGGCCAAAACGGGTAATGCCGGTTAAAGTTCACAAGTAGAACTGATGCTGTTCCGCTGCTGTGCCAGTCTCTGATTTTATAGTACAAGGATCCCAATGTAGCCAATAGCTCCAAAGTTAATACCACGCAGTAAAAGCTTCTTTAAATTACAAGCTGCATATTTCAGCTCTGTTAATTTGTTCAAGAAGATTCAAGAAGCAGTTAGAAAAGGCTTCTGTTTTTATATCCATTTGTTCCTCGGGAAGAAGTAATATAGGAAGTTACTATCTTTCAGTTGCTTATTGCCTTACCAAGCAAACATTGACATCAATGGAGGGCGGCAACTTCTGTTTCTAAGAAGGACAGATCTTCAGACAGTACTGTGCACAATTAACACTTATAACGCCTGACAACCGATGGCGTGAGTCAGCAGAAATCACAATTAACATACTTGCCAAATTTTTGGGTGGCCTCCTCTTCATTCCAAATAGGCATCCAACCATCTTTGAAAAATAAACAAATGCAAACAAGCCCAGCAGGCTATGCACTGTATCTATGTACCCCAGCCGGCTATGCACTGTATCTATGTACCCCAGCCGGCTATGCACTGTATCTATGTACCCCAGCCGGCTATGCACTGTATCTATGTACCCCAGCCGGCTATGCACTGTATCTATGTACCCCAGCCGGCTATGCACTGTATCTATGTACTCCAGCCGGCTATGCACTGTATCTATGTACCCCAGCCGGCTATGCACTGTATCTATGTACCCCAGCTGGCTATTCACTGTATCTATGTACAGTACCTAACCCAAAATGACCAATCACCGTGATCATTGCTATAGGACTGAATGGTGAAGCACTGATTGACTGAGTGCTGATACTGCCACAACAAGTGTTCCCACGCCCTCAGCCAATCAGCTCTTACCCAATCAGTTCAATGGGAGTGACCTCGAGTGACCAATCATTTGGGTTAGGCACTGTACATAGGTATAGTGCAAGTCCAGCTGGGTTTCTTTGTATTTTTTTATTAAGATGATTAGTTGTCTACATGGAACAAAGAGGAGGCTACTCAAGGTAAGCATTTTTTTTCCATAAAATACTACCACATTCAGTGTCTGAATCCCTGTGTTTATTTTATTATTTTTCTTTTATTCCACAAGTGCCAGCGTGCCAGGGCAGGCTTGCTGGGAGCTGAAGTCCACCTGTAAACAATATTAACTCTTTCAGTACCATTAACCCCACTCCTACAGCTCTTTCAATTTTTCAAGTGTGTTGCAGATAACATATACCGTAAAAAATAATGAAATATTGCTATGTGTAAAAAAAACCCATCAAATGCAGATATTATGGTTTCAACATGACATCAACAAAATGGTTTTGTTGTTTTAGGAATTATAGGCTATACTACGCTATTTAAATCCCTGTATATTGTACTTTTCTTGAGCAAAACCATGCAATACAAATCTCCCATCTGGTAAGCTCAGAGAAATGTGCTGTTTTCGTTTGTAATATTTGTATTTGTTGCTGTTATTTACGGTAATATTGTACTGTATGTCATAATTTTACTCTCATTGTTGCAGAATATAACCATGTGATTAGTGTGCTTTACAGCATTATCATTGTTATTATATTGCATTTTAGTTATATACAGTTGTGTCATCATACATCTATTATTATTATTATTATTATTATTATTATTATTATTATCATTTATTTATATGGCGCCACAAGTGTTCCACAGATCCTTACAAAGTACATAAACAAATTGTTGACCAGTGACTTACAGAGCAATACAATATACATTACTACATTAGCGACCATAACACCCAGATAAGCAACAGAGCATAAGCAACCAAGTGTTAGGTGCCCTAGTAGGGAGTAAGAAGTAGATGAAACTAAAGTAGGGAGAAGCACAAGAGGGTTGAGGGCTCTGCTCGTAAGAGCTTACATTCTAAAGGGGAAGGGTAGACAAACAGGTGTGACACAGATGGGGTAGACGGGGAGGAAGGAGCATGTAGCAGTGAATTAGGATGATAGCTGGAAGGCCTCAATGAACTAGTGGCTCTTGAGAGGCCGTTTGAAGGATTGCAAAGAGGTGGAGAGTCTGAGGGGGAGTGGGAGAGAGTTCCAAATGCAGGGAGCAGTGCAGGCAAAATCATCTAGCCACCTTGCGTGTTAAACAGCACTTCAAGTCATGCCATTCCGTGGCGTGACTCTGTAGCGCCGAGTGTCTTTTTGTGCTACTTTTTACCTTCAAATGCATTTTATTTGTTCTGTCTGCGAAGCGCTATGTTATAGTGTCAGCAGCAGTGACCGTGTAACGTAGCGCTTCGCATGCAGATACACCCACAGTCACACTCAAATCATAGTCATGCTGCAATCATATTGCTTGTGCTAATTGTTTGCTTCGCAGTACAAATAATATGCTTTTGAAGGTAAAAAGTCGCACGAAAGACGCTCGGCATTACAGGGTCAAACGGAGCTCTCATGTTATGTGTAGCGTGACTTGTAGAGCACGAAGGATAGGTATATGTGGACACATCTGTATCTATTAATATAAGCAGAAAATATGGTTGACAGGTGATCAAGCCTCACGTGGTGAAACTCGTATCCTGCTGTACCTCCAAGTTTCCACACTGCTAGATGTTTCTTCCGGTCGAGCATTTATGCTCCTACAAATAATATGTTCTGACATTAGGAGCAAGCTAACTTCACATACTGAAAGTATACATTTCCACTGTATTTCTATCAACACTGTCTGTCCTCTGCTCTCTCATTTTCTGTCCTATACATGCATGACGATAAACAGCAGAAGCAAGTTCTTGTTGTACTATTCTATTATACTCACATACGAGTTCACTTTACTACCCAATATCATGACTAACATCTTATGCCTGTAATTTATGTTTTGACAAAACATACTATGCTTTCATATATGTAAATTTTTTATGAGTGCATTTGAAATGAGGATAATGCAATACACATTATTAGTAAGTTTTCCTGATATGATCTATGCTTATGAAAAATGTTGATATTTCACAGACAGTGATGTCTAAAATTGAACTGTAGTAATAACATACAGTACTGTTCCCTTTTACGCTTTAGATTACAGCCATTACATACTGTAGTAATTTTTTTCATTATTTACTGTTGCATAACCTTTGCCTGTCTGTATAGATTATGACACACACATGATTTAGGGGTACTGAGTTATTAGGAGACATCAGACCCAGCAACAAATGGGGACTAAGGGTACACCAGTACCAGGACCTGAGGTCCAGAGGGTCCTCAAGGTACAGACAGTCACAAAACAGGATCGCAGGTAGTGTGCTCACTGCTCCAGCCACTGTGCCGTGGCCACCGGGACCCATACCCACCACCCAGCTCCTTTGTAGCCTGGCACAAGCAGTGCTGGGCTCTTCCAGGTGGCTCAGACACAGCCAGGGCCGGATGTGGCCTTTCAGTTAGCAACGGGGTGTCACCGCATGTCATTCCTGCCCATCAGGTGGTGAGGGGCTGGGGTGATAGGGGATGGGAGCTGGGGGCAGAGGAAGGTGAATGGGGCTGGGGATGAGGATGGTAAATGAGGTTGGGGGCTGAGAAAGGAGAATGGGGCTGGTGGCTAAGGAAGACGATGAGGGCTGAGGAAGGTGATGGGGCTGAGGAAGGTGATGAGGTGCTTTTGGGCTGAGAATGGTGATGAGGGTCTGAGGCTGAGGAAGTTGATTAGTGCTTTTGGACTGAGAATGGTAATGAGAGGCTGAATTTGAGGAAGGTGATGATGTACCTCCAAAATAAACAGTACAGAAGATACACCAACACCTTAACAAAGGAAATTTCATCAGAAACACATTGATGTGGTTGCTGATGACCTAATCTGCAGTTCCCAGATCCTGATAACATCGGGAGCCTATTGTAAATGTTATATACCTTTTACTTGTTTTAAACTGTGTAGTCACCAGACAAAAAAAGAGAAAAAGAAGACTCTTGTTTGGGGGCACTACTTATTATGTCATTTAAGCGTTAGTAAAACTTAACATTTATTAATATTATTTAAAATAAGGTTGGACAAATATTAAACATGCATTACTAAGATTCTTATCCAGATCCTCCTAGGTGTAGTTCAATGCCCTAAGGCAGTGGTTCTCCAACTCGGTCCTCAGGACCCCACACAGTTCACTTTTTGCAGCTCACCCAGCAGGTGCAAAGGTGTATTCATTACTCACTGACACATTTTTAAATATCTACAGGTGCAGCTAACTATTTTACTAGTAATTATGTGAGAAGACCTGCAAAACATGCCCTGTTTGGGGTCCTGAGGACCGAGTTTGAGAACCTGTGCCCTAAGGCATTGTTTCAAATGTTTCAAATGCCTATTTGAAACAATGTTTCAAAATAGCAGGTTGTTAATAGATAACAATAACCCGGCAATGATTCATTATTGCCACAATTGCACGCATCCGATATCATTCATACTATGATACATATGTTAATAAACAAAACAATTATTTTACATAGTAGGCACATTGTGACATACTGTAGAAAGAATAATGATACCAGTGTCACATGCTTAGTCCAAAGTCACACACAATTTTTTTTTTGTCTTTTTAAATCAAAGAAATCCGCCAGTGTACGCTCATCAATATTCCAATGTTGAAAAACGCAGTAGATGGGAAATCCTACCATCCGTCAATTAGATGAAATATTCTATTTATAATATCAACAACTCAGTTCCACTCCCAAACGCTTGGTATATCATACAGACATTTTTTCTTCTCTATAGTGCATGAGTGTCAGTAATCATCAGACCTATGTACCCTTTACTAAGTTCATTTAAATTATAAAGGATCAGAAAAGTATCTCAATCTTCTATTTTCTCAAAACAGCATTAATCACATTCATCATCAAAGAGGGATTATATAATAAATCCCGTGCATATTATGGTTTTTACCACAATGTCATGCAGAGTAGTGGATATGATAATAGTGGTATTGCTGTTAGAGTTATGCGGGAGAGAAAAATGGGGGAAAGGCACAGAGATCTATGTCAAATTTAAAACTTTCCTTGAACACTCAGAAAAAATGCCAAATGTAATTACAGTTTTAGTGCTGTTATCACAGCACTGGAAGTATTCCCAGATTATTGAAAAAAGCAATTTATACAGTAATGGATGAGCCAGTGATAGTTAGCTCAGTCCTTCTGTAGGTTTTGGCCTCAGCTGGCGCTTAGTGCAGCGGTTGTGTGTCTTTGATACCACAGCGAGTGGTTATATTACGAGAAGCTCCTTCTTGTAATAACCTGCATGGTGCCCGGTCACTCGTCTCTGTGCCTGAGGCTCTGTGCTGTGGTTTGTGCAACATGCACAGGGAGCTCACGGCTAGAGCAGCGGGGATCTCCTTCCACACTGCTATAATGATGGTGTAAAGACGATGTAAAGACGATGTAAGTTTCGCCTAGGGCGGGGCTTGTTCACACCAGAGTTAAACTGTGTAGTGCAAAATTTGTCGGCACCTGAATAAATTAACCTGATAAGTGCACTTAAGCTGTCCACACATCTAAAGATTTTCTGTCCAAACAGCCAACTAGTTGATTGGTTGGAATGAAAATCTGGTAACGTATGGGAGTAACTGATGATCAGCAATTTGCTCCTAAATGCCAGAAAACAGATGAAAATGGTCATCAGACAAGTTTGTTAAATGTTTGATCCAAACAATTTGTTCAAACAACAGTTTCTGTCCATTTTCGAGCATTTGGGAGCAAATTGCTGATTGTCTTTTGCTTTCATACCTTACCAGATTTTAATTCCAACCAATCAACTAGTTGGCTGGCTGGACAGATAATCTTTACATGTGTGGCCAGCTTTACTCAGCGTATCTTCTGTACTATTTATTTTGGAAGTACACAATAAGGGAAGAGCCAAGAGCCTTCAGGGGATTTTTTTAAACGAACCCTTCAATCAAACACGGGAGAAGTTTGCTATTTATGAGATCGGCTGATTAACATTAGGAACCATCTTCTCCATAAACTTCATAGCATCATCTTCTTGAAGTGATTGATATACTCTTAATATGGATGGATATATCTATATCCTATATATGAGGAATATTTTTAACTTAAGTACACTTTGGATTTGCATGTGAATATAAAAGGGCTATTTTTCCATGATACAATGAATAATCTCTATTAGCACAACGCTGCTGGGCTCCTCTGTCTGTGTTATGCTGTGTGTTGTATAGGTTTGATGATCCTATAGAGAGAACCGTAGCAGTTAAACGTAGGTTGCTTCCAGATATTTTTTCACATTGTAAACCTTAACAGCCAAGGGTGTATTAAGAGAGGAGGGGGCCCGTGTGCATTACCCATTCGGGGCCCCCTCCTCTCTCTCCGGTGGTCGGCAGCAGACTGACTGCAGCAGTAGACTCTGGGCACTAGTCTGTCACTAGGCCGCGCCATTTTCCCAGCAATTTCCACACTGCGCATGCACAAAACGCCGGGAGAATGGCCGCAGCGGCCATTTTTCAGGCGTTTTGTGCAGGGCTGCTACAGCTGACGTGGGACTTTGGAGAGGTAAGTTTTAGAAAATATGGGTGCAGGGTCTGCACTGCACACCCTGCACCCATTATAGATACGACCCTGTTAACAGCACTATTTATAGTAATTGATTTAGTGTGTTCTTTTGTACAGGGGAAGACTATTTTGTTTTGTATGAACCCCCCCCTTTTTTATTGTAGGTGTATTAATAAAAGCTATGTGTTAAAGTTTGCAACCATTTCACTATCAATAATTTAATTGTGCCCGAAGTAGGAATTTGTGTCTTTATAGCTTCTTAGCCAAACCCTCCTTTTTGAGTAGCATGTATGATATAATTACCATATAGTCATATTTTCCTACCCTCTCAGAATGGCCGGGAGGCTCCCGAAAAGTGAGTGGCATTCCTGGGCCATCCAGCAAGGTGGATAAGTCTCCCGGGGGCTGGGGCAACCCGTCCCCGGCTGCCCACTTCCCGACATTGCATAGTGGGGGTTCGGGCTACGATGATGTGATCATGTTATCATGCCCACAGACCTGCTTTCCTCTGCCGTCACCAGACCCGCCCACCTCTGACAAACCCCACCCCCCACAGTGCTGATCTGGCTGCCTCCTCCCACAGGAAGCAGCCAAAAGGTCGGCAAGTATGCATATAATTGACTTAATAAGCACAAATACAGCTGAAACTGATTACATAAATTCTTTTGGACTATACTGTAATGTGATAATGCCACCCCTAAAGCGCAATAGTCTCATTTATTTATGCCACCAAAACTCTTTCTTTTCAATATACTTGAATGATCATGGGATAGAGTTAACCGCAAACAGCACAAATGACATGCCATGCGCCCAGGGGCACCGAGAGGGTGGACGCATGTACTAATTACCCGGGCTTGCTAAAGGGGCCTGAGGGGGCCCAGGTCCAGCACTGCCCCCCCTCCCTCTTATCTCACAGCAGCTGCAGCAGCAGCCACAGCAGTCTCCTATACCTGTGGGGGGGGGGAGTGATCACACTGATCGCACCCCCCAGCTGTGCACCAGGCTGAGGGGCTCACAGCTCCCTCCATCCAGAAGCGCAGCGATGCTAAGCGACGCTGCAAACAGGTTTTTCAGCTTAAAGGGGAGTGGCCATGCCTCTCACGATTAGGCCACGCCCTCTTTCCCCAGGCCCGAAGCTGCTCTTGACGCCCCTCATGCGCCTGGTGCTCAGTAATGCTATTCAACTTAGCAGCAACCCTGCTGCAGAGTTTAACACAAGTCATCTGTAGGCACTCGCCCATTGCTTGCACAGAACTAAATGTTATATGCCCATATGCATAGTTCTATGCATCTTTATAGTGCCCCTACCATACTGTATATCAATACAGCAACAGTCTCTGCTCTCTTCCGGTCTGATGTGCCGCTGTGCTGTTATAAAGTGAGCAGGTAAAAGATGTTACAGGGGTGGTTGGGCAAGGTGATTGCCCTGATCACCCTGGATGCTCACTAGGCACACGCAGTATGAAAACACCAGTAAAAAGGGGGGAAATGCAGATGCACACGCTAAGCACTAGGAATACTGAATATCAAGATATACTGTACATAATAAACTATCTATTACCATGGTTTTCTATAAAGGCCCTTAGTACATGTTTGCCCACCTACCACGTCAAGGTGAACCTAATCAGGTGGGTCCCTAACATCCCTAATACTGACACATTGTATAAATTTATCTAGAACTTACCTATAATAGTGCCCATTACATGTGTGTACTGCAATGCACAGGACCAATACTAATTAAAATCACCTGTGCCACGTAGGAGGAGCCCAGGAGAAGGGGTCTCACCTACAAGTGCACCTTAAATACACACATACTGTATATAGGAAAAAAAGGGGGGGGCTGGACTGCACATCCTATTTTAAACACAAGAAGAGGTGCTACCTTGCTGAGACCTGCATTTCTACAGTAGAAAAAAGGGGGGAAATGTAGATGCACAGTCTGGGCCTGATTCAGAGCCGGACGCTCTGAAAGAGCGCTCGCTCTGAATCAGGGCATTTTTTTTAATTTTTGGAGCGGCCTCCTTGCCGCTCGCATAGCTGTGGGTGACCACCCACAGCTATAGCGAGCGGCCAGGTTGATGGTCGCGATGGTCAAGACCATCGCGACCATTGGGCTTGCGATGAGACCCTTGTGGTAGGGTCGCATGGCCGCAAGCCCCAGAGAGCATCTGGCTCTAATAGAGCCAGAAGCTCTCCCACTGACATCACTGGTGATGTCAGTGGGCTGCCCACAAATGGCAGACATTAGATTGGGAATGCCTCCGTTTGTGAAGCCACCCCCCGGGCACGCCTACCAAACCGGCAAGCTGTCGATCAACATCAACAGCTCACCCCCTTTGGTGCGAGACCCGCAGCGACGGAGCACTCGTCGCTAGCCGGGTTTTTGCGCATGCGCACATCGGAGCTGGCTCCGTCGTGCGCATGCCCAGTGGGCAAACATCGACCCGGTTGCGAGCGCTCAGCGCTTGCGACCGGGTCTGAATCAGGCTCTCTAAGCACTAAGTATACTGAATATACAGTATTTCAAGATATATATAATAAACTATCAATTAACATGATTTTCTATTAAGGCTCTTAGTACATGTTTTGTACAAGTCTGTGCAGTGAATGCAATGTAAATATCAGTGAGGCAGAGATGTGCACACATCAATATTAATTTAAGAGACATTAAAATATGTTCACTTCCATACAACCTGGAGGAATGGGTGTGAAAATGGCTACATGCTACTTGTGGTATTATAATTATCTCCTTTTTGTGTTCTTTACAGAGATTGGTCATACACTGCAGTTGTCATATAGAAATTTGTAATACCCTGCTATGCGAGGTATTATATCTGACACTGTACATCCTGCTACAGCGCATGTCTGTCATTACACAGTCAGACAATTCCCAGCAGTCTCTGCAGCTGTTCAAGAGGTTAGGAGCAAGATGTCACATTGGCAGTGCCAGGTGGTCAGACATGTGACAGTTGAAAGTAAGCACGCAGTTGGTCAGGGAGAGTCTGAGGCATACTTACCGACTTTGCTGCCCCCTCCTCTGGGAAGGGGCAGCCAGGTTGGCACGTGGGGCGTGGTGGCTGGATAGGTGGGCTGTGCAGGGGGGCATGGAGGCACAATTTAGGGATGACCATCGTTCATCAATAATTCATATTCATCGATGCTTTATGGCCGAATGTTTTTCCCATCGATGGGGAAGAACCAGATGGTTTCCCTCCATCGGTGGAACAGCATAACTGAATAGTTTTTTTTTTACAAAGTTCCGGGACTCCGTCCCCGACACCCATGAAGCCCCGACCCCCGGTTCTGATTGGCCCATGGGCCAGTCAGTCAAAGAACAATGATGACCATGGGTTGGTGAAACCATTGATGGTCATCCATTGCATTATTGGTTACCATCGATGCTAACCATTGATGGTAAACTCACCGATGGCCATCCCTAGCACAATTGCATCCATTACCTGACAGCTGGAGCTGGCATCCTGAATGTAGTGCTGGAATGCAGCTGAATGAAATGTGGAGACAGTGAGTACATCTGACATTGCTCACTGCTCTCACCCTGCACTACATATTTATATAGCATGGCACACTTCCTACCCCAGTCTGCACCCGCATAGAGTGGTATTAAATTACTTTAAATTAGAGATGTGCACCAACCCTTTTTGGTTTTGGATCTGGATCCCCCCTGGTTTTGGATCTGGATTGGTTTTGTCAAAGCCTCACCTCTGTGTTTTGTGCTCGTGTTTTGGTTTTGGGTCTGGATTTTTTCTTAAAAAATCATAAAAACAGCTGAAATCACATAAAATGGGCCTGTTTTTGTTCCTACAGTATAATTAACCTCAATAACATTTATTTACAGTACTTTCCAATAAATTTTGACCACCTCACAATATTATTTATTATTTGCTTCATCTAGTTAAGGCCAAAAGGTTGCATCCAGCTAGCTGGCTGACTAAGCTACGTGACACAGTGGACAGCACTAACATGTGGCAGTTCAGTTTATAATTTCCAACATGGATACAGTGTGTTATACAGTGTGGGTTGGATACACCAATAGTGCACTTACTGTGACAGCAGTGTCGGCAGAGCTCAGTACATGGAATGGCACTGGTGCGGTGCTGGCAGTGTCCTCAGTGATGGGTGCCGGTGATGTCGGCAGTGCAGGGGTCCAGCGGTGTCTTTAGTGCAGGTTTGCTGGCTGTGTCGGCAGTGCGGGGGTGCCAGCGGTGTCTTTAGTGCAGGTTTGATGGCTGTATTGGCAGTGCATGGGTTGCTGGCGGTGTACTCAGTAATGGAATGGCAGTGCTGCGGTGCTGGCAGTGTTCTCGTTGAAGGGTACCGGTGGTGCCAGCAGAGCGGGGGTGCCAGCGGTGTCCTCAGTGCAGGTTTGCTGACTGTGTCGGCAGTGCAGGGCTGTTCTCAATGCAGGGTGCCGGCAGTGTCGGCAGAGCGGGGGTGCCAGCTGTGTCCTCAGTGCAGGTTTGCTGACTGTGTCGGCAGTGCAGGGGTGTTCTCAATGCAGGGTGCCGGCGGTGTCGCCAGAGCAGGGGTGCCATCAGTGTCCTCAGTGCATGTGTGCTGAAGTGTCGTCAGTGCAGGGGTGCTGGTGGTGTCCTCAGTGTGGGAGTGTCAGCAGTGTCGGCAGTGTGGGGGTCGCTGACGGTGTCCTCAGTACATGGGGCAGTAGTGCAGGACTGCGGGCAGTGTCGGCAGTGGTGGTGTCGGCAGCGGGGCATGCTGCCAGTGGGGGTGCTGGCGGTGATGGCAGCGGGGGTGCTGGCAGTGTCAGGCGGCAAGGGATGGTGGGCACTATGTTCTTTTTCTTCTGTGTGCATTTTCAATGAGCTTAACGTTGATTGGCTGAGAGCCATGAAAGACAGCTCTCTCAGCCAATCAGCGTTAAGCCAGCTCAATACGTGGGGTTGTGAGGTTTTGCCTCGGGTGAGGGATCCAGGGCAGGCAGGGAGATCTGAGCTTAGCTCAGATCGCCCCGGATCCCCTAAATTCGGGTGGGTTTTAATCTCTGAGATCCAAACCCGCTCATCTCTACTTTAAATGGAGGCTCCATAGTACTGTCCCTATAAACCATCAGGAAGAGACCTCTCGGGATCAGAAGAATGAATTAATTAATGGTCCATTAGGTAAAGAAAAAACTTGTTTGCTCTTTAATGTGAACCGACTATAACCTGGCCAGGTAGGACTACCAGGATTAGCCTGAGGCAGTGGTGTCACAAGGGGGTGTGGGCCGCACCCGGGTGTCATCCGCCAAGGGGTGACACCAAGGTGCAGATTCCCCCTCAGTGACAGGAGCCAGGTGCTGCACTGTATAATTAAGTGCAGCACCTGGCACTTGAAACTGTGAGGGAGCCAGCCGGCACTGCACACAGGGCAGTCCACAGCTCCAGCACCCTCTCTGCCCCCAGTAATAAGCACGATGGCGGGACTACGGGGGTTCAGCCACGAGGTCACTCCCCCTTCCCGTGTGGTCATGCCCATTGAGGCGACATCCCCTTTTCAGTGGCACACGGATTCCCCTTTTAAGTTGCGCACGGATTTTTCTGAGTCACACGCTGCAGCAAATGTTTTAGCTTCTTTTGCCATAGTCGTGTCTGTGACTTTATGCTAATGCCTGTAAAAGCCCTTCCCCTAGTGTGGAAGCGTGCACCTGGCTGTGCAAGGACTGGGACGCCCACTTTGTGTGTCTTTACAACCGATAATCCTGCTTGGTGCATCTTTAGAAGCTGCCATCAGCTGCAACATTGAAACTTGCACCTCCCCCATCCTAGTTGCACAATCTCCATCAGAGTATGATCTACAATGTGAGCGATTAAGCATTTGAGTTTGCAACCAATTATGCGACACGTCCATCAGACAGTGTATCTCAGTGCATTCAGGGCCGGACTGGCCATCTGGCACTTCTGGCAAATGCCAGAATGGCTGATGGATTCATGGGCCGGTCCAGATTGAAACCCTGGCTGAGCAGCCCCGCCTCCCAGCGCACTGTTCATCTGGGATACTGAGAGACGGGGGCATGCGACAAGGCCATGCCTCCTCCCGGCAAAACCACACCCCCATGTGGTGAGGCCATAACCCTGTCTGGTAAGGTTGTGCCCCCTTTTTGCGAGTGCGCACCTATGGCACGTACACACTAGGACTAATATAGAATGTGGTCAAGCGCTTCTAACTTGTAAGTAAAATAAAATCGATAAACCAATCGGCGCTAATTATCAAAAAGCAGAGCTGAACTTAATATAATGGGATTGAAGCAGCTGCTGTTCCAAAGAAACTCTGTAGTTCCTCAACATAAACATATAAATAAGGAACTGTGCTAGACCAATCACCATATATACTCAATTTTTAAATAAAATGTAATTATTTATTCAGACATACTGTATAATATAATAATCACATTAATTCATGCATCCCAGCATAATAAAAACCTAGACAATATACTCATGTATTAGTCATCTCAGACATCAATATAAATATAAAATAACGACCTTTCCTAAAGGGAAAGACAATTGCTAAAAGCTAAAAAGTCTCAATGACAAAAATGAATGATCCAAAAAATCCTCTAATGTGGATTATGTTGTGACAATGTTCCGATTTTGTTGCAAAGACAATATTGTGATATAGCTTACCTGAAAATGTGCAACAATGTATCTGTTAATTAACAGTGGTGGTGTTCACATATATTCCATGAGTGATTGCCATAATAAACTGTGTAAACAAAATGCTGGTTACCAATGCAGTAAATGTGGTGGAACTTATTGAGCCCTTCCAATTATGCTGTGGCTCACCCCCAAGTCCGTGCTGGGTGCTGATACCTCCGTACACCCCGTCTGATGAGACTGGCATCTCTATCCGGTGGGGGAGTGGTGTCCATGGGACAGGTGTGCAGCTGGAACTCCCGTCTCTCCTGTGAGTACTGTGGGAGAGCTGGCAGGTAGCTGTGAACTTAGCTTCTGTGTCCACTTGTTGTAGCCGCAGTCAGCGGTGAGATTGTTCCACACAAAAGGTATAAGTGGGTGGTACAGGCTTCCTTACTGGGTCCCTGTATTAGATGGCAATGAAACAATAGAGGATCTTCCTTCTTGCTAACGCGTTTCTTTGCACCCTGGTTATTTCGTCAGAGGATGTGGGACTGCTTGATAAGAGAATCTATTTATTCCCCTTGCTTAATTAGCTAACTGAATACATCTGTAAGTGAAGTGTCAGAGTGATGGGGAACATAGAGAAATCCCAATTAACTCTTCATTAGTATTATGAAGAGTTAATTGGGATCTCTCTATGTTCCCCATCACTCTGACACTTCACTTACAAATGTATTCAGTTAGCTAATTAAGCAAGGGGAATAAATAGATCCTCTTATGAGGCAGTCCCACATCCTCTGATGAAATTACCAGGGCGTAAAGAAATGCGTTAGGAAGAAGGAAGATCCTCTATTGTTTCATTGCCATCTAATACAGGGACCCAGTAAGGAAGCCTGTACCACCCACTTATACCTTTTGTGTGGAACCATCTCACCGCTGACTGCGGCTACAACAAGTGGACACAGAAGCTAAGTTCACAGCTACTTGCCAGCTCTCCCACAGTACTCACAGGAGAGATGGGAGCTCCGGCTGCACTCATGTCTGATGGACACCGCTCCCCACCGGATAGAGACGCCAGTCTTATCAGACGGGGTATACGGAGGTATCAGCACCCCGCACAGATTTGGGGGTGAGCCACAGCATAATTGGAAGGGTTCAATAAGTTCCACCACATATGCTGCATTGGTAAGCAGCATTTTGTTTACACAGTTTATTATGGCAATCACTCATGGAATATATGTGAACTCCAACACTGTTAATTAACAGAGACATTGTTGCACATTTTCAGGAAAGCTATTTCACAATATTGTATCATCTCTGCAAAAAAATCAGAACTTTGTCACAACATATTCCACATTAGAGGATTTTTTGGATCATTCATTTTTGTCATTGAGCTTTTTAGCAATTGTCTTTCCCTTTAGCAAAGGTCGTTATTTTATATTTATATTGATGTTTGAGATGACTAATACATGAGTATATTGTCTATGTTTTTATTATGCTGGGATGCATGCATTAATGTGATTATTCTATTATATGTCTCAATAAATCATTTAATTTAATTTAAAAATTGAGTACATATGGTGGCTTCTAACTTGTAACCAAAGCAGCTTTCTTAAACAAAATAAATTGTCTTAAATTATGTGTGGTACCAGAAAGTGCTATAAATTAAGTGTAATAAATTCAATAAATATGCCTAAAATTATGGCAAAAAAAGTAATAAAAAAATAAAAATATATACATATAAATAATAAAAAATAAATATATTATAGTATATATATATATATATATATATGACAGGGAAAGTTTTTCAGTACTTATTGTGCTGGAACCTGAGAGGTTAATCACCACATTCATACAAAAGGGGCTATAAACATCTTTTAAGTGTGCATTTTATGTGTGTTCTATTAACTGATTACACCCTGCAGATCCGTTTTTATTATACATTTATTTTATATATATATATATATATTTTTTTTTTTTTCTAGTTTTACATATATATATATATATATATATATATATATATATATATATAAAAATATATATATATATGTATTTTATTTTATTTTTTTGCTATCATTTTAGGCATATTTATTGTATTTATTACACTTAATTTATAGCGCTTTCTGGTACCACACACTAGGTTTAATGCCAGCCACAGTCCGTCCCTAGGTGCATCTCAATAGCCATCTCCCAGTCACCACCCAGGAACATCCAATATATTTCCTGTACATGTCTGAGATTGTGCATTTCAATCACTACTGTGTTGTGTGACTGTTTAGCTAATAAGATGCATACACAATGGAAAAACATCCACTATTTGCGCAAATGTCGACTTGGGTAGGTCTCAGAATAAGGGTGGTTAGTAAGACTAGTGTTATGCTGGGTTTACAAGATTGTATTGCAGGTGTATCCCTGTATCCACTGATTGTATATGGAACTATTTTTGTTGCCTTTAAACATTGTTTTTGTAACTTTCCTAACAGCATATAACTCAGCCAAAATGTAAAATAAAATGTGCAGGGATAAGTCGGATGTATTCCTTTAAATTTATGACTTTGCAGTGAATGTATATTTGCACTTTTATGCTCTTGTTACATTTTGAATGTTTGAGCCATTTGGGAGAGAGCTCAGCATCTTCCTTTTATACACATTTCCCATTTTTATCAACAGCATCTTATCTTTTAGCAGCATTGCTTCCCAGGCTGTGGCTCCAAGACTTGGGGGAACAGACATATGGAATTGTTTACGAAGGGTTTTTATTTCAGCACAATACTTGGATAGATGCCCAGAAATATCAGCCTGATACTACATCGTCATGCAGACTCCATGTCAAGATAATATATATCTGCTGGATTCTAATGAAGAGAAATGGAACCAAAACTCAGCTCTTTGTTTTAAAATGAAAAACTACCTTTTCTTTTATACTTTTACAGTGAAGGTCTCTTACTTCTATTGCTTATAAAGTACCTACAGTACATTAGAAAAGTTGCAGGGAAGGAAAATAAAGTGAGCTGACAAAAAGACAGAGAAATGGTGTAGATGAGTAACGGGTTTTATTCTAAATCGAATGTAACTGTATTTGCTAATAGCCAGGGCTGTAGAGAGCCTGGCTGGGCCCGGGTAAAGTAGAAGAAATATCACTTTTGCAGCGCCGCTGCGTGCCGGGAGGGGGGCACTGTAAGCCCCCCAGCCCGGTGTTAAGCAGAGATGGGGGGGAGCGATCAGTGTGATCGCTCCCCCCATAGCCATAGGAGACTGCTCCGGCTGCTGCAGCAGCCGCGAGCAGTCTCACACAGCAGCCCAGCACAAGCTGTTTGCTGAGCTGCTGTGAGTGAGGGGGGGATGCCGGACCCGGGCCCCAGCGGGCCCCTCTAGCAAGCCCGGGCCTGGGTAATCTGTACCCGCTCCACCCCTCTCTCGGCGCCCATGCTAATTGCTGTGGAAGCCAGATTTACTATCTTATTCTAATTTGAGATTCCATATAGCTAATGCAAAGATCTGGGCGCCTGCAAGGGGGTAAGCAGTGCCACCCACTGATTTAGCTTCAACCATTGCAACCTTCATCGATACTATTGGAACTTGTGCCATTCCCATGTTACTGTAGGTGCAAGAGATCCATCAGAAACAGGCATTCTCCATAAGCACGACTCAAAGTAGCATGTACCTCTAGCTACACGCCCACAACACTCCTGTGACACACACACAGGGTCGCCGAGAGCTCTGATGGGCCCAGGTACTGGTGTGGTATGGCCAAATATGGATGGCAAAGCCATGCTGCCTCCCACAAAAACTTAAGAAGCTAGTATGCTCTGACCCACTCAGCACAAGGGGTCACTCCAGGTGACATAGCAACTACTTCTAAAAACTCTCACTTTAGTTAATATTCCCCTTGGACTGAGATGTGCAAATTGGAAGAAAGTGGCTGCTCAGAAATCTGCAATGACCACAGTGACCACAACCACTGGTAACGACCATACCCATGGCCAATGACCACACCCACTGATAATGACCATACCCATGGCCAATGACCACACCCACTGATAATGACCATACCCATGGCCAATGACCACACCCACTGGTAATGACCATACCCATGGCCAATGACCATACCCTCTGGTAAATCTCTCATGGGCTGGATGCACTATTACAAATAATATAGTGAAAAAAACAAACACAGCACACTACAGCACTGCTGCTATGTGACATAAATCTGGTGACACTTTACACACCTGAATTTGATGTAAAATACTAGTCCTGTGTTAACTAGGAGACAGAGGATCTGCTGCACTTCTTCATCATTCAGATCAACTGGGTGGGATTTTGATTGAATTTAGATTTTTGTGGGTTTTTTTGTGATTGTTTTTTTTAAATGTCTTTTTGAGATATATTTACTGCAAAGAAGAACTGCACTGAGTGAAATCTTCCATATGTTTTTTTACCTGACAAGCAGTTCCATATAGGATTACATAAATAAATGGGTCTACACACAGCCATTTTAGCCAAGCTTGTTTCAAAAACACACATGTGGAACAGACATGTGGCTATCTAAATAACTGCATTGACAGACAGATTTGTAGTTACTCCTTTCTTCCTCTCCTGGTGCGTGCATGTATTCAATGTAACAAATATAAACAAAATGAAGAGCTAAAAGACAGATCTTACCTTATGGAGAGATGGCATGTAGTCTAATGCTGGCCATACAAGCAATACTGCAGCCAAAAGTATGCAATAGCGGATGCAGTCAGGAATATCCCGGCAAGGTATTAATATCCCGACTGTCATATCCCGGCAAGGTATTAATGCTAGGCGTCAAAATCCTGATGCCTATCATTAGACCTACGCTGCGAGACCGATGCCCGGCATACCAAACGAAGGTAAGCTGGGCGGCGGCAGCGGACAGTAGCAGGGGGGAGGGTTAGGTTAGGGGCTCCTGGGGGGGATTTAAGGTTAGGTACCCCACCGGGAGGGTTAGGGTTAGGCTAGAGGAAGTGGGGGTTAGGGTTAGGCACCCCCGAGGGGAGGTTAGGTTTAGGCACCCCCCGGGAGGGTTAGGTATAGGGTGCTGGGAGGAGGGGTTAGGTTTAGGCATCCCTGGGGGGAGATTAGGGTTAGGCACTTGGGGTGGAGATTATGGTTAGCCACCCTTAAGGGAGGGTTAGGGTTAGGGTTTAGGGGGTGGAAAAGGTTAGGGATACATTAGATACTTACCCTGTTGGGATCTGGTGCTTTCTAGCTTCTGGCGTCGGTATTACATCCGCCGGGCTGACGTCCGGCGGGATATAAAAGCTATGGTATGAACAGTGTAAGCAGGTGGCAGCACAATGATTGCTATCAATCTGGCATGACTTCTTCAAAAGCTCATAGCTGACCATTGGCTAAGACAAATACAGTATCAATATCAGGTGTCATTTGAATTGAAAGTTCAGTTGATGATGACAAATGATGAATGACAGAGGTATGTGTCAGCACCAGGGGTTAAAGTGGGCCGGAACGAGGTGGATCTGCATTCTGTCACTTGTAATTGGAGGCGGAAACAGTTCTCTGCCCACTCACTTTGCCCAGCCACAGCAGCTAAGTACAGGCAGCTGCGGCTGCCTGATTAAGAAGGACACTGCAGCCTTCTCTCTGTCTGCCCTGCCTCTGCCCGCCCACCTTCATTTATCGGATTCTGTACTCACCTTTAGGAAGGTTCTGGGTCCCTGGGGATGCACTGTGCTGCTGCCGGCCAATTTCTGACCGCCTGTCTCCGGCCCAGCCGCACAGCAGGCACTGGACAGCGCTCCTGTCATTGAAATAGGTGCCGCTTGTGAGCCAATCAGAGTTCACAGACTGGCAGCCAATCAGCAGTGGCTTCTGGTCCATGACCTCTGATTGGCTTGTGACCGGCGCCAGATTTCAATGACAGTGGCGCTAGGCTGAAGTGCCAGTGCTGCAGCGGCTGCCTGCTGATGCGGGTGTGGAGGGGCCCGACCTGAGAGAGCAGCATGCTAGGTAAGAGGCTGCTTGGGAGGGGAGGGGAGCATAATGTATAAGGGGTATTATTATTACTGTGTAGCATAATGTAAGGGGGGAAGCATAACGCTGTTTATTGTGACTGACCCCACTACACACCTAGGTGATAAGGTTACTATGCTCTCCTTCACTGTATCATCCACCCTCTCTGTATGTGATTTCCTTGCTCCCTCTGTCCCCTCATATGTGAAGAGTGCACTGAACACCCATTGACCACTGTATCCCCCTCCACTATATATGATCTCCCTTCTGCGACTGTATTTGATCACCTTGCTGTCTCTATCCTTTCATGTACGTTATGTCGCTATGCCTGGGTGGCTGGGGGTGTAGCCCCCATGGGGAGGGGGGGTAAGGGTCTGTAGGAGGTGAGTTCCACCACCTCTCTAAGGCCACTTTAAGCACTGGTCAGCACAATAGGGGAGAAAATACTCATTTTGATGTTGATGTTAGCAAAAAACGATAAGCACACTTTTGTGGCTTATTGTTTTTTTCACATAACGGCAGGATTACCTGCCTGTAGGTGTACTGTGCAGAGGCATGCCATGGCAGTCTTCCTGCACGAGATTTCAGACATGCACATTTGATGCCTCCCAGAAGGCAAGACGAAGCACATCAGAATTGGGCTGATGCATTGCAAGGACTTGCAGGGATCGTTGGAGGAGAGAGTTTAGATCATACTTGCCTACCCTCCCGATTTGGTCGGGAGCCTCCCGAAAATCGGGTGCTGCTCCCGAACTCCCGGGAAGGCAGGCAATCCTCCCGGCTGCCGCCCACCCTTCTTAACCCCCCCCACACTTACCTTAGAAACTCCCGCAGCCGGGGGGGGGCCGTGACGCGATCCACGCCAAATTGCGTCATTTTGGCTCTGCCCCCTGCTTCACAATGTCTGTAATATCGGCATTGTGTAGCAGGGGTGGGGCCAAAATTACATGATCGTGTGGCCCCGCCCCTTGCTCCACTCACAAACGTGCATCAACTGGCCAGCCCCGCCTACTCACGATGGCCACGCCCCCTGTAATGCCGATCTGGCTGCTCCCTCCCGGAAGGGGCAGCCAGAAAGTCAGCAAGCCTGGTTTAGACATTTAGGCATTATTTTTTTAGGGATGTGTGGGCTCAGCTTGTTTGGAATCTAAGCCCTCCCGAACTTCATGGATCCGAGTGAATCCAAGCCGCGGCTAGGGTTTCCCCGCTTTGGGCGGATTTTAAACCAAGGCAAATCGTCATCATCCTGGTGATAGATTCTCGTGGGTTATGGATTCTATATAAGTCCCTCTGTGACTCAACTACCATTTCACACTGACTCCAGTCTGTGCTGTGTGTGCTAAGTAACGTGTCCAGTGGCTGCTGTGCTTGGCTGCTGCTGTGTCCACCCACTCCCCTAACTAGTCTAACTGTCATCCAGTGATGCTTCACTGTGACTCCACAGGCCATACCCCACTGCGATATAAGCAGTGTGACTCTGCAATTTTGATTTGTTTATACAACCTGTGTGCACTGTGCACTGTGCACTGTCTTCGATTGTTTGTACTATGTCTGTGTGCTGTCCCCCAGTGTGTTTGTTCTAGGGGTGAGCGGGTTCGGATTTCTGAAATCCGAACCCCCCCGAGCCCCCCCGATCCGAGTCCGATCCGAGTCAGGCTCGACTTTTCCCGCCTGACTCGGATCTGAAATCGAGGCAAAACGTCATCATCCCGCCTTCCGAGTCTCGCGGGTTTTGGATCCTATATAAGGTACCCGCGTCGGCGCCATTTTCTCACTCGGCTGTGGACAGTGAAGAGGGAGGGTGGGAGTTAGGGCTGTGTAGTGTAGTGTAGTGTAGTGTAGTGCTGCTGTTGTCCACTACTTCAAAGTCCATAGGGGCTGGCTGTGTTGTGCTGTGCTGCTGTTGTTAATAGGGGCTGTGTCCACTACTTCAAAGTCCATAGGGGCTGGCTGGACTGTGTTGTGCAGTCAGTTCTCCATAGGGGCTGTGTCCACTCCAAAGTCCTGTGCAGTGTCCCAGTCCTAAAGGAGTGCTGTAGTGTTGTCCAGGGGGTGCTCTGTCCATCAGGGGTGCTCCCCCCAAGTGCTAAAAAAATAATATATTTTCTGTGTTTGTGAATTGTGTGCGCAGTAGCCACACGTGCATCAACAAAGTAGTGCCAAGCGTGCGCCTGTGTCATAAGTAAAGGGCCGGCTGGCTTGACCGTTAAAGGGTGCTGTAACCCCCGAAAGTACACTCCAGTCCAAACCAAAAAAAAATTATTTTCTGTGTTTGTGAATTGTGTGCGCAGTAGCCGCACGTGCATCAACAAAGTAGTGCCAAGCGTGCGCCTGTGTCATAAGTAAAGGGCCGGCTGGCTTGACCGTTAAGGGTGCTGTAACCCCCGAAAGTACACTCCAGTCCAAACCAAAAAAAAAATTATTTTCTGTGTTTGTGAATTGTGTGCGCAGTAGCCGCACGTGCATCAACAAAGTAGTGCCAAGCGTGCACCTGTGTCATAAGTAAAGGGCCGGCTGGCTTGACCGTTAAGGGTGCTGTAACCCCCGAAAGTACACTCCAGTCCAAACCAAAAAAAAAATTATTTTCTGTGTTTGTGAATTGTGTGCGCAGTAGCCGCACGTGCATCAACAAAGTAGTGCCAAGCGTGCGCCTGTGTCATAAGTAAAGGGCCGGCTGGCTTGACCGTTAAAGGGTGCTGTAACCCCCAAAGTACACTCCAGTCCAAACCAAAAAAAAAATTATTTTCTGTGTTTGTGAATTGTGTGCGCAGTAGCCGCACGTGCATCAACAAAGTAGTGCCAAGCGTGCGCCTGTGTCATAAGTAAAGGGCCGGCTGGCTTGACCGTTAAAGGGTGCTGTAACCCCCGAAAGTACACTCCAGTCCAAACCAAAAAAAAATTATTTTCTGTGTTTGTGAATTGTGTGCGCAGTAGCCGCACGTGCATCAACAAAGTAGTGTCAAGCGTGCGCCTGTGTCATAAGTAAAGGGCCGGCTGGCTTGACCGTTAAGGGTGCTGTAACCCCCGAGAGTACACTCCAGTCCAAACCAAAAAAAAATTATTTTCTGTGTTTGTGAATTGTGTGCGCAGTAGCCGCACGTGCATCAAACAAAGTAGTGCCAAGCGTGCGCCTGTGTCATAAGTAAAGGGCCGGCTGGCTTGACCGTTAAAGGGTGCTGTAACCCCCGAAAGTACACTCCAGTCCAAACCAAAAAAAAAATTATTTTCTGTGTTTGTGAATTGTGTGCGCAGTAGCCGCACGTGCATCAACAAAGTAGTGCCAAGCGTGCACCTGTGTCATAAGTAAAGGGCCGGCTGGCTTGACCGTTAAGGGTGCTGTAACCCCCGAAAGTACACTCCAGTCCAAACCAAAAAAAAAATTATTTTCTATGTTTGTGAATTGTGTGCGCAGTAGCCGCACGTGCATCAACAAAGTAGTGCCAAGCGTGCGCCTGTGTCATAAGTAAAGGGCCGGCTGGCTTGACCGTTAAAGGGTGCTGTAACCCCCAAAGTACACTCCAGTCCAAACCAAAAAAAAAATTATTTTCTGTGTTTGTGAATTGTGTGCGCAGTAGCCGCACGTGCATCAACAAAGTAGTGCCAAGCGTGCGCCTGTATCATAAGTAAAGGGCCGGCTGGCTTGACCGTTAAAGGGTGCTGTAACCCCCGAAAGTACACTCCAGTCCAAACCAAAAAAAAATTATTTTCTGTGTTTGTGAATTGTGTGCGCAGTAGCCGCACGTGCATCAACAAAGTAGTGCCAAGCGTGCGCCTGTGTCATAAGTAAAGGGCCGGCTGGCTTGACCGTTAAGGGTGCTGTAACCCCCGAGAGTACACTCCAGTCCAAACCAAAAAAAAATTATTTTCTGTGTTTGTGAATTGTGTGCGCAGTAGCCGCACGTGCATCAACAAAGTAGTGCCAAGAGTGCGCCTGTGTCATAAGGGCCGGCTGGCTTGACCGTTAAAGGGTGCTGTAACCCCCAAAGTACACTCCAGTCCAAACCAAAAAAAAAATTATTTTCTGTGTTTAGCCGCACGTATATATCAAATCGATATAACATAAATGGAGGACCAAACTTTCTCCGATAAAAATAAAATAGAGAAAGATCAAGAACCACTTCCTCCTAGTGCTGAAGCTGCTGCCACTAGTCATGACATAGACGATAACATGCCATCAACGTCGTCTGCCAAGGCCGATGCCCAATGTCATAGTAGAGGGCACATACAATCCCAAATGGCAAAGTTCAGGAAAATGACCTTGAAAAAGACATTTAAATCAGCTGAAGAGAAACGTAAACTTGCCAATATGCCATTTACGACACGGAGTGGCAAGGAACGGCTAAGGTCGATCCCTAGTATGTTCATGACTAGTGGTTCAGCTTCACATGACGATGGAAGCCCTCCTCCCACTAAAAAAATCAAAAGAGTTAAGCTGGCAAAAGCACAGCGAAGAACTGTGCTTTCTAAGAAGATATCACAAATCCCCAAGGAGAGTCCAAGTGTGGTGGTGGTTGCGATGCCTGACCTTCCCAGCACTGGACGGGAAGAGGTGGCTCTTTCCACCATTTGCACGCCCCCTGCAAGTGCTGAAAGGAGCACCCACAGTCCACTTGCTGATATGCAAATTGAAGATGTCACTGTTGAAGTACAACAGGATGAGGATACTGGTGTAGCTGGCGCTGAGGAGGAAGTTGGCGAGGAGGATTCTGATGGTGATGTGGTTTGTTTAAATCAGGCTCCGGGGGAGACAGTTGTTGTCCGTGGGATGAAAAAGCCCATCACGGTCATGCCTGGGCAGAAGACCAAACATTCCACCTCTTTGGTCTGGCAATATTTCTATCCAAATCCGGACAACAACTGTCTTGCCATATGTACCATATGTAAAGGTGAAATAAGTAGGGGTAGGGATGTCAACCACCTAGGAACATCCTCCCTTATACGGCACCTGCAGCGCGTTCATAAAAAGTTACTGTCAAGTTCAGAAACTTTGGCTAAGACCGTAAGCAGTCCAGGGACACCTAAATCCCGTTGTCCTGTTGTATCCAAGCGCCTGCAAACCACACCGTCAACTCCCTCCTCGTCAATTTCCTCCTTAGTCAGGATCGGAAGTAGTCCTGCAGGCCATGTCACTGGCATGACTGACTCTCCTATCCGGGATTCCTCTGGAGGATCCTGCATTGCTACGCCTACTGCTGCCGCTGCTGCTGTTGCTGCTGCTGGGAGTCGTTCATCATCCCAGAGAGGAAGTAGGAACACCACTACTTTTACTAAACAATTGACCCTCCAACAGTCCTTAGCGAGGAGGATGAAGTACGACAGCAGTCATCCTGAAGCAAAACGTATAACTGAGGCCTTGACTGCTATGTTGGTGTTAGACGTGCGTCCGGTATCCGCCATTAGTGCAGTGGGATTTAGACAATTGATGGAGGTAGTGTGTCCCCGGTTCCAAATCCCGTCTAGATTCCACTTCACTAGGCAGGCGATACCGAGACTGTACAGAAACGTCAGAAAAAGTGTCCTCAGTGTCCTGAAAAATGCCGTTGTACACAATGTCCACTTAACCACGGACATGTGGACAAGTGGAACAGGGCAGACTAAGGACTATATGACTGTGACAGCCCACTGGGTAGATGTATCACCTTACGCAGCAACAGCAGCAGCGTCACCAGTAGCAGCATCTCAGAAACGCCAGCTCGTTACAAGGCAGGCTACGCTGTGTATCACCGGTTTCAGTAAGAGGCACACCGCCGACAACCTCTTAGAGAAACTGAGGGAAATCATCGCCCAGTGGCTTACCCCACTTAGACTCTCCTGGGGATTTGTGATATCTGACAACGCCACCAATATTGTGCGGGCATTACATCTGGGCAAATTCCAGCACGTCCCATGTTTTGCTCACACAATAAACTTGGTGGTGCAGAATTTTCTGAAAAGCGACAGGGGCGTGCAGGAGACGCTTTGGGTGGCCCGAAAAATTTCTGGCCACTTTCGCCATTCAGCGACTGCGTGCCGAAGACTGGAGTGCCAGCAAACACTCTTGAACCTGCCCCGCCATCACCTGAAGCAAGAGGTTGTGACGCGGTGGAACTCAACCCTCTATATGCTTCAGAGGATGGAGGAGCAGCAAAAGGCCATACAAGCCTATACATCCACCTATGACATAGGCAAAGGAGGGGGTATGCACCTGACTCAAGCGCAGTGGAGAATGATTTCCGTGTTGTGCAAGGTTCTCCAGCCCTTCGAACTTGCCACATGTGAAGTCAGTTCAGACACAGCCAGCTTGAGTCAGGTCATTCCCCTCATCAGGCTTTTGCAGAAGCAGCTGGAGAAAGTGAAGGAGGAGCTAAGACGGAGCGATTCCGCTCGGCATGTGGGACTTGTGGATGAAGCCCTTCATTCGCTTTGCCAGGATTCCAGTGTGGTCAATCTGTTGAAATCAGACCACTACATTTTGGCCACCGTGCTTGATCCTAGGTTTAAAGCCTATGTGGTGTCTCTCTTTCCGGCCGACACAAGCCTGCAGAGGTGCAAAGACCTGCTGGTGAACACACTGTCAGCTGAAGCGGAACGTGACACGTCAACGGCTCCTTCTTCATTTTCTCCCGCAACTGGGGCTGCCAGGAAAAAACTTAGGTATCCTAAGCAACCCGCTGGCGGTGATGCAGGGCAGGCAGGACCAAGTTTGGACATCTGGTCCGGACTGAAGGACCTGGCAACAATTTCTGACATGTCTACTGTCACTGCATATGATACTGTCACCATTGACAGAATGGTGGAGGATTACATCGGTGACAGCATCCAAGTAGGCATGTCAGACAGTCCATACCTGTACTGGCAGGAAAAAGAGGCAATTTGGAGGCCCCTGTACAAGCTGGCTCTATTTTACCTGAGTTGCCCCCCCTCCAGTGTGTACTCCGAAAGAGTGTTTAGTGCAGCCGGGAACCTTGTCAGCGAAAGGCGTAGGAGGTTGCTTCCACAGAATGTGGAGAAGATGATGTTCATCAAAATGAATTATCAGCTCTTCCAGGGAGACCAGCCTCCAGAAGGTACAGAGGGACCTGTGGTGGTGGATTCAAGTGGGGACGAGTTAATACTTTGTGAGGATGAGGATGTACACACTGAAGAGGGTGAGGAATCGGTGGATGAGGAGGATGAGGATGACATCTTGCCTCCGTAGAGCCAGTTTGTGCAGGGACACATTAATTGCCAGCTTGTTTTGTGGGGGCCCAAACGAACCAATCATTTCAGCCACAGTTGTGTGGCAGACCCTGGCGCTGAAATGATTGATTTGTTAAAGTGTGCATGTCCTGTTTATACAACATAAGGGTGGGTGGGAGGGCCCAAGGACAATTCCATCTTGCACTTCTTTTTTTTCTTTGCATTATGTACAGTTTGGGGCCTAGTTTTTCTAACTGCCATCCTGTCTGCCACTGCAGTGTCACTCCTAGATGGGTCACGTGTTTGTGCCGCCCACTCGTGTCGCTTAGCATAGTCATCCAGCTACCTCGGTGCAACCTTTTGGACATGAAAACACTATTGTGAGGTGTGAGGTGTTCAGAATAGACTGGAAATGAGTGGAAATTAAGGTTATTGAGGTTAATAATAGCATAGGAGCAGAGAAACCAACAAATTCTGTGATTTTAGCTGTTTTTATGCTTTTTTAAAAAAAAATACAGATCCAAAACACAAAACCCAGAACCCAAAACACGGAAGGGTGGTTTTGGCAAAACCAATCCAGATCCAAAACACGAAGAAAGATCCAGATCCAAAACCAAAACACAAAACACGAAAAGTGGCCGGTGCACACCCCTAGTTTGTTCACGTACATATAAAAGCACTGTGTCTCCATGCAGTGTGAGCTGAAGGCCTGATTCAGAGCCGCTCGTAAGCGGCTGCTCGTTCGCTCCAAGCGATGTTCGCACAACTGCGCATGCATATGGGTCGTAATGCGCATGCGCCAACCAGTCATTGCGGTCAGAAATCGAGTGCTCGCAAAATAGCGAGTGCCTGCTAATTTGAGTGACAGGATGAGGCGTTTGTGGGTGGTAACAGGGGAAGGTGCTTGAAAACGGGGAGTGGAGATCCGAACGCAGGCATGCCAAACGGTCAAAACGGATGTTTTAAGGGTGTGCATAATTAACAAAGCAGCGTCATCGACCACGTCCCTTGGTTGTTTCTTAGCCTGAACTGTTCGCATGATTGCGGTAGGAAAATCCAACCACAAGCACTGCGAACAGTTCAGATGCCTTTCGATGTACTCGATTAATCTAATAAATAGCGGAGATGATGTAGGATGCGAGCGGCCAGGGGGCGTTTTTACAAAATAGCGAGTGCATGTTTCGGTTGCTCGCTCAGACATAGCGGCGTCATCAGACCGCAAAGAGCAAGTGCTCAATTTAAATAGCCGGACCCTTTTTCTGAACGAGCAAGCGCAAATAGCGTCCGGCTCTGAATCAGGCCCTGAGTGTGTTGCAGTTGGTGGCCATTTTTTTATGTCTTTTGCCAAAATCAAAATGTTTTTGTGTTTTCTAAAACAATCAAGCTGTGATACTGAAGTGTTTAAGATCTCTAATGGTCAGTAGTTCAAGGGCCACCTCCTTAATATATGCACAGTGTTGCAGTCTGTGCCCATTTTATAGTTTTTTATTTGGCTTTTTTCAAAATCAAAATATTTTTTTGTGTGTATTATCCCTCATACTCAGACTCTCCGGTGCACTTCATAAATGTACTAAAGGGGTGTGTTACCCACTTATGGGGGGATAATATGGCCAGCAAGTCAGCCTCCTAATATTTTTTAGTAGGCTGATTTAGAGTTAGCTGCTTTATAGTGCAACTATTAATTTTGTTTGCTTCTCTTTCAGCCCTTGTGAGGAATACTTGGCTATTGACAATGTAATATTTTACACCCTTAAATTTAATATTCTTAATTAATCAATTCTAATTAATGAATGAATGAATCAATTAATTAATGCACCACTATCATCCATTTTGGGAGCTTCTTCTTTAATAGCATTTTCACCTCTCTGCTTTGTTTTTTTATAGCAGTAATAAAATAATGATTAATCAATCAATTACTCAATCTCTCTTCCACTACATAGTCCACCTTCATTTCCCTGTACTGCCCTCGGGCCTCTGATCTAGTACTTGATTAATGAAAACATTCTATAGCATTGGATAGTTTATAATAACCTACCATCCTGTCTGCTACTGCAGTGCCACTATTTTTCTTAGATGTGCCATGTTTGAAGTTGAACTGCAATGTGTTTGTGCTGCCCACTGCTGTTGCTTAGCTTAGTCAGCTAGCTCGCTCGGCGCATCCTTTTGGCCTAAACTGTATGAAAACAATACTGTGAGCTGTGAGTTGGTCAAAATTGACTGGAAATTAATGTTATTGAGGTAATTAATACTGTATAAACAAAAACAGGTGGAAACTATGTGATTTTAGCAGTTTTTATCAGTTTTTGAAAAAAAAAAACACATCCAAAACCAAAACACAGGGGTCAGCACACATCTCTAATTTTTCTCTGCTTCACCTCCAAAGAGACAAAACAGTGGTATGGTAAGTGCCGTTATAATACATCTCCCCCTATGTGTCAGACCTTTTTTCGAACATGAATCTGACAAGTGACAATGCTTACTGATAGTTGGTGCTAGAGTCAAGTTTTATTTAATAAAAACTTGGACTGATGCTAACAAATGACAATAATGTCTGACTAAGTTTAGACTCCATGTCAAATGTCATCATCTACTCTCATTTGAAATAAAAGTTGGGTTGAAACCTTTTTTTTCTTTTTACTAACACTGCATACAGGCACAAAATGTGGCATTGAACAACAACTATCACTCATCAATTAGCCTTAATTTGTCTACTTGAAGTTAGACAAGTGTTATGCTATGGTTTAGTGCATATTTGTACCTAAATATGATCCCTACTAACAGTTGTCTACCAGTTGAGTTTGATTATGACATTTGATGTTGCTCTTTAAACAGACTCTGGGCTGATTCAGACCCGTTCGCGAGCGCACAGCGCTCACAATCGAGTCGATGTCCCCCCACTGCACATGCGCCGCCTCCGGCATGCGCATGTGTGAGCCCCAGCGAGCGACGTCAGCTCCGTCACTCCGGGGCTCACTACAAGACAGGGCAGCTGTCGATGTTGATTGTAGATGGGGAGGGGGGTTGGCTGCACAAACGCAGGCATTCCCTTAGGAACATATAGGAAAGGTTCCTGGACTGCACACCCTGAATATATATAATGGGAGGTGCTACCTGATGAGACTAATTGCAGGCAGAGAAACAACATAGTAAGAAAAGTGCAGTGTAAAAGAGATAGTTAAGAGCAGCCACAGCTGCATATAAAGAATGAAATTTAATAAGTGAAGTACATGTATAATAAACAAACAGTGATGGGTTAAAATGTGTTATTAGCACCCCTTCCTTATTGGTTTAAAAGCATGGAGTCTGGTAATGTATATGCACTCTAGTATTAAGCATAATTCTAGGTAAGTCCTACAAGTTATATACTCTAGTGCAACTTTGTTTTTTTTGGGGGGGCGTGATCTGTTTCAGGGCACCGCATATAACACATTTTTCTTTTATAACACATTTTAACCCTTCACTGTTTGTTTATTATACATGTACTTCACTTATTAAATTTCATTCTTTATATGCAACTGTGGCTGCTCTTAACTATCTCTTTTACACTGCACTTTTCTTACTGTGGCGGTGCCCTGGGGCGGCTTAGCTGGACTAGTTTGGGGGTGTCCTGCTTTCTGTATTTGAACCCTAGTATGTTAGGGACCTACTCTAAAGAGGTTTTTTTTACCCCTATATTTAAAACCAGAACTGGTCCCTGCAGCCTTGGGTTGGTTTCTAAAATACAGTGGAACCCTACACTTTTTGTTCCCCATATTTTTAGAAACCTCCACTGGCTGGCAAGCCTGGGGTTGGTTTGGCTTCTGGGGGGGACCTTACATCATTTTTTAAAAAAAATGTTAACTCTTTTTTACAGGTACAACACAATGGGAATTTTCGGGAAATATTCTATGGATCCCCCTAAAGATGTGTAGACATGGGGGATCACTATGGGCACCCCCATTTTTAACTCCTGAAGGAAGTCGGGGTTTCATATAGTCGTGGCAGGTGCATTTTTGCATAATTTAAAAAAAATGCATTTTGGAACGTAAAAATATGCTAGTACCCATTTTCATGTACCCCAAATTTGATGGGACCATTTTTAAAAATGAAAAAACTAAGCTAAATGCTCTTCTGCATCACTTCTTCAAAGTCGGGAAAAAAAAAACACCTGCTGCGGCTATTTAAAAACCTGACTTTCTTTTGCAGCCAAAAATGGGGGTACCCATAGTGATCCCCCATGCACTCCCACTTCTGTGTCTCTAACATTTCTTACTTTCTTTTTTCCTGAGTGTCACATTCCTGGCCTGTCCAACTTGTGGTTCTCCAGCTTTGTAAAACTACAAGTCCCAGCATACCCTCCCATGATCAGCTAGTAAAACATGCTGGGACCAATAGTTTCACAACTGCTGTAAAGTCACAGGTTGGTCAGGACAGCATTATCCCATCTTTCTCCTCATCCCACCTGTTCTTTCAATCTTCTTCTATCTGCCCATATTATTCACTTTCCTCTTATGCCACAACTTTCTACCCCCTCATCTACCACTTCTCCATTCCTTATGTCTGTCCATCCTCATCTTCTGAATGTTCTACATAGAACCATGGCTGTTGGCTGGTGATCAGAACAGGCATGGATGAAGGGGAAGCACAACCAAGTTCTATGCCACAATCTAAGGATACCAGGTAAATACGATTCTCATTTATTAAATCACTCAGCACTCGTCACTGGGGGGGTTAGGGTTAGGCACTAAGGGGGAGGGTTAGGTTTAGGCACAAAGGGGGAGGGACTTCGGCTACAACAGTGGTCAGGGAACAGGTGTAAATTACCACACATGGGGTAAAAATTAAAATTCCTGGGGGTAATGGACGGACAGCCGGGCATGCATATGAATCATTCTATAATTCATATCCATGCCCGGCTGAGCCCCAGGGAGGCTCTGCCAGCGGGTGCCTGGCTCCTTCCCTGCAGCGCCGCATTAGTCGTGACGTCTCTCCCATAGTTCCGAGGAGCAGCCGGGTGGACAGGACGGCGGCGGATGCAGGAGCGGGGATTAAGGTAAGTGGGTTTTTTTTGTACAAGTGGCACTACAGGGGCATTATATGGGGGCACTACTACAGGGGCATTATATGGGGGCAATACTACAGGGGCACTATATGGGGGCACTACTACAGGGGCATTATATGGGGGCACTACTACAGGTGCACTATATGGGGCACTACTACAGGTGCACTATATGGGGGCACTACTACAGGGGCATTATATGGGGGCACTTCTACAGGGGCACTATATGGGGGCACTACTACAGGGGCATTATATGGGGGCACTACTACAGGGGCATTATGTGGGGGCACTACTACAGGGGCATAACTATGGGGGCACTACTACAGGGGCATTATATGGGAGCACTACTACAGGGGCATTATATGGGAGCACTACTATAGGGGCATTATATGGGGGCACTAAAATATGATTTCCTTCCTTTCAAATCAAGGGGCTAACGACAGCGTATCTAAATATATGTTGGGGTAAAAGGTAAAAAAGTTCCCTGACCCCTGGGCTACAAGAAGATAGGGTTAGGGGGAGAAGGTAAGTATACTTACCCGACCCCTGTTGGATACCGACCATAGGTATTTTGACAAGAGGCATCCTGACAGCCGGTATTACATACCCATTCCCTCTGAAACACCCCCTTTCTACTAAATGGACATTATATACACAGTAACTGCAAATATATTATATGCACAAACATTTTACTCAGTGATTCATATTATGGAAAGGATACCGAGCTTTGTCTTGTCTACAATCATGGAGGTCTGAGCTGTGTATTCCCAATATCCAGGACAAAGGAGTTTAAGCATTTAGTTATCAGCAAGACTTTGATTTTTATTTCACTACCATATATCACTACAAATAAACTCCCTCTATAAATTTTGTACAATATGGATAGTAATAAGCCTCTGGGGTAGTGTTCAGTGGCAACTACTGTATGATATATATATGATTATAAGGACAAATTATATGAGCAGCAATAATTTACTATTAATATGATCATTAACAGCTCTTAGAAGTACAATACATCAGTATTAATTGGGGACAGATGATGATTTTAGTAGGCAGTTCAAGTCATTATCCATATTTTAGTACTTCATGAATACCTGAACAGCTTTAATGAAGTGATTATTTTCTTCTCACTTTGCAGTGATCCAAGCAATTCTCCTTCAATTCTACATAAAGGATGGTCTAAAGCACATATGTTAAGACAAAAGCCTTTAAGTTATGGCATTAATTAACAACAAATATGCCTTGTTTTCTTTGGTATTGTTTGATTTTCTATGATATACTGTTCTAAAGGAAATCATCAAGTGTTGCCATTTAATTAATTTATATTTGTATAGCCTGGTTTCCATAGTTAAACTCAGTAACAAGAAATAATAAGTAGGGAAATTATACAGTACATCAAGTAATTTGTGCTTTTGCTGCTGTTCTTTGTAGTGTATGTGCAATTTTAACTTTTTAGCGGTGAAACACAATAATAAAATAAAATGTATTTGATTAATATATTGATAAATGTTCTGATATGATACAAAATGAAAGCTCTATTTGTATTGAGAAAGAAGCTACAATATAAAAATTGCTTGTGTAGAAAATACATTTATAGTTGTACAAAATAGAAGTGGAAGCACAATTAATGGTACATTTGAGGCTGTGTGTCTCAAGTTTTGTCAGGGATCCCACTCCATTAGGCATGCCAGACCAATTGCCACCCCTCTGTGAAGTTTTCATTCAAGTCCATCCAGGGCTGGATTGAGGGCCACATGGGCCTGGAGCTGAAAATGAACACGGGCATATTATGAGAAGCAGAGGAGGTGTGACCAGTGCTGTGTGGGTGTGGCCAGTGCCATGTGGGCGTGTACACCGCTATACTCTCAGCCCCAATGTCTCCCTAAATATGTAAAAGAAAAAAATGCTTCCTTTTGTGAGGTAAATAGAAATACAATTTTACTACTTATGATTTATGGCTGATCGTGTGGAGAGGAGATGGCCAGTCAACATCATGTTGTCATGACAATGGGCCTATTTTTATATGGAGGCCTGGAGCTGTAGCTCCATCCGCCCCATTGTTAATCTGGCCCTGAGTCCATCCAGTGGAAAGCCCAGAATAGGCTCCCCGGGTCAAAGTTCTGCCAAGCATCCCTGGGTCAAAGTTCTGCTCAGCGTATACCAACGGGAGGTCCGACTGGGACCTCAACCCACTTGTATGTCTTCTGGTATCCAATGTTACCACTCAGTGATGTTTTTGTCTAAATTATGTGATGTCATCCAAATCCATCCAGTGGAAGACCCAGAACAGGCTCCCCAGGTCAAAGTTGTGCCCGGCGCACTCTGCCGTGAGCTCCAACCAGGACCCCAACCACTCCAGTAGGCATCCCAGACCAATTGCCACCTCACTGTGAAGTTTTCATCCAAATCCATCCAGTGGAAGGCCCAGAACAGGCTCCCTGAGTCAAAGTTCTGACCAGTGTACACCAACCGGAGGTCCTACCAGGACCTCAACCCCCTAGTATATCTTCTGGGATCCAATGTTTCATGACAATGCAGGAAAGGATGCATGATATTTTCAACACCAGAGTGGTCTGAATGTCGACATGTGATTGTCAGGATGCGGCCTGGGATCGGCCGCTACTTACCTCTGCACTGGTGTCCTTGGGCTTAGATGTCCAGATGCTGGGAGTAGAGGTGAGTGGTGACTGAATATTCTCCCTGGGGTCTGCTAGGGCTTCCATGCATGCGTCCTGGTTTCCGGGGTGCTGGGCAATGGCGCAGCCATGTTGGTTTATATCACCTGACTAATCTCTTCCAAAGTCCTGTGGTCACTCAGCTGATCCTCTGATCCAATGATCAGCTACCCAGGGGCATTTAAGTCTGACTACAGGAACAGGAAACTGCTGTTCAACTTCACTGTTCCAGTGCCTGTGATTCTCACCAGGGTTTTTCCTTGAGAGTGTTGCTTCAGCCCATTTACAGTTCTCTAGAATTTCCTGCATTAGCTTCCATGCTATTTTCAGTTTGAGACTTAGTTCTCTCTCAGTACTCCTGTCTTTTATGTGTCTATTCCTGTGTGTCTTGTAATGTGCTGCTAGTTCTATTGCAGTTTCTCTATGTTACTGAAGTATCAGGTTTCCTGGTAATCACTAATTAGCTCCCAGCTGGACATCTAGCAAACCCCAGTATATGCCTGTGTCCACAACTTTCTGTATTTTTCTGTGCAAATCAGCACCTGCCGATCTAGCAATCCCCAGTATATGCCTATAACCACATTTCTCTGTGCAAATCAGAACCTGGATTTCTCAGCGATTCCCAGTACATTTTCCAGTATTCTCATGCAAGCCTGTGATTAGGATCTCTACAGTGTTCTAGCATTTACTTAATTTAATATAGTTCCAGTTTTCTGCCATTCCCATGTACCTGTCCAGAGGGCCGCGAACTGATCACTTGGTGCGGCGAAAACCAAATCCCAATTGGATGGGTCACTGGAGAAAACCATGAAGTGAGTAAGACTCAGCGCCTCTGGGCAGATCTAGCCAAACCTGGGTTCGGCCGCAACTAGGAGAACTAGTTACAGTCACTTCCCTAGTCACCCGAACCACCCGGCTCACCGCCCTCCACAGAGGAACACTTGCACCAAATCATGACAGTGATATGCCGACATGAACAATGACATGTTTTACAGTATTTAAATCCTAACCCTATCCACAGCCTAATCCTAATTGTGAATGTTGACATTTTTACTGTCGACATTTTGACCATGTTGACATTCAGAATGCCAGCATAATGACTAAATACCTCACATCGTATAGTATCACCATTTATGCTGTGGTCCAACAAATTCTCAGTTTTTTGAATGATCATTTATGTCTATTGGAATAAATGGTGGCTTTTGATATCCAGACAAAGTTGACTTTTATGTCAACTTGGAAATTGTGGGTTGTTAATGAATAAGTTTAAGAGTCTGCACAAATTCTACCTTATATACAATGCAAAAAACTTATTATCAACAGAATGGATGAAAAGTAATTCTGCCCACTGCCCAGGTGACATCACCGACTTATATTACCAGAAGTATTGAGAAAACTCTAATACCTTTACTAACATCAACGTATAACAAAACGTTTCATGGAGCAAAACTCCTTAGGAACAGTACCATAGCAAAACTAATTATCCCAGAAGAAGGATTAAAACTAACTTTATGTTCAAACAACAGATCGATATCACTGCTTGATCTAAAAAATATATGCAAAAGTTCTAGCAATTAGACTTGAAACCTTATCACATCTAATACACCTAGATCATGTAGGCTTCATCTCAAACTGTCACACAGATGACAAGCAGTGGAGCTGATACATAATAAAAAATAAAAAAATATATCTAACAAAAAAAGTTAATCCCTCTATTGTGTCGATTCTTGATGCAGAAAAAGGAATTCAACAGAATTTCGTGGCCATTCATGTTCAACACCTCTTTACAGGTCAATTTTTAAAGGGAATAAAAAACTTATAATACAAGTGTTCTGCAGTTATTCTAACTAACGCCTATACCTTATCCTCTTTCAACATTATCAATGACACAAGCAGAGCTGTCCCTTATTCCCTTTGCTTTTTGCAATAATACAGGAACCATTGATGTACTGTATAAATTCAAAAATAACATAAATATATCAGGTATCAAAACAAAATTATAAGAAGAAGAAAATAAAATTTCATTATACACTAATGATATATTGTTCAATCTAACATTCTCAATAATAACACTGCCTTTAGTTTAAAAAAAACAATAAATTAAACATATCATGTCATTAAACATTGATGACGCCACTACAACTTTTTAAAACAATACTTTGTATGCACATGACCCAGGGTTAATATAAAGCAAACCTGTTTCTTTTGGAAAAAAATATTACCATCCCAATTCTCTCAAACACTTATTATTAATTTCCAGTTATATTTCAAAAAGTCTTGTTTGCTACCTGCCTTATGTCACTAGAATTCAACTTTAAATTAATCATAGTTATCATCATAGTACAGATTTGAAGTGCTTGTACTACAGTAGCCTCATTCACTGGCACATGAATTTGATAAGAACACAGAGACAAAACTTATTAAATGGTGTTTACTAGGAGCATATACAATGCATAATGGACAAAAATACTAAAAATGACATACAAAGATGTTATGCAAATTAAATTTTTATCAAATAAAATGGATAAACACAGAATAATATAAATTTGCAGATGTTTCATAATTTGAAGTGTTGGATGGTCATGATATCAGGGGCCTTCAACCATTATAACATTCTGCCATTATCAGTTTTAAACATGACATTTGTAGAATTACAATTCTTTGTCCCTCTATCCAGAGGGTAGTAGACATTTAAAACAGGGTTTTCCATGCTGGGCTCCACATACAGATGATTTCAGAATTGGCACAGTTGATTCCAACTTTGTCACATACTTCTGCCTTAGTACAGTGTCTTATATGTTTGCAAGTGGCTTCAGACTGATTACACAATTGTATTTCATGGCAATGTTCCAAATTATCACTTAATGCTTAATTTGTATTATACAATTCTACCTCCTTACAAGATGCAAATGTACAGTAAAACAGATTATTTCAATGCTATCACACAGTTTCTATATAAGATGTATGATTCTATAGTGCTATATACAGTCAGGTGCATAAATATTGGGACATTGACAACATTTTCATATTTTGGCCTCTATTCACCACCACAATGGCTTTGAAATTAAACAAACAAGATGTGCTTTAACTGCAGACTTTCAGATTTAATTTGAGGGTAATTACATCCAAATCAGGTGAACGGTGTAGGAATTGCAACGGTTTCTATATGTGCCTCCCACTTTTTAAGGGGCCAAAAGTAATGGGACAAACTAAACAATCCTAAATCTAACTTTCACTTTTTAATACTTTGTTGCAAATCCTTTGCAGGCAATTACAGCCTGAAGTCTGGAACACATAGACATCACCAGATGCTGGGTTTCATCCCTGGTGATGCTCTGCCAGGCCTCTACTGCAAATGTCTTCAGTTCCTGCTTGTTCTTGGGGCATTTTCCCTTCAGTTTTGTCTTCATCAAGTGAAATGCATGCTCAATCGGATTCAGGTCAGGGGATTGACTTGACCATTGCATAACATTCCACTTTTTAGCCTTAAAAAACTCTTTGGTTGCTTTTGCAGTATGCTTCGGGTCATTGTCCATCTGCACTGTGAAGCGCCGTCCAATGAGTTCTGAAGCATTTGAATGAATATGAGCATATAATATTGCCCGAAACACTTCAGGATTCATTCTGCTGCTTTTGTCAGCAGTCACGTCATCAATAAATACAAGGGAACCAGTTCCATTGGCAGCCATACATGCCCACGCCATGACACTACAACCACCATGCTTCACTGATGAGGTGGTATGTTTTGGATCATGAGCAGTTCCTTTCCTTCTCCATACTCTTCTCTTCCCATCACTCTGGTACAAGTTGATCTTTGTCTCATCTGTCCATAGGATGTTGTTCCAGAACTGTAATGGCTTTTTAAGATGTTGTTTGGCAAACTCTAATCTGGTCTTCCTGTTTTTGTGGCTCACCAATGGTTTATATCTTGAGGTGAACCCTCTATATTCACTCTTGTGAAGTCTTCTCTTGATTGTTGACTTTGACACATATACACCTACTTCCTGGAGAGTGTTCTTGATTTGGCCAACTGTTGTGAAGGGGTTTTTCTTCACCAGGGAAATAATTCTTCTGTCATCCACCACAGTTGTTTTCCGTGGTCTTCCAGGTCTTTTGGTGTTGCTGAGCTCTCCGGTGCGTTCTTTCTTTTTAAGAATGTTCCAAACAGTTGATTTGGCCACACCTAATGTTTTTGCTATCTCTGTGATGGGTTTGTTTTGATTTTTCAGCCTAATGATGGCTTGCTTCACTGATAGTGACAGCTCTTTGGATCTCATATTGAGAGTCGACAGCAACTGATTCCAAATGCAAATGTCACACCTAGAATCAACTCCAGACCTTTTACCTGCTTAATTGATAATGAAATAATGAGGGAGTAGCCCACACCTGTCCATTAAATAGCTTTTGAGTTGATAGTCCCATTACTTTTGGCCCCTTAAAAAGTGGGAGGCACATAAAGAAACCGTTGTAATTCCTACACCGTTCACCTGATTTGGATGTAATTACCCTCAAATTAAATCTGAATGTCTGCAGTTAAAGCACATCTTGTTTGTTTCATTTCAAAGCCATTGTTGTGGTGAATAGAGGCCAAAATATGAAAATTCTGTCAATGTCCCAATATTTATGCACCTGACTGTATTACCCTTCATTACACATTATATAATATATGACATACTACATTACATTGTGCAATATTACTGAATTAATAATTATCACTTATTACTTCAGGCTTAACATGAAATGTTACAGTATTGCCATAGGCATGCTCAGGTGCCGGCACTTCTCCCTCTGCAGGGTCATGGACTACCCGGTCCAGGCTGTCCAGGTGAGTAGTTGATGTCCCATTAGGAGGTGTGGACGGCGTTGTCCATAACCCGGCGGAGGGGGAAGTGCCAAAGCAGCACCTCCAGTGACGGTGTCTGCGCATGCCTATAAGTATTGCCAACATCCACTTGTATTCTACTGTACCTGAAACAGATCACATGGCTTGGCCTAACTGCAAATGTCCTGGGTAGCATTCACAGGAACATATAGTAAATTGTAATTGTCCCAAATTAGTATCCAGTAACACATTTTGGGCTCATTATCTGACACTCTCACAGAAATAATCTTGCAAACAATGATGACCTCTTCTCAAAATCAACTATCCCCAGCAGGTTATTATGGGCAGCCTGTGGTAATATGCGGCTAGCACCATCAGCCTTCCCCAGCAATATAACCTGGACAGCTGAAGGCAACACCTCTATAGTATGCTCCTTATCAATTGCAGCTTGTAGGAACATGTTTTCCCTGAGGACCACATTCATAGGGCTACTTCTTTCTCTGGAAAAAGAGAAAGAAGTGGCAATTACAATGAATTCAAAAAGAACACAGAGACATTTAATATGAGAAAATACAATGTATTTACAAAAAACAATAACAATGATATACAAAAATATTATACAAATTAATGTCTATAACATAATGATATAAATAGAAAATGATACAGATGATTCATAATCTGAACTACTGATATCTAAACAATTTCCCAATACTAGATTGGCTCCCATAGCTGATCAATGTTTATGCAAATTAGGGGTTTATGGCTTCCTTACAAACCATCTTTTAAGTAAATGATTCATAATTAGGGCATTCATTTTCTGCAGATTGGCCTACAAACAAAAGGGGAGCTATATCAAGCCTTGTGGGTAAATTTACTAGTCGATTGTGTTCAATTTGCAGTTAAATAGGGGTATTCAATATGGGTGCGATAACATCGTTTTTTGCGTTAATATCACACTTTTTAACTTTTTTGCGTTAATATCACTGGTTTTAGTTTTACACCGTATTCAATTTCAAAGACTTATCGCAGTTTTGAAAAGTCTTTGATAAAAAACGGTGATAACTTTTCACCATTGAATAGGTGTCGAAAAAAAGTGCAGAATTGGGGTTTAGGGGTGCAGGCTTAAAAAAATAGCCTGCACCCCTGAGATTGACATTTAAAAAAGAACTGTATCAAAAAAAGTTTAAAAAATAAATAGGGACACCCCAAAAAATTAATTTCAAAATTGGGGTGCAAAAAAAAAAAATGGGAAAAAATTGTTAAACAATAGGGAAATAGGTTCATGGCTATTCTGCAAGTATGCGGCAGATGTTTTCTAGAATAGAATTATAGCGGCAGGTGCACAAATGCAGGATTTTTAAAAACTGACTTTAGGGACTTAAAAATATGCTAGTACCCATTTTCATGCACCCCAAATTTGATTGGACCACTTAAAAAAACGAAAAAAATAACCTAAGTGCTCTTCTGCATCACTTCTTCAATGTCGGGAAAAAAACACCTGCTGCGGCTATTTAAATCCCCGACTTTCAATTAAAGGCTAAAACGCGGGGTACCCATAGTGATCCCCCATGTTTTTACTACTTTAGGGGGGTCATTTTTTTAAGGAAAAATTCGTAACTTTACGCAAATCCAACTTCGGAGTTTCCCGTTTTCGTTAATTTTATATTGAATACGGGGATAAGCGGGAGCGCGCACCATACTTTAACACAGAAAAAAACTCAGACATGAAACGTTAACTTCGACAGTGAAGTTAACGTTTCATTTTGAATACCCCTCTTAGTGTCTAATTTGCAAATTGGAGATTCAAAATCGAAGCAATTCCTATCAACCAAAAATTTTACTTTAGAACAGTTTAAAACATTGGACCAAATATCAATACTTTTACATAGATGACAATAGAAACCAGAAATTTTCGAACAGTCGGTTTTTTAAATCAACCAAAAATCAACCAAAAATCTACATACAAATCGACCAGACAATAGACATGTCTGAGGCAGGTGAGATTGGGAGAAGCACTGCACAGATCATTATAAATTAGAAAATAAAAACTGGACCTTTCAGCCTGGTCTGGTACAGGAAAATCAGGGGAAAAACCAGTGTGGGTTCCCCTTTTTCCTAAAATCAGCACCAGGCTGAACCAGCCAGGGTGTAATGCCATAGCAAGGGACACCCAGCATGGGGTCCCCCTGCCAAAGCATTAACCAGTCCCAAACTGGTCAGCCCAGGGCTGGCAATCCTCAGAAAGTGGGGACCCTAAAAATAAAATGGGGTCTTTCTCCCGAGGATCAACCAGCCCTGGGTTTATTCCCTGCACCCCTGGTGGTGGTGGGTGCAGGTTTAATGTGTCAAAGATAGAAATGACATTGTCCTTTACAGTGGGACTACAAAGCCAGAACATAAGGTGCCCACTGCCACCTGTACCCATACCGTATGTATTAACCCTTTATTACACATACACTCACACTAACACTACATAATTACCTTCTCACTGGAGGTGCTTGTTCCCCTTCTACAGGTAGAAGTCCAAGAATTTTGTAAAACAAAAAATGCTGCTCCCAATCCCGCAGATACGCTATACTGTATGCACACAGTCAAATGGGGGCGGAGGACATGGATGAGCTCTTGTAAGTTGAAGAATGGACACAAATTTGAGAAAATATAAGTTCTAGATGTGTTAAAAGCAAAGAAAATTATTATAAACCATAAGAATAGACCCCATCCACCAGACCACATAAATTTAATTAACCTCCACAACATAGGTAGATCCTGCTGGGGTTATGGCATTGCCCCAAAATGAAGACAAACTAAAAACAGTCTGCGATGAAGTATAGTATAGAAATAAATATCCCTTTCTGCCCCTCCATTGTTCTTCTCCATTATCACCACATTGTGCTAAATGTAACTGCACTTTGGGAAAAAATAAATCTCTGCTGCAAATTTAATGTAAAAACAAGATGTGGTACATCTGTCAATTAGAGCTATTAGAATCATAAAAAGATATACGAGTTATATGCTTCATTTTGGAACACATGATCACCATCACTCTTGACTCCTTTGAATAACTTATTAATATATTATTGTACCTTAATTTAATAATTAATAGATTTTAATTTCTCATCTACTTTCTACCCTTTACTAAAAAACATCCTTTCCATACCGTCATCAACCTAAACCTAAGACCGTTATAATTAGAACTTGACATAATTTAACTTTTCATGTAATTATCTTGATTCCATGTTTAAGTTAGACTTTAAACTCTGTAAATTATTTATTATGCTAATATGTATCTTTCTTTTCCATCCTCCTCTTAATTGTACATTTGCCTCTGTTAAATTTTAATATGTAATATAATAAAAATAATTCTGGAAAAATTTTTTTATCTTTTTTCCTGCTTTGTGCAAATTAAATATCAATTAAGTATTGTGAATATCCGGTCACGCTATTTCACTGCTATTGGGATTGGCATCTAGTCAATAGATTTTGGGGCTTAATCATACAATAAGCTGTGTCGGATTTGATAAACTTTCTTCCATTGACCCCAAAGTGGGTGGTTTTGGGTATGCTTGGCTCCGAGGTCACATTAGCAGGAAACTTTTAACTGTTATTTCTGCAGTAGCTCATAAATGCATGTTACAACATCCTCCCTTCCTCTATTTCAAGAAAAGCCCTTTTTCATATTTAAAATGAACTGGATTAAATGCTCTCTCCACAAAGAGGCACAGGTTAAAAAAAAAAGTTATATGTAATTCCTTACCTGATGCCACTACTGTAATGATAGGTACACACTGTGCCGATGGATCCGCCGATGTGTGGATCCCCTGCCACAGTGGCCATTCAGGTAAACTATACAGACTCACCACTCGACCACTTGATGTGTGTTCCCTGACATCACAACTGGGCGGGCATTTGAATTTTGAGCTGTCAGTCACCAGCGGTCTGTGCAGCAAGTTTACGTGGGCTCAGCTGACAGCATATCTGCATATATATCGGCCATTTGCTGTGCTGCAGAGCAGATGCGATATGTCTGTGAATGACGTAGTTCACAGACATATTGGGGGAACGCACCCGCCAACACACTCGCAATATATCGGCCATTAGATGGAAAGGATGATATATCGCCCAGTGTGTACCCAGCTTAAGTCCCAAATTCAGACCTGCTTTCAGACTGCACAATGATATGAAACACGAATATTACTGAGTGATCCCCTGTACAGTTGGTTTAGCTACTATTACTGTGTCCTTTCGAAGTGGTCTCCACCCCTGCCTTTCATCCCTCAAGCCCAACCTTTTCCTGTAGTGAAATGATGGCTATGGCCTTTTTACTTTACCCTAACCGATGCTATAATTTCCCTCATTATCCTGATCTATGGCCCTCTGTGGGGTGTCCCTAGACTTGCTGCTTCTTTCCTTCCATTACCCCTCCCTTTTCTTATTGACTTGATCTCTTCTTTCCTCTTTTATTTATTCTTTTGTATAAACTAAGTTTTTCCTAAGGTTCCTAACTCAAATCTTCGATGAAAAGAGAAAAATAAAGACTGGATGATGGCTCCACCTTTTTTTTTTAGTCTTCTTACTGGACGACCTTGATAACTTTTTTTTCTAGTTTATTGATATTTTTATATCTCATGCTATAGTGATGACTATGAATGGCACACATTGTTTTTTCTTTCCTCATTATGGTCTCTGATTATTTCTGTATTATTTGTCCTTTGCCTGTACTGTCATCATTCGCTCAATAAATAAAATACAAAAAAATGGAATGTCAATAGACTGACACAGCTTCATGGGTATCTATCAAAGCTTCTAAAATGGACAGGTGTAGAAGTTCTCCAAAGCAACCAATCAGCTTCCAGTTATCATTTTACAGCATGTACTTGATAAGTAATAGGTAGAAGCTGATTGGATGATTTGGGCACTTCTCCACCTGTCCTTCTCCACCTGTCCTCTGTAGAAGGTTTGATACAGCATCCCCCATATAATATATCCCTGATGTTACGTAATATCAGCTGGAGCGGTCAATACTTAATCAGCCAATCCGAGGCAGCTACTGTATGTAAAGTTGCGACTCTTATAAGGTATATCTGCATCTATTTCAGTTGTAATCACGTGAATGCGCCCTTTCTGGAAGAGCACCTGTAAAAAGCGAAAAGTGTGAACTAGGGGTGAGCGGGTTCGGATTTCTCGGGCTCGACTTTTCCAGCCTGACTCGGATCTGAAATCGAGGCAAAATGTCATCATCTCGCCTTCCGGATCTCGCGGGTTTTGGATTCCATAAAAGGTACCCGCGTCAGCTCCATTTTCTCACTTGGCTGTGGACAGTAAAGAGGGAGGGTGGGAGGTAGGGCTGGCTAGGCTCTGTATTGTAGTGTAGTGCTATGCTGCCGTTGTCCATAGGGGCTGTGTCCACTCCTCCAAAGTCCATAGGGGATGGCTGTATTGTGCTGTGCTGCTGTTGTCCATAGGGGCTGTGTCCACTCCTCCAAAGTCCATAGGGGATGGCTGTGTTGTGCTGTGCTGCTGTTGTCTATAAGGGCTGTGTCCACTCCTCCAAATTCCATAGGGGCTGGCTGGGCTGTGTTGTGCAGTGTACCAGTCCTAAAGGGGTGCTGTAGTGTTGTCCAGGGGGTGCTCTGTCCATCAGGGGTGCTCCCCCCAAGTGCAAATTTTTTTTTTTTTCTGTGTTTGTGAATTGTGTGCGCAGTAGCCGCATGTGCATCAACAAAGTAGCGCCAAGCGTGCGCCTGTGTTATAAGTAAAGGGCCAGCTGGCTCATCCGTTAAAGGGCGCTGTAACCCCCAAAGTGCACTCCAAAAAGAAATATATTTTCTTCTGTGTTTGTGAATTGTGTGCACTGTACGTGCATCCTCAAAGCAGCAGCGCCAAGCGAGCGTCTGTCCGTTAAAGGGAGGTGTAACCCCCAAAGTACACTCCAACAAAAATAAAACATTTTCTTCTGTGTTTGTGAATTGTCTGCACTGTACGTGCATCCTCAAATCAGCAGCGCCAAGCGTGCATCTGTCCGTTAAATGGTGGTGTAACCCCCAAAGTGCACTCCAACTAAAATAAAACATTTTCTTCTGTGTTTGTGAATTGTGTGCACTGTACGTGCATCCTCAAAGCAGCAGCGCCAAGCGTGTGTCTGTCCGTTAAAGGGTGGTGTAACCCCCAAAGTGCACTTCAACAAAAATAAACCATTTTCTTCTGTGTTTGTGAATTGTGTGCACTGTTCGTGCACCCTCAAAGCAGCAGCGCCAAGCGTGCAACTGTCTGTTAAAGGGTGGTGTAACCCACAAAATGCACTCCAACAAAAATAAAACATTTTCTTCTGTTTGTGAATTGTGTGCACTGTACGTGCATCAACAAAGGAGCAGCGCCGAGCGTGTGCCTGTGTCCCATAAGTCTGTTAAAGGGTGGTGTAACCCCCATAGTGCGCTCCACAAAAAATAAATTCTTTTTTTTCTGTTTGTTTGCGAAATGTATGTGCAGTAGCCGCACGTGCATCAACACAGCACAGCAGCGCTAAGCGTGCGCCTGTGTCATAAGTCAAGGGCCAGTTTGGACATCTGGTCCGGACTGAAGGACGTGCCAACAATTTCTGACTTGTCTACTGTCACTGCATATGATACTGTCAAAAACTGACAGAATGGTGGAGGATTACATTGGTGACAGCATCCAAGTAGGCATGTCAGACAGTCCGTACCTGTACTGGCAGGAAAGAGAGGCAATTTGGAGGCCCCTGTACAAACTGGCTCTAGTTTACCTGAGTTGCCCCCGCTCCAGTGTGTACTCCGAAAGAGTGTTTAGTGCAGCCGGGAACCTTGTCTGCGAAAGGCATAGGAGGTTGCTTCCACAAAATGTGGAGAAGATGATGTTCATAAAAATGAATTATCAACTCTTCCAGGGAGACCAGCCTCCAGAACGTACAGAGGGACCTGTGGTGGTGGATTCCAGCGGGGATGAATTAATACTCTGTGAGGATGAGGATGTACACAACACTGAAGATGGTGAGGAATCGGTGGATGAGGAGGATGAGGACGACATCTTGCCTCTGTAGAGCCAGTTTGTGCAGGGACAGATTAATTGCCAGCTTGTTTTGTGTTGGCCCAAACGAACCAATCATTTCAGCCACAGTCATGTGGCAGACCCTGGCGCTGAAATGATTGGTTTGTTAAAGTGTGCATGTCCTGTTTATACAACATAAGGGTGGGTGGGACGGCCCAAGGACAATTCCATCTTGCACCTCTTTTTTTTCTTTGCATTATGTACTGTTTGGGGCCTAGTTTTTCAAACTGCCATGCTGTCTGCCACTGCAGTGTCACTCCTAGATGGGCCACGTGTTTGTGCCGCCCACTCCTGTAGCTTAGCATAGTCATCCAGCTATCTCGGTGCAACCTTTTGGACATAAAAACACTATTGTGAGGTGTGAGGTGTTCAGAATAGACTGGAAATAAGTGGAAATTAAGGTTATTGTGGTTAATAATAGCATAGGAGCAGAAAAACCCACAAATTCTGTGATTTTAGCTGTTTTTATGCTTTTTTAAAAAAAAATACAAATCCAAAACACAAAACCCAGAACCCAAAACTTAAACATGGAAGAGTGATTTTGGCAAAACTAATCCAGATCCAAAACACGAAGAAAGATCCAGATCCAAAACCAAAACACAAAACTCGAAAAGTGGCCGGTGCACACCCCTAGTGTGAACAAAGATGACTGAAGCAGGCATCATCTGAGGATCTTTGTGCATTCTCAGCTTCGTATTAGTTAAAATAAATATCAGCTTTGTTTCTGTACCAAAAATGCACAAAAATAGATGCTTAAATGGTGAATCGGAGGGTTAGAGTAAGTGACCTTTGGTACAAATATTTATTATGATTAATGGATCAACAAAAAATATATAATCCGAGCTTAATTTACATTATGTTACCACCATGTGTTTCGTGAAACATAAAGTGCTCATTAGTATATTTGACTGAATTTATCTGCATGCTGTTAACAGCAGTATATTATCAATAGTTACAGTACATCAGCCTCCAGCAACATTTCTGTTCCACCTCTAGCTTTGCTGTCAACAAGCAAGTGGCAAGCTTTCTGGATGGTGAATTATTTATGGATCCCAGGAAAGGAGAATACAATGAGCTATACTTGATGCAGATCTAAAAATTAGTCTTTATTTTTTTATACAAAAACTTTCTGACCTGTCTTACAAACCTTTCACTTCTGCTGATCTTTTTTAGTTTTGCCCTATGCTTGTTTTTGTCAATCTTTAAGAAATCCATTATGTAGAGTCAAGTCTGTCCTATTTGTCTAATTTGTTCTGACTATACTGAACATTATTAACATGCTATCTTGGTGCACCATTTTCTTTTTTACGCTGTACATATGAATGAATGAGTATTTTTATTAACTCACAACCATATCCCATGCACCATGATAAAATAAGGAATAAACAAAATATCCAGACAGTGTATAATCAAGAAATTGAGTTGCAAATGCTGGGCATTTGTGCTGGGCATTTGTGACCTTTCCATAAGTCCAGGCTGCATATGCATAACCTTTAAATATAGTAATCCTATGACTACTGAAAGAAAAAACTTGGTTATATTTCTTGGTTTGCTACTTCAGGCTGCTATTAATGATTCATAATTCCACAAAGTGTGCTCTCTGTCATGTGACTACCATGGCAACTACAGTCACATTCTACATAATATACTGAGCAGAGAAGCTATGGAAAGGTCCTCTGAGCTCAACCTAGAAAAACATCCTATGTGAGATTTCTGCTTTAATATTGCAGATGATAGCAACTCATATGAAGCAGACCTTATTGTTCACATTTACTGTAAACATTTGTGTTCTAAATTAAGTTGAAGCGGAGTAGAGAATGGAAGGGACTGGCAAGCATTGGCCAAGTACAGCAGGGGCATGTTCATAAAAAATGCATCCATAAAAACACACATGCGCCTGTCACATCACTTGCAGATGCTTGATGCCTGGTGTAAAATAGGTACTAATGAAGAGGCTGATTGCACACTGTATTGAATCCTTCCTACTATTATCACAATTGCAGCTGCTCTAATGTATTCAGATTATTTAGTAGATATTTGCAAATGATTTTCGGTGGGAAATTTAATTCCTATTTGTTTCTTTTATAAAGGAAGATGAAAACTGTTTGTCTTAAATAAAACTAAGTTAGTACTTGCATCTGTATTTAAATATCTTTTACATAGTAAATGTGGCTTATCATTTACTAAGAACACTGTCCCTGATAGACTGCCTTATGCATACTGTATGATACTTGATTAAAATAATATATTGTGTACAAATTGTGTTCTGTAACTTAGCATTTACTACCCCAGGCATAAACCAGGCTCAAATATTACTGTTTTCTCCTGGCTTCTACCTAGATCTTATCCCACTGTTCTAGCATATTACTAGTATTTATGTTACCCTCGCAGTGCTGCGGTCAGCTCTACAAACTGAGTACAATGCGTCTAGTACATTGTTAGTCTGTGTTTGTTGCTCAAAATGCATTAAATTCTACATCAAACCCATTACAGTACGTTTAATAAATTCACTTGTTTTCCTTGTATTGAGGTTCAATATTAAATGCAAGTCATACTGTGCAATTATTCATCAGGAAACAGACCACACATAGGCATAACGTGACTGTATGATAAAGTGTCGGTGTTAATAAGCCCTTACAATATCTGATTGCATTAGCTGCATTCTGCATGCAACTTTGTGAAAATATTTTTGTGCCCATGGTTACAATAACATTTGCTTATATGCATGAATTGTGATTAATGTGGATGGTCTATGCAAGAAGAAATGTCTGAGCCAAAAATATAGAAGTATATAGCATTTAAATGGAAGTCCTATGAGGATTAACTTTCCCACGCTCCAATTACAGAGAGGCTGCGTGTTATGTGCTGTGCACCATTTAACTGTCTTGTGTTTTAAGATACAAGTTTATGCTTTATTAACTTTTCATTTTTGCAGTCAAAAAGGTAAAATAAAACCATACAGGGCCTGAATTTCAGTGGCACACAAATGCTGCTACAAACTTCTTCTCCCATGTACAACCGTGCGAGGGAATGTGCAAGGACTGAGATCTCACTTTTAGCGCCCATGCACACCGTAATACTGATTAGTGCGTCCATATATGTCGCCATAAGTCGCAGTCTCTGTCTAACTACCTCCCGATTCGGGCGGGGCCCTCCCGACATTCGGGTGCAGTTCCTGGACCTCCCCACGATTAACCTTTAAACCCCCACAGCGGGGGACGGGGGACGGCGGTGACGTGATTCACGCTGAATCGCGTAATTTTTGCCCGCGCTCCCTGCTGCACAATGCTTGTATTATCAGCATTGCGTAGCGGGGGCAGGACCAAAATGACGCGATCATGTGACCCCACCCCATCACGCCCACGAATGGCAGTCATCTGCCTGGCCACACCCCCTGTTGCCAGCCACGACCCCTGCCCTGCCGATCTTGCTGCTCCCTCCCGGAAGGAGCAGCCAGAAAGTCAGCAACTATGAACTATGGCCTCCTGTACCTGCAGCTGTGCGTCTGTGTACGCAGCTGTCTGCATTGTTACGCTCGCAGCAATCCCATAACAAACCCATTGAATGGAATATTTGTGCCTTCATTTCTAGTCACCGCCCAGGAATGCCCTTCACTTTTCTTCATCATTTCCGATACCATCTGTCCCCAATCACGACAGCTCCTTTGCGCGTACTCTAATTGCAGCGAACACCATATAAATCTTTACAAAATTGTTAAGCACGCGCTGTTGCAAAAAAAATCGCCCAGTGTTAACATTGGCATTACGTGCAGGTCTGAATCAGGCCCACAGTACTTTATATATTGTACTGTTGTATTTATATTACAGCGTAGTATAAATACAATATGGTTACAGTGTAATATGTTACACTGTAATCAATGGCTTTTATTCATGTTGTAGCTATAGAAATGTAATATTGTTAATTATTTCTTAATCATTTTAATAGTCGGTAAAACAGATAAATTAATTAGCTAATATTAACTCTGGCAAGATGTGATGTTATGATGGATTTCCATATGCCAAAAAACAACCAGACTCTGTGCGTAAGATAGATTATACTTTTACTTTCTGTCTTGCATCTATTAATCAGCATGTGTCTGTACTATAAAGATAGATGTGACTGTGTCAGACTAACATTATTAAAAGTTATTGGTGGTATGTGGGGCCAAAGGGAAGCTTTATAAAAAATTAAAACTGTTTGTTACTTACTGTATTCTTAGAAATAAAATCTGCGCCTGTATACACCCAGCGGCAGCTCAGTGGTGTTTCACGTGCCTCGTGGATAGCCATATTTCACAAACCAGTTGCCAGTCACACTGCACATATCATATGACCAGCCTTACATCATACAGAGCCTACATACAGTATCCAATTGCTCAACTGCTTTTAGTTCTCTATTTTCTAAACCCCACACCCTCCTGATGGACAGAACAGAAAGGACAGACGTGTCTTGGTAATTAATATTATTACCAATTGTTTATATAGTGCACACATTCACACTAGTCCCCGCCCCAGTGGAGCTTACAATCTATAGACCTAATTCAGAGATGTGCGTAAATTCAATATGATGCAGGAGCCGCACTGCAAGTCTCTTTCTGCAATGTTGGTTGCAGTCCCACAAAAGCTGCGGCATGATTGAGCATTCCATAAAACGGGGGTGGGGGGTTTACATGTTGAAGCCAGTGGCTGAGGGCTACTCAGATGTCTAATGGTCATGCAGTGGATCCGATGCTGAATTTTCGTACACAGCAGTGGATCAGAGAAGCCGGTGGGAGTCGTCTTTTTACACAAAAAGCCTCCTGCGGCATTTATAAATTGTCGCACAGCCGCCGCTTGCAGTGCCTGCCACAATAGCGTCCATTGCTTAATGAGCCCCTATGTTCAATACCATATGCACGCACTCATACAGTACATACTAGGTACTAGGGTTCTTTTTTTGTTAGGAGCCAATTAATCTACCAGTATATTTTTGGAGTGTGGGAGGAAACCAAAGTGCCCGAAAGAAACCCAAGCAAGCACGGGGAGAATATAAAAACTCAACACAGCTAGGGCCATGGGAGGAGTTGAACCCAAGACCTCAGTGATATGAGGCAGTAATACTAACCATTACGCCAACTGTGATGAAAACATATTTTCTTGGTTTGTTCATTCTGCTATTAATTATGTATAAATTCACAAGGCATGCAGTGTAAAGTGACTACCACCTCATGGATCTCGTTATACTATAGGGCTGATTCTGAGACACACACAAAATAGATGTAGTTGCGGGTAGCCACGGAAGCCTATTTTACTACTTTATGCTAACACAAGTATCCATTCAACTAATGCAGGGAATCGTGCGTGTGTAAGCGGAAACCAGTTATGTCTGGTGCCTATTTTGCCGGGTATCGAGTATAAAAAGTTGAGGTATATCTGTATAGAAAAGTGAGACAGAATAGCCTTTGACAGGTATCATGCAAGATGTTCAGACACATCTATTATCACATTCTAGTACTGAGTATTATACGTATGCACAGGGTCGGCCCTATCCCAAATTTTTTGGTAAGCGAGTATATTTTTTGGCGCCCCCAGGCATATTGTTGTGCATGCCCAAACAAATTAAGGGGCCGTGGTCTCATGGGAAAAGCCATAACCATGACACACACCCCTTTCTCGTCACTCTGGGAACAGTCCTTTCCATTCCATATGCACCTTAATGCAGGCCCCAAGTAGTGCCCCTTATACATTGCCCTCAGTAGTGGTCACCCTTTTCCAGGCACCCAGTAGTGATCCCCCCTATGCAGTACCCCTTATACAGTGCCCCCAGTAGTTGTCCCCCATGTTCAGTACCCCTTGTAAGCCCCTTATAAACCCCTTATATAGTGCCCCCAGTAGAAGTCCCTCTGTGTAGTGCCCCCACTAATGGTACCCCCTATGCAGTGACCCTTATATAGTGCCCCCCATAGAGGTCCCCCCTGTGCAGTGTCCTTTGTGCCCCCAGTAGTAAGCCTCTTAAATAGTTCCCCCAGTAATACTCCCCCCTATGCAGTGCCCCCAGTAGTGGTACCCCCTATGCAGTGCCCCTTATATAGTGCCCCCACATTGAATATAGTCTAAATAATGTAAAAATAATCAATACTAGGTGCAATAATGTACATAAAAGTCTAAATAATATAAAAATAATCAATACTAGGCGCAATAATGTACATAAAATTGTACATGGTTTGTGCCAGTAGTAGTCCTCCCCATGCAGTGCCCTTTAAACAGTGGCCCCAGTTGTAGTCCCCCCCTATGCAGTGAATCCAGTATTGCCCTTTATATAGTGCCCCCAGTAGTGGTCCCCCAATGCAGTTCCCCCAGTCCCCCCCTTGTTTTGCCCCCAGTGGTAGTCCCCCCCTTGTAGTGGTCCCCCCCTTGTTGTGCTCCCCAGTGGAGGTTCCCCCCTGTATGCAGTGCCCCCAGTAGTAGCCAGCCCCTTGTAGTGCCCCTAGTAGTAGTCACCCTTGTAGTAGTCCCCCCCTTGTTGTGCCATCAGTGGAGGTTCCCCCCCTATGCAGTGCCCCCAGTAGTAGCCACCCCCTTGTAGTGCCCCTAGTAGTATTCCCCCCTTTGACCCCCCCAAAGAGAAGACACACATGTAATAAAAATAAAAAAAACCCACTTACCTGAATCCCCGCTCCGGCTCCTGCTCACGCCACCACCATCTGCTCCTCAGTCCATCCTCCCGGGCCAGGCAGCTCTGCATTATGGGAGAGATGTCATGATGTCTCTCCCATTACCCACTGCGGAAGTTGGAAGATGGAGCTCATGAGTGAGCTATAGACCAGCTCTGGCAGCGGGCGCAGCAGCCAATGAGAGTCTGACAGACTCTCATTGGCTGCTAATTAAAACAAACAAACAGCTGCCGCCACTGGCGGCTGTGTGTTTGTCACCGTGTAGTGCTGACCGAACTTCGTCCGGTCAGCACTACTCGTGCAGCTGTGTCACAGAGACAGTCTGCCCGCAGCCCGCATGGTCGCAGCTGAGGCGCCCTCCACTATGTGGCACCCTACTCAGCTGCGTACCATGCATATGGGTAGAACCGTCCCTGAGTATGCAGAGTCTTATCTTGTAGTATAATGCATGTGTTCCTTTTTTATACAGATACAGTAGGACTTGAAAATCCTCTAAAACCTGCGGTAATGGGAGAAGCACAGTAAAATGGCTTTGGGGGAACAAAGCCATTTTAAGCTTGATTCCATATAATGTATATTAATTATTATATGAGTTGCACAGTACTTTATGTACACTTCTTTGTATTTAAGATTTTTTGGCATTATGACTAGATGTACTGTATGAGCTATTTTAGTACTGTATCAATTGACCTCTTCCATCTCACAGCTGTCCAGCTTATAGGAATGTACTACTCCAAACAGCAAAACACAAGCCAGAGGCCAGTACAGGTGATTAAAGGTGAAGTACTATTTAATAAAAGGTAAATTGTTGATTGATTATGACTATTACTTATAACTATAAAGTAAATTACATTGGAGACATTGAAAAAAATATTTACAAACAAGCATCCATATGTGAGTTTAAAAACACACTGAATCAAACCAGCAAATCACAGGACTCAGGACAATATAAATTAATCATTTGAATAAGTAGAAAGAGGAAAGTACAGAGTACTGACAGTATTTGTATGGATAGTTTGGTCACTTTGATCATTTCTAATTAGGTAAGAGTAAAGTTTAGCGTTGAAAAATATTTTCTGAAGTAACCTGCAAATCTGAGCACATTGATGATTAGACCTTTAATTGTTTAGACCATTCAGTTCCTAACCCTGAGACAACTGTGGAAGGGGGGGGCGGATCGGACATCGGAGGTACTGCGGGCAGGAGGAGGTAAGAGAGCAGGGGAATAAAGGGGGGGGAGTGCCATACAGCAGTGAGGAAATCCTTGTGGATACCTCAGATGCATGGGGAAAAGTATCACGTTTCCTTAAAGCTGACTCCGCAACAAGAGCAGCTTTTCGGAAGTGGTACTTTTGTTAGGGAGGCATGACGAATGTCTCCAAAACATCTTTTAAACTTGCAGCGAGTTTAAAACATAATTATCACAAGTGATAATTATGTCATGATGAATAGTCCCCTGTATAAGAGCCTGAAAGGAACCTATTTTTATGTAAGTCACAGTATATGTTCTAAAGTGGAAGCGAGAACTCTTGCAAGATAAAGAAATGGTAACATATTACTGTATATGAGGTGTGGCTATTAAATACAGAGACTGTAATTGTAAAAAGTAAACCATACTGTGTGAGTTAAAAGGGAGTGGGGGAACATTGACCTTGGACTAACCCAAAAAAAGTTTCACCCCTCTCGCACATAGGGCCTGATTCAGAGTTGGGAATAGAGAGAGAGATAGCACTTAACTGTGTACCTGGACAAACCATGTCACAATGCAAGGGGTGTAAATACATAATTTTTTTTTTGCATGTAGGGTAAATACTGGCTGCTTTTACATGTAGCCCACAAATAATGCACAGCTTTATTATTACTCTACAATTTTGTCAGTTTGGACAGCTCCCTCCCAAATCTAAATCTCTCTGCACATTTTAAATCTGCCCCACCTCAGTGCAGCATGGTTTCACCAAGATGATCAGTTGAGAGAGATATCTCTCTCTATTCTCAAATCTGAATCAGGCCCATAGTTTGCTATCACACAACACTCATAGAAGTTGTGTTTTTCCCATGCATCATAAAAATGCTTAACTCAAAAGTAGAGTAACTTCAAATGTTTAGTTAAATTTAACAAAACACCCACCAAATCTTTTCGTATGTTAATCAAGGCTTACTGGGCAGATTGTATGTAACATGCATGTGTGTTTGAGTGGCACAAAAGATTTAGTGACCATCGTGAGGCTGTTGAAGATGATGAACATCCTGGAAGGCCTTGCACATCAAAAACAAATGAAAATGTAGAAATATTGAAAAAACTGTTCAAATTGACCGTCGACTCAGCATACGAATGATGAATCAACATTACTAGAAAAATGTTCCAGCAACTTTGCAGAAAAGATTTAGAAGAAAGAGCCCAGAATTGTGGAAAAATGGTTTCATCCTCCATCAGGACAACGCACCAGCCCATACAGCTCTCTCTGTGAAGCAGATTTTTGTTCAGGAAACAGATTACAATGCTAGAACACCCTCCATACTCGCCAGACCTAGCGCCTTTTGACTTCTTTCTTTTTCCTAAAGTCGAATCTGTACTTAAGAGAACCCGTTTTGCATCAGTTACTGAGATGAAGGAGAAAATGACAGAGCTGTTGAGACAGCTGACAGATAATGAGCTACAGCACGGCTTTGACAAATGGAAGATAAGAATGTAGCAGTGTGTGGATGCAGGAGAGGACATACAGTAGTAGGGTAATGGAATTAAAATGTACTTAATATAATTAAATACAAATTATAGCATCAGTCTCGTTATTTAATAGCCACACCTCGTATATTCATTTTTGGCTCTCCTTCTCCTTTCACACATCGCCACCCTTCCCCCATATCATTAGAGGACCCCTCTTTCTGAAGGGCTTACAACTAATACTGCCGCAAAGAGTGCAGGGCCCTTGCTTCTGGCTAGCAGCCAGTATCACTGCAGCAGTGCCGCCCAAAGTGTCCTTTGGATGCTCCAAGCATGACATGCACTATGCCGTTTGTAAGTACAGACACTCGGAGAGCCCTGAGGATGCTCCAGGCAGTGCTGCACTTTCCAGTGCTGGCACATACACCTACATCATGATGCCATGCACAGGCTGGCACGGGGCGCTCAAAAGTCAAGTTATGGCACTAGTCGCAATATTCTAGATTTGATAATGTTTTGCTGTAGAATTGTTTGGACTCAGTTATAGCGCTCTGGTTAAAACTGAGTTGAAAATCTTTGTGATCTAACTTTGTATACAGTTTATTCTCAAAAAAGGAAACAGCATGGCTTAGGTGTAATTAACTTACCACTGGATGCAGTCATAATGTTGATACCACAATGTTGACAGTTATGATGTCAACATTGTTGAAATGTTGACATTGAACATGTTTGCATCTGCAGAATGTCAACATGTTCACAGTGTCGAAATGAGAAAAGTTGCTGTGTGTATTGCTGGCAGGGGAGGGTTAGGCTGCGAAAGGGGGTGTTTGGGTTAGACACTACGGGAAGGGTTGGGGTTAGACACTAGGGGGAAGGTTAGACACTAGGGGGAAGGTTAGATACTGGGGGAAGGATAGGGTTAGACATTAGGGGGAAGGATAGGGTTAGACATTAGGGAAAAGGTTAGGGTTAGACATTAGGGGGAGGGTTAGGGTTAGAGATTACGGGGAAGGTTAGGGTTAGACACTAGGGATGGTTAGGAGAGAACTTAGGGTCAGACATTTGGGGAAGGGTTAGGAGTAGTCAGAAGGATCAGCCAGAAGTCATCCTGAAGTCACCGCCAGACCCAGAAGACACTGTTGGAGCTGAAAGACCTACAGGAGCAGATACATCACCACTAGACAGTTTATCAGTAAAAACTGATTGACCATTTTACAAGATGGAAGATGGGTGAGAATTAATATCAGACAGAATAAATGCTTCCACAAATTCTTACATCAATGGCACCTAAGATCACAGAAGCTTGATTACATGTCCCCAAACATTGTTGGTCCTTCTCTGTCTGAGTATGGCATGCTATGTGAGCAGTTAAGCTTTTGTGTAAGCAAACACATTCACTGTCACACCGGCGACACTCCCATAATATGTCCGTGATATAGATCATCTCCATGTGTGCGACATCTCCCTGCCACTGCCCATATAAGCTTACTATATTTTCAGTACACTTCTCACTGCGTTCATCTAAAATCATAATTTCATGTGCTGCAATGTTACTGTAACCTTGGTCACAGTGCCCTGGATGCTGCAGCAGGATTGACATGCTACCGGCAGTTGGGGGAAGAAATACGGAGCATCCCTCAAAATGGAGGTGCTTCGTCTCCATTTTGAGGTCGCGTTGAAGCCAGGCCCCGGCAGCTTAGTTTGCCGGACATCCTGAGTAACCTGAGAGTTACTCAGATGTATGATCCTGCAAATAATGGTCGTGATATTGATGTTAGTCCCACAATCGGGACTCATGAGAAGAGCGACTTAGATGCGTGCGCAGTAGCAACAAATCATGACGCTACAACAACCAGTGGCAATGCGTACACATTGGAATAATGTCATAGTGTTCCATATGTGGTGTCTGTGACCTCTAATTCAACATATTATGTTCCAAGTCGGGAAATTAATTAGACCTTTTTCACATTGGATCTTTAATCTATCTCTGACAGGTACTAACTATCTGTTATGGCTCCTTCCTAACACTTATTGAAAAAAATATTTCAAAGTGTTATTTTATTCAAAGATAAAAAGAGTGAACTTACAATAACTGTATGCTTAGTAGTGTCTACTGCTTAAGGCAGAGGTTCCCAAACTCTGCCATTACAGTCCAGTTTTAAGGATATCCATACTTGAGCCCATATGGTTAAAACAAATTAACTGAGGTGAAAATTAAGTCACCTGTGCTCAAGCATGGATATCCTTAAAACCTGGACTGTAATGGTGACATTTGAAAACCTCTGGCTTAAGAAAATACACGGCCTATATTATTCACAACATTTATCTGCACCTGTTGAGAAACAGTGTATTCTCACCGTGCGCTGAATCTCTAGTTACCCAGCACATTGAGCATACTGCCTGTCCCTACAGTAACCTTCCTCATACCTACTTTATATACCGGAGGGACTACATCCCTCATTATCAATGTTTTCAAAATGTTGATAGCAGGGGTGTTTTGAGAGAGGAGGGGACCCATGCGCCTTCCCCTTTCCAGCGGCCGGCTGCCGACTGTTGTGGCTGGCCGGCCACCAGAGCATTAGTAGACTCTGGGCACTAGAGTGTATTTCAGTTGAAACATGCTCTTTCTAATAAGCTAGCCACACTAGAATTCTTATAGGGTTAAACAAAGTGTCTTAAGATTGTATTTATCATTGGTAGCAATAGGCTGATGAAAACTATCATTATGTATCACTGTATATCACAGAGGAACATAACAATGTACCTTGCCGGTGCTCCTCATACATTCTGATTTACATGATAATATATAAAACTGAGGGCCTGATTCAGACCCGCTCGCAAACGCAGAGCGCTCGCAAGCGGGTCGATGGTCCCCCACTGCACATGTGCCGCCTCTGGCATGCGCATGAACGAGACCCATCCAGTGACGGCAGCTCCGTCGTTACGGGTCTCGTTACAAGACAGGGTGGCTGTCGATGGTGAGTGACAGCTCACCCCTTTTTGTAGGCGGGGAGGGGGGGTGGCTGCATGAACGCAGGCGTTCCCTTACGAACGCCTGGCATTTGTGGGTGGCCCTACTGACATCACTAGTGATGTCAGTAGTGGACTTCCTGCTCTATTAGAGCAGGAAGTCCACTCAGGCTTGGACACTTAAAAGATGGAGACTGTTGACCAGCAAAAGGAACTAGTTGATCCAGCAGGAATCCAGTGATGTCTACATGGCTTTGTTGGAACCCATTGCTGTATATAATTAACGCCATCTGGAAAAGGCCTTAATTAGTAGAGATCAGGGCCAGACTGGACATCTGGCAGTTCTGGCAAATTCCAGAAATGCCAATGGCCAGATGGGCTGGTCCAGCCAGTGACTCCGAAGGGGGTGCCGGATCAGCATGAATTTGGTGGGCATGCAGCCGCAGCCCTTGAGACACAGCACCGCCTTCATTATTATCTGGCTCCTGTTGCTAGCCAATCAAAGCTCACAGACCGGCAGCCAGTCAACAGCACCTGTGGCCCGTGAGCACTGATTGGCTTGCAACTAGTGCCAGATTTGAATGATGGTGGCACTGTCTCCCATGGCTGGTGAGCTGGCAGCCCAGCACCTGCTGATCTGGCACACAGGGGGAGGACAGACTGAGGCTGCTGGGCACAGAAAGGGAGAGTACTGTTGGCAGGTCACTGAGGAAGTGGGAGAGTGTTGGGGAGTGGTTTAATGTGTAAGAGGATTACTTCGTGGCATAGCATTATTATTATTATTATTATCATCATTTATTTATATGGTGCCACAAGTGTTCCGCAGCGCCTAACAAAGTACATAAACAAATAAGTAACCAGTGACGTACAATACAATACAAAGCAGGACATGGGCATGTATAATAAACATTGCTATATAAGCAACCATTACACCCACATAAGCAGCCAGGTGTTAGTTGCCCTAGTGGGGGGTAAGAAATAAATTAAATTACAGTAGGGAGAAGCACAAGAGGGTGGAGGGCCCTGCTCAAGGGAGGTGCAGACAAATAGGAGTGACACAGATGGGGTAGGCAGGGAGGAAGGAAGATGTAACAGCAAGTTAGGATGACAGCTGGAAGGCTTTAATGAAGTAGTGGGTCTTAAGAGCTTGTTTGAATGATTGTAGAGGAGTGCAGAGTCTCATGGGGAGAGGGAGGGAGTTCCAAAGGTGGGGAGCAGCACCGGCAAGGAGTGGGAGGAAGTAATCAAATGGCATGAAAGGCGGCATGTATTAAGTGAACAAAGAGGGCGGACAGAAGAGTGAAGGGAGATGAGATCAGAGATGTAAATGGGAGAGGAATGGGTGAGGGCTTTGTGAGTGTGAGGGCCTTGAATTGGGTTCTGAAAGGATAGGGGAGCCAGTGGAGAGCTTATAGGAGAGGGGAGGCAGATGTAGAGCATTTGGAGAGGAAGATGAGCGGAGCAGCAGTATTGAGCACAGACTGGAGAGGAGAGAGATGGGACTTGGGAAGGCCAGATAGGAGGAGGTTATAGTGTTCCAATTTGGAGATGACCAGTGAATGTATGTGGGTTTTGGTGGCATCCTGGGTGAGAAAGGGTCGGATCTTGGAAATATTCTTGAGATGGAAATGACTATAAGGACCATTACTATGTGCAGCATAATATGCAAGCAGCATTACTGTGTGTCATAATGTGTTAGAACTGAAGGGGAATTAATGTGTGTGGTATAATGGCTTATATGGGGCATTAATATGGTGCGGCATAATGTGTTAGAAGGGGCATTAATGTGTGTGGCATACTGTAATGTGTTATAAGGTGCATTACTGTGTGTGGCATAATGTGAATGGGCTCTGTGTGGCATAACGTGAATGGGCTCTGTGTGGCATAGCTGTGAGTGACCACCCACAGCTATAGCGAGCGGCCAGGAAGATGGCCACGATGGTCAAGACCATTGCGACCATCGGGCTTGTGACGAGACCCTTGTGGTAGGGTCTCATTGCCGCAAGCCCCAGAGAGATTTCGGCTCTAACAGAGCCGAAATCTCTCCCACTGACATCACTCGTGATGTCAGTAGGACCGCCCCCAAATGGAGGCGTTCACATGGGAATGCCTCCATTTGGGCAGCCATGCCCCCGGCCTGCCTGCAAAAGGGGGCATGCTGTCACTCAACATCGACAGCACGCCCCCTTTGGTACGAGACCCGGAGCGATGGAGTGCCCGTCGCACTATGTGTCTCGCGCATGCGCACGACGGAGCTGGCTCCATCGTGTGCATGAGCTCTGGGCCACCATCGACCCAGTTGCGAGTGCTCAGCGCTTGCGACCGGGTCTGAATCAGGCCCTCTGTGTGGCATTATGTGAATGGGCTCTGTGTGGCATAATGTCAGTGGGCTCTGGGCTCTGTGTTGGATAAAGTGAATGGGCTCTACTGTGTGATGTAATGTGAATAAAGGGCACTACTGTGTGATGTAACGTAAATAAGGGACACTACTGTGCGCTGTAATGTGACTGCTGTGCAGTGTAATTTGACAAAGGGGCTCTACTGTCTGTAATCATTTGAATTGGGGTTATTGTGTGGTCACACCCCTTCCAACCTGCATTTTTCGGTGCGCACTCTCCCTGCTTCACTTATGGATGGCAGCACCAATGTTCTTTATGTACACAGGGTGCCAAAATGTGTAGTTACGGTAATGCTTTGGTGCGCACAGATGTGTCGTCCTGTGTTCATCACCCCTGTCCTATGAATTCCTACAGTGAACACTATCTGTCCTCTACAGCTGCTAAGCTAGGGCTTAGTCATTTGGAAAAATGTATTCCCTTTGATTGTGTGTGACCTACACCAATAAAGTGCCAGCTATACCTAACAGTATCAACCAAATACCATATGTCTGACTATGGCACATGTTTGAATTCCATACAGGATGTGTGTTGTGTGTATTTTACAGAGAAAAATGTACACTTGTATGTTGTTCTAAAATTAATTATATTTGTAAGAGCATAGACTAAAAAGTGAGAGAAGTCAGGCATAGTAAAGGGATGAGTCTACGCCAGGAGCCAGATGCTGATGCCAGAGCTTATTTTTAGTCCCACTCCAGCCCTGGTAGAGTTGTGCGTGGAATCCCATATTTTGGTTTTGATTTCGGCCAATCCACCCTCAAGTGTTTTGGCTAGGATTTGGTTTTGGATTTCTTTCAAATTGATAAAAACATCTTAAATCATGTATTTTGGACCTGTTTACATATAATCCAAAACTTAAAATTATGTTTTTAAATCCGTTCCAAAATTACAGCAGAACCGACCAATCACTCGGTTATGCTTGGTACTCCAAAAGTGATCCAAGCCATGATTTGATTCAACTTAGAACCCCAAAGTTTGGGTGTCTTCAGTTTTTCAGGAAAACCAAATCACACATCTCTACTGTTTAGGGGCAAAAAAATGATCTTGGAAAATAGATTCAGGACACCGTTTTGATAGAGGATTATAAATTGTAAACTGGAATTGAGAATTTCTCTGGCATTTTCACTAGAGTTTTAGCTTTACTCCACTTCATAGATAGACCCTTTAATTACAATGCTGTACTATTATCCTTACAATATATTGCTACATTGTTCAATTATTACATGTGTATTCATGTTTTTCTTCTTTTGAATATTGCCAGTTATGTTCAAGCTTTACCATAACTAATTTCATTGTGGTTGTTTTTATGATATTATTTATTTATTAACAGTTTCTTATATAGCGCAACATATTCTGTTGCGCTTCACAGTTGGAAACATTAATAGAACAAGACTGGGTAATAACAGACAGACATAGAGGTACTGGAGGAAGGCCCTGCTCGCAAGCTTAAAATCTATAGGGAAATAGGCATTAATACACAAAAGGTAGGTGCTATAAATTGCATTTTTGTCCAGCCAGATAGCAGAGGTTCTTGGTGTTCTGTATGATCCAATCACACAGGAATGTGTGAGGTTATGTGTGGACTGTGAGAGGGTATGTAATTAGATATGGAGGCTATGAAGGTTATGTGGGCAGTTCTGGAATCTGATAAGCTTTTCTGAAGAGGTGAGTTTTCAGGGAACACTTGAAGGTTTGGAGACTAGAGGAAAGTCTTATTTTGTGTAGGAGGGCATTTCACAGGGACTATGAAGCCCCAAAAAAGTCCTGTAACAGTGAATGGGAGCAAGGAATGTGTGGAGATGAGAGATGCAGATCTTTTGCTGAGCGGAGAGGTCGGGTTGGGAGATATTTTGAGATGAGTGAAGCGATGTATGTTGGTGTGGTTTGGTTAATAGCCTTATGTATAAGTAAAAGTATTTTGTATTTAATATGGTAGAAAAGAGATAACCAATGGAGGGACTCACAGAGCGGTGCAACAGACAATGAATGTTTGGCCAGGAAGATCAGCCTTGCAGCTGCATTCATAATGGATTGTAGTGTGAAAGCCTGTTTTTGGGAAGACCAGTAAGGAAACTATTGCAATAGTCAATGCAGGAAATAATTAGTGCATGGATTAGAGTTTTTGCAGTGTCTTGTGTAACATATGGTCGAATTTTGGATATGTTTTTTAGATGTATGTAACATGATTTTGAGACAGATTGAATGTGAGGAACAAAGGACAGTTCAGAGTCAAGGATTACACCTAGGCAGTGAGCTTGTGGGGTATGGTGCATTGTCTAGTTATCAACGGTGATAGAGAGATCAGGTTGGTAACTGCTATTGGCCGGTAGAAATATAATTAATTAAAATGTAAATATAACTAAATAAACATTATACTGTATTGCTCAGTAATACAGTTCTTATTGTGTTTGTAATTTACCACTTGTCATTGTTATTGTTATTTACTTTCCACTATTGCGTTATTGCTGTGAGATAACGTCAATTATTAACATCTCACCTACCCCTTGCCAGCTGTCAGGCCAATAGGTTACCTGGCCTCTTAATTTATAAAGGTGCCTGGTGGACCCAGCAAAAATGATCAGTGCAAGTGAAGCTAGAAGATGCAGCAAGTTCACTGTTATCAATATTAAATGCGTTCAAACCAGACACATAAAAACGTATCGAAACACAAACATAAATAAAAAAAAGAAAATATTGATATTGCTACTGTCAGGAAGGAATACATTGTTAACTAACAAACATTTACATCACTTGTGGTTATGGCTGATATTATTATTAATGCATTTTATTTTTATTATTGTTACAGTATGTTTTTAATATTTTTTATATACCTGGTTTGATTCTAATTCAGTTCATGTTGATACCTGAGATCTTACTGCTTCTATTAGCTTCACCAGCTCTGTGAGCTTATTTTTTGGGCTTATTTTATAGCCATTTTATGAACATAAATGTTCTACACAATTCAGCATATTCTACCATGATAACTGATATTTTATTAAAAACATTTTATATTAAAAGAATGTGCTGTAGTTAAGGTGTTTACATACTTGTTTAATATAAGTAAACATGATGATATTTCAATTGAGGAAGGAACTGCTTAGAATAATAATGAGTACATGCATATTGTATAACAATACATGATTTTGTACCAGTAATAAAGTCTATCTCGGTCTACTTTACAAATATCTACTTGCGTGACATCTTGATACAGTACATTCTCATTATGATGTGTATTTTTCATTCTCTTCCATTATGTTAATACTGCAAAAGTTAAGCACATTGGTGACATGAGGTGTTACTGGCAAAAATGTTGAAAGCACTTTATTTAATTAAATGTCGTTGCTGTTGAAAGTGCCAAAGGTTGCATTTTAAATTGTTAACTGAAAAAAAATAATGTGAGAGAGTAAAGTACAATTGTACTATTAATGCAATGCACCAACTAGGGTCCTTAGTTACAAAAATAGATTTCCTGTAAAATAGTTTCAAATTGGTAAATGAATAGTCAAGCAAAACCAATGTTCCAAATCAATGCATCATATTAGAGTTCCCCGAAGGGGAAATAAGGGTTGAGGAGAAGGTGGATCAATATGTGGAAACAAAAATGAATAAAAGGAGTTATCTGGGCATAAGAATATATAAAACTGAACCCACTATGAAAAAAAAAATGTATCACAGAGGGTTGCACTGAACAGAAAACTGTCTATGCAGCATTTGAAAGTATAGAATAACATTAGATTTATAACTGTTTCTTGTTTTGAGCTTTCAGATTAGGGAGACAGTGACATTAGGATTAAGAAAATGTATTTTAGAATAGCACTGAACAGCAGATTCTCAATGCAACACATCAGGGTACAACTCTGATCCACTCTTATTCATTATTAGTTTTGAGGCAAAATTGTGTCACATTTAACCCTTTCTGCCTGTAGTCAGCACGTTTATATGTGAGGAGAGTGGGCCTTGGACTGAACGGTTGTAAATGTATGTACACACAATAGCATTTAAGCTATTTAAGCATATAAGCATAAACCTCCAAATTAATATGTCCGTAAGATCATTAGGAACAAATCAGAACAGTGTGCTCAACTTTGTATATGTTTGTGTGTATGTGTGTAAGAGTTGTGTATTTTATACATAATCATATAATAAAGCAAGCAGCACTGTCTAGAGGTTATTACTAAAGGCTGTTCCATGGTATACAGGTCCATACAAAATGTAAACCTACCCGGGTTCTGCTTCTTTTTGATGTTGAGAGAGTCTCTTTAAACAATGTTGTGTTGCCTGACTCTCTCTTTAGGTAACTCTTTTTTTTTTCAAGGCAATCTTGAATATTTTCTCCCAGCCCTTTAATATTCCTGTCTCTCTCTCCTAACCTAAGAGCTTGGACTGATAATGCACGGAAATCACTCAAACCCATTAGCTGGAGATAATAAAGAACCAGTAATCATTGTCATGAACTAAGTAAAGGATTATTCGGGAAGTTTCAGTACATCTACTGTATGTGTCCGCCAGATGTCTGATTCAAGTACAGGTATAGTTTTCATTACGGGGTCCTGATGAAAACTACATATAGTTGAAATGGACGTCGATGCCCAAGTTTTCCTTGGTGTAGCTGTTTTTTTCTAAATAAACACTTGTTTTTACGTAAGGGAGGGGGGTTGTACAATCTTGTGGCGTTAGAGATGCTTTATCAGGGGTTTAGTAAGGAGTCTCTGGAACATAAGGATTGTGCTGTAGGTTTATATTCTTAGCCAAAAGAACCCATATTATACAATTTTATGCATTTTATGTATCCTCCTGGTTGTTTTCCCAACTGTAGAACTCTACATTCTAAACGGGATGTAGTTATATTGTCAGCGGACGGGATGCCGGCCCCCCATTCTAAGCATATATTTATGAGATTGATGTTGTTGGTCTGTTTGTGGTCCAAATGCTGCAATGGAAACATTTCCACAGTATTTCACCCTGGCCTTTGAGGTTTCAGCCATCTCCAACACCAGCAGAGGCAATCATTGGTAGCTGCACTTTACTTGCTGCTTCTCCTGGTGAGTCTTTCTGTGCTGGGCTTTGGTGAATTACAAGTCAACATCTGTAAAGGGCAAGAAGACCTCTTGGTTTGTCTCTGAAGGATTTACTTTTCTGTCAACAAGAAACTGACCCGGCTTCTGATTCTTTATGATCTGTTAAGAGGGTTTCTTTAAACAAGGTTGTATTGTCTGGCTCGTTAGTCAATTCTTTTTGAGTCTGCAGTTAGATATTTTTTTACAAGACAATCTTGAAGGTTTTATTTGAGCCCTTTAATATGCCTGTCTCTCTCTTCTAAAATAAGAGCTTGGTTTGGTAATGCACTGCGAGCGCTCACTTTTTGTTCCAGACAACCTTTTAAGGTTTGTTTTTCAGTCTCTTACTGGGAACATTTTTTAGACATCTCTTGTCTTATCTGTATTACTCGATTCTCCCTTTCATTCAACCTCACTGACAGCTGTTTAATAATTTTGCTCTGGCAGTTTTGTCTTATAAATATAATATTCCTTTAAGTGACACATTTCTATTTCCATTGTATGTTTTAGCTCTTGTTTTAATTTCAATGTGCCTTTCTCAGAAACATCAAGTTGTCACCTCCAATGAGCTATTTCATTTTCATACACCATCTTGTATTGTTTTCATTTCCTCCTCAGACTTTTGTACCACAATACTCTCCATTGCCAAAAATATGTGGACACGTGAACCCCACACCCATATGTGGTTGTTGAACATGGGCATTAATATGGATTTAGTACAGCCATTGCTGTTATTACAGCCTACACTTATTTTGGGATGGCTTTCTTTTAAAATTAGAATATGGCTGAAGAGAGGTAGGAGGTAATCAGTTGGGAGGATAGGCGTCAGTCATTGGCTGAGTGATATGGGGGGCAGAAGTGTGGAGGGAGATGATGTCAGAGATCTAAGAGGAAAGGTTTTATAGCAGAGTCTATGGAGTTTGGATTTGATTCTGAAAGGCCACTAGAGCCACTGTAGGGCCTGGTGGAGAAAAGAGACAGAAGCAGTACATTTAGAGAGGAAGATGAACCAAGCAACAGCATTGAGGGCAGATTGGAGTGGGGGGAGGTAGGATACAGGTAGGTCAGATAACAAGAGGTTAGAGTAGTCCAGTGACCAGTGAGTGGATGAGAGTTTTCATTGCTTCTTGGATGAGAAAGGGTCTGATGTTGGAGATATATTGAAGGTGAAACAGCAAGACTGAGAGTGGAACAGCAAGACTGAGAGAAGCACTGATTATTTGGTTTAAAGGAAAATGTGGATTCAAGGAGGAAGTATAAAGGGAGAATAGAAGGGGACAAAGAACAGCACGTTGGTGGACATTTACTGATAATCAAATAAGGAGATTGGTTGAGTCATGAGAAGAGACATAGAAAGAGTGACTAGAGAGGTAGGAGGACAGCCAGGAGAGAGCATTGTCACACAGACCAAAGCAGTTAAGGATTTGCAGGAGGAAAGGCTGGTCCACAGTGTCAAGGAAAAAGAGCAGATTGTTGTGGCCCTTCGATTGGCAGCAAGAAGATCATTACAGACTTTAGTGTGGGCAGTTTCTGTAGAATGGAGAGGACGAAAGCCAGACTGTAGGGAAAAAAGTTGATAAGGCCACTGCAGATGATCTGCTTGAAGATCTTGGAGGCAAAAAGGAGGAGAGAGATGCAGCAGTAATTAGACTGAGTGTCAGGATCAATACTGTAAGTCTATCTTTAAAATTTTTAAAAAAGAAACTGATTCAGTGAGGCACACATAAATAATAGTCTCCAAAGTCGGGATCCATAAGTTTAAGTAATGCTGTGAGGGTACTATCAATCAAAACATTGATCTGTGTATTATTATTATTCTCTCAAATCAGAACTACCATCAAAATGTCATTATAATACCTTGTGTCAAATGATATAAATATATATAATTGAACTTTACAAGTTACTTTTATAGGAAATTTAATTATATTTGTAAATATTTATTATGCATCTCCTATGCAACAAGATCATTAGTACCTTTTCATAGCTTGTTGTTGTTGCTATTGCCACCGGTATCATTACAATTTTGCATTAACCGAAATGTAAAGTCAACCATATAAAAGCAAATATAGGCTGTTTTTAATTAAACATTTTAATGAAAACATTTACAGAGAAGTTATGACAAATTTGGCACCTTTGCAGATTTCTTACATTATAAATTATACAGTCCTACATTGATGTGAGTCCCCTTCTCAGAGAGAACACGTTACAGTATGTCACGGCTGCCGACACTTGAGACTCCTGGGAGGAGTCAGGCCTACTGGGCAATATAAACTGAGGTGGTTTTAGGAATGACCTTTTCATGAAATCTCAGTAACACGGAATAAAAGTAAATAGAATTTATTCACAGGCAGAATATTATAGCAACATTTCATATAAAGTCTCAACAATACAGAAGTTCAGATAGGCAGTAATCAATATAGGAGTAAACCCGTATATGTAAATAAAGTCTCTGATATAAATGTGGTAGGGAACCCCAAGTCCATTATGAGGAAAGACCTTAGGATGGTATAATGAACTTTACTAGAGTTGAGCCCTGTAGCGAGATGAAAATCCGGAACAGGGTTGAGCCCTGCAATATAGTGAAGATGCGGAACAGGGTTGAGCCTTGAGACGTGATGAAAATCCAGAGTTGGGTTGAGCCCTGTGATGTACTAAGAGTCGGAGCAGGGTTGAGCCCTGTCATGCAATGAAGATCCATGACAGGGTTGAGCCCTGCAATGCAATGAAGATCCGGAACAGGGTTGAGCCCTGTGATGTAGTGAAGATCTGGAGCAGGGTTGAGCCCTGTGATGCAATGAAGATCCAGGACAGGGTTGAGCCCTGCAATGCGGTGAAGGTCCAGAGCAGGGTTGAGCCCTGCAGCGTGATGAGGATCCGGAGCGGGGTTGAGCCCTGTGATGTACTGAGGGTCCGGCGACGATAAATGTAACGGTACAGTTGACTACTGTAGTAACGGTGAGTTCGATGTCCACGGAAGTAGAAGACAACAGGCAAAGTAAATAATCCAGCAGGGGATGCAACCACAGCAATAGAGCAGAATAACAATACTTAGGCAATGGCAATGTTGAGCTCTGTAGTGCGGCTGGTAACCAGTATCAGAAGTTTAACAGGCAGAGATATAGCAAAGTCCACAGCAAACCACAGGCACAGCAGGGATCGGGCAGGAGTCCAAGAAAGATCTGAAAGTAACGTTGCACAGACACTGAGGCACAGTTAGTAACAGGCTTTATACTAGAGGTCTGTGATCCATAGGAAGTTAAGAACATGTGACCCAAATGGAATCAGGTTTGAAATAATAAGCGATCAGAAATCCCACAACCTGACAGCGCCTTTGAGACAGATGATCATTTAAACTCTCTATCCCCTGTATGTGGAGAATGCCAGCAACCAGGATAGCTCCTCCAACGACCACAATTGAACTTTGGCAAATGTAGTTTATCTTTATGTACTGAAATAGTCACAGTCCTGACACAGTACCTGTTAGTGCAGTACCTATTACTGTTCAGTACCTCTTCTTTTATTCCTTCAACTCTCCAACCGCACAGGCACCAGCATCGTACTCAAAGCTCAAGATCTAACTTTGAAAACAAGATTTACATCCACAATGTCCATCATGAAGCTGCCATATCTACTATAGTGTTTTCTGTACCACCATAAATGTTCCACACAATACAAAAGAGGTTACACATGAGATCGGCCTGTATTGAAATATTCTGCTGACATTTCATAGAGAGTATGTAGGCCTTCCATGCCTTTGAGAGCAGGTCAGCAGCTTACCATCAAATTTTTGAGCCTACAAAAACACTTCTTCTTTACAACCAAATATCAAATGAATTTAAACCATTGCAGGTGTCTATTTTCAGATGCTTCAGACATCAAAAGTCTCCTTCCAGATATCCAGTTCCAACACATGAGAATCCTCTGACATCTCGGCCACTTGGAGCTATAATGGTTCCATGACTTCTTCATCTGGTCCCATGGGATTCTGGTTAGCCCCAAATGATGTAACACTCTTTGACAACTGGGCCTGATTCTGTATCATATGCATCCACGGACACTTTTCCATGAAGCTATGACATTCTACTTACTTTCATTTGCAAAAGAGAGAATCCACAGAAGTATGTAGAACATCAGTGTGAAAATAAGTGGAAGCCTTTCCCACCTACTGGATGTCCATCTGCAGGTGCTCTCACCATCAGTAGTATTTGGACTTGCACCAGCTCCATGCTATGTGCAAAAGATCCATCAGAAACAGATGTTCTATCACTGTCTGAATGCTACAATCATGCATGGAAGTTGAATTACCTACCCATGATCTCTGTTAGATAGTGTAAGTCTGATCTGGCTCATGCACAGTCTCTGATTTGTTTCTTTTGCAATTGCACATTATGTTGAGGCCAGGGGCAGTTTAAGAGAGGAGAGGGCCATTGGGCTGGCTCTGTGAATGCCCCCTCTTCTCTGATAGCACAGTAGACTCTATCTTTGTGCCAGGGTCTACTGCACATGCACAGGTCTCCGGAAACATGGTGCCTGCACTCTACTGAGCATGCAAAAATATCTGGAAACATGGCTGAAGTGCCATTTTCCTGGTGATTTCTGATTGCAGTGCCAGCTGACGTGGAACTGGTAAGTATAATGATATAATTATATGGGTGTGCGGTGTGGACTCCCCTAGACCCAGGGGCCCATGTGCACAACACACCATGCCCTCATTAGATACTCCACTCCAATGGCTGAGACCCATGAGATCCGCTCACTTTTCCACTTGCGTCAGGCTCAGGCCTAAATATTTCCCCCACCTCTTGCGTAAAAAACATACTTTTCAGCTATTGCAATCTGATTATGGGATTATTACACATGACATAGACTTGCGGAAATTTGTAAGAAAAATGACATTGAAAAAATTCTTCAAGAACCAAGAAAAATCTTCCAAAAACACACAGGGATGCCCAGAACAAGTATTAGATGGTTATAAACATACTGAATTTAAAGACCAATCAGCTTTCTATCCACAATTCCTCAAGGGTCATGCCATCAAGACCTTCCAAAACTTAGTGGAACAAGACATCAAAAAAGTTCCAAACAATTTTCATACCAATACGAAAGGTAATGGAAACAAAAGAGGAGAGTGTAACATCACCCGTAAAGAAAGAGAGGCATTAAAGTCTTTGAAAGAGAATAAGGATATTGTTATCAAACCCACCAATAAGGGTGGTAAATTGGTAATCATGGATCGTGAAAACTATGATAAAGAGGCACAAAAACTTTTATGTGACAAAACAACGTACCAACTTTTGAATAAGAATCCAACAGAAGACTTTAAAAGAGAACTAGCCAGTATCTTGAGAATTGGACTTACAAGTGGAATAATCAACAAAATTTAATATAATTACATCTGGCAAGAACATCCGACTCTACCAGTCCTATATCATGTACCGAAGATACATAAGGATCTAGAACACCCACCAGGGAGACCTATTGTGGCAGGTGTAGGCTCCCTAACTACTAATCTATCAGGATATATTGATAGTTTTTTACAGCCTTTAGTAGTACAAGTCTACTTTGTTTTCTACAAGTTTTCAAATTCTACTTTGTAGGATGCAGCAAAGTCTTTTATTTGAGCTTCATCCCCAGGTTCCTGTTTTCCAAATTGGTTGCAGGGAAACCCTAGGATGTGTAAACCACTCTCAGCATTTTTGGCATGAAGATTGACAAGCTGAGTGTAGTTTACAGGTGTTTTTCCTCAACGCCTAAAAGACACCACACAAGTCTTACTTGAATTGGAAAAAATACAATGGAAAAACTCTTATCTATTTGCCACCTGTGACATTAAATCTCTTTATACATGTACAGAGCATGCAAAAGGTTGCAAAAATGTAAGAAAAATCCTGGAATATAGTTCTAGCCTTGATAAGGTTCAAATTGACTTTATTATGGAAGGAATCAATTTCATTTTGAACACAATTTCTTTTGGTATGGGAAGAACTTCTACCTTCAACAGAGGGGGACAGCGATGGGAACTAAATTTGCACCGTCATATGCCAACCTCTTTTTGGCCCAATGGGAAAACGAAAACATCTGGACAAATAATAACAATCTTACTATCTGATATTGTGGGCACGCTATATTGATGATATCATCATCATCTGGGATGGAACTAGAAATGAACTGGAAATGTTTATAGAAACTATTAATAATAATAATGAGATAAGTGATGAGAGGGTAAATTTTCTGGATATAAATATCTTTGCAAATAGGAATAAAATTGAAACTAAGACATTTATAAAGACTGCAGACTGCAATAGCTAATTGAATGCAACCAGCAACCATCACAAAAAAATGGATATCAAATCTACCACAAGGTCAGTTTAGAAGGATACGACATAACTGTTCTAGACAAGAAGATTTTAAAGATCAATCTGAAATCCTTTTGAAACAATTCAAGGAGAAGAATTATGATGAAGGTAAACTCAAAATGGACCAAGAAAAGGCAGAACTTATGAATAGAAAAGACCTCCTGTCTTATAAGAAGAAAGAAGGAGAAAAAAGAGAGGATGAGATTATGTTTATTTCAAATTTCACAGGACAAAGTGCCATACTAGAGAAAAGTATTAGAGCTCATTGGCATATATTGAGATCTGATCCTGATCTGAAGCCCTATTTGCCTGATAAACCAAGAATAGTGTACAGGCGAGCCCCTACCATTGGCTTAACTCTTGTACGCAGCTATTGCAAAGAAGAAACCACTACAAAGAGCAATACCTGGCTACCTATGGACAGTTCCGGCTTTAGAAAATGTGGAATGTGTATAGCTTGTCGCAAAACCCAAATCAGTACCAAACTTGTAAATAAAATAATTTCAACTAGCAATGGCAAGGAATTTATTATCGAGGACTATCTAAATTGCCAATCAAAAGGAGTTATATATCTAATTCAATGTCTGTGCGGCCTGCAGTATATCGGCAAGACGATTTGCAAACTATCTGTAAGGATTAATGAACATTTATGTAACATTAAAAACAAAAAAGAAAACCATAGCATTCCGATCCATTTCACAGAGAAACATGAAAACAATTCTAGCCTTCTGACATTTGTAGGCCTAAAGAAAGTAAGTCCCCATGGAGAGGAGGTGATTTCAACAGCATTCTCACTAAAGAAGAAACTAGAATCATCTATGAAATGGGAACACTTACCCCAGAAGGTCTGAACATCGATTTTGAGATTGCATCCTTTCTTAAATAAAAACTATCCTCCACTCTCCATAAACCCTTTTTTGTCCTTTTTACCCTCTCATTGATTATTTCTCCATTCTAAGAACTGGCCTTCTCTCTTCTCCCATTTTTTGACAAGTCCCATTAGTCCTTTCCCCCTCTTCCTTCAAGTAACTCCTGCCAATCTCTTTCCTGTAACATATCGTTTAATAAGTAACATTTTTCTAAAGTGACCCTTAGATATTAATTATATGTAATAATTATGTATTTTTATATATCACTGCTATTTGTTTTATGTCTGTCTTAAATGTCTGTTGTTTGGAGTTTTTTCATTATGAATTATTTTATAACTTTTTTATTTTTGATTTTCCAGCAATAAATTAATATATGTGTGAATAACAGAGTTTTAACAATGAGAACTACTATTTTTTTAGAACTATTCATTGGACAAGCAGTGCACCTGTAAAGGATTATCTACCCATAATGAATTGAAGCACCAATTGTGAGCACTATAAAAAGAGCTTCAGTACAGGAGAGCAGAATCCCTAAACCTTGCCTGACGAAGCCCGCTGTGACGGGTGAAACGCATTACCTTGTGGGAAAATGGTACGCGCTGAATTCACACAGTGTGAGAATTAGTCTGCCGGCGGACACCCTACCACTGTATCCTGTTACCTGAAGTGCTCCTTTCCAGGACAGCGCAGCTACTTTGATTGGAATCTGCTACATCGTGGAGAGAGTAATTATACAGGCTCACTTTGCCTACTCAGACCACTATACTGCATAACAGTGATTTCAGCAATGAGATTCTGACTGGGATACGCTGCACCAGAGAGAAGGTAAACTCCTTATTCACTTTGGAAACTGACAACACTGGTTTTTGCTTGCCATGTTGGGTGAGAAGCACCGTAGGTGGACAAAAGTATTTAATTCAGATCTACTATCAAGTGCCAACTACACTATATAGACATACCTTTGCTGGTTTTTCCTTATTTGTAGGATATTGAATCAATTTTTCATTTTTTATTTTTCTATATATGTTTTATTTTTGTATTGTCTAATGTTTGTATACCAGTATTAGAAACCACTTTTAACCTATAACTGGCAAGCAATAGTATTGCCGTTTCTTAATGCTAATTTTTATTGGAATTTTTTATCTATTCATTATTCAATAAATTGATATAGAAAGTGACAATTTGTGTCTGATTATTATCACACGAGTGAGTGCTAGCTCTCTGCACTATTTACATTCACATGAAAACAAGTAAAGGCTTTGAATAGAGATAAAGGGATTATGGGACAGAGGAAAAATGAAGAGCACTCTACTTCTCAAAAACATCTGCGCCTTTCTCCATATTCTCACCTTCCCTACTACCTGTAACGTTACAGCAGGGACACTAGTGCACCACTCACAATATAGCTCGGCAGCACGCTGAGAGATGCAATGTGAACTAACTCTTGCTTTTAGGTAATGGAGGGGTCATGTTTTTTGTTTGAGACATGGTTGTTCAAGTATGGACAATCACTTCAATGTTGAAGTATGGACAATCACTTCAATGTTGAAGTATGGACAATCACTTCAATATTGAGCTCTGCTTGCAGACTTTTAGGGAGCAATATGGGGCAAATGCAGGGTTTTTAGGGGGGGTTTCCACATACACACATATATATCAGCCCCAGTCCCAAACAACCAGTCCCAGCCAGCCCCTGCCAGACAGCCCCTGCACCAGATAGTCACCCCAGCCAGCCAGCTCCAGATACCCAGCCCCTGCCACCCACTGCCAGCCTCTATCCAGACAGCCAGCCCCAACCCGATAGCCATCCCCAGACAGCCAACCCCACACTTACCTGATACATGTAGCTCCTCAGTCAAAAGCCACGGATCCGAGTCCTCTGCTCTCAGTGGCGCGGCATGACATCATGCGCGCCGGCCGCCGGGTCTCTCTCTCCTTCCAAATAAATAAAAAATAGCAGGTAGCGGGTGCGGGGGTCGGCAATGCCGGGCGAGCGGGGCCCCCTCTCTATCTGGGCCTCCAGTCTAGTCTCTGATGATGGCCCTGGTGATTGCTGCGCGCTACCTGGCCACTGTCAGTGCAGCTGTCAGCGCTTCCGTATCTGGTGTTATGAAAGCCACCTGATGCAGAAGCACTGACAGCTGAACAGGCAGCGGCTGGGCAGCTCCGAGTGTGGCCCACTGATTGTGCAGACACAGAGACAAGGCTGTCTCTGTCTCTGAAAAAAAAAATAGTTGGTCAGGGGGGTTTTCTGTGTACCCAGAAACCCCCCCCTGCATGCGCTAGTGGCAATTCAATTATTTTATCTGCCCCTTAACTAATGCCCGCTGATGGAGCAATTCAATTGTTGCTCCATTCGGGGCCCCATCCTGCAGGTAGACTCATTCAGAAGGAGGCGAGCAGAAATGTGCATACACAAATCTGCGTTAAGTGCAGCCTTCAGGCTTATAACTGGCTGTCTAGGACTACAATTGATAAGCCCCGGCCACTGCATTAGCCTGTGGCTAATTAAATCCGGCCCTAAATATGTGCCTTAGATTTATACAAAGGCAAAACAAACAATTGTCTTACAGTGCCTTTAGCACGGGATACGTTCAGTATCCAGACACAGGGGATGCCAGCGCTTAGAATACCAAAATGCAAAATGGTTTACAGCCGGCAGACCAGTACATTAACCAGAGCTTTAATCAAAGCTGGAAAAGCACGTCCTGGTGCAGCATCAGCTTTGGGCTACACCAGGAATCGATTTTCCATCTTACATTAAAACATAAGTCACTGCACAAGTACGCCGGCGGTACACACATGCACTATGGCTACGGGATACGTTCAGTATCCCGACACAGTGAATGCCAGCGCTTAGAATACGCGCTGGAATATCGACACCTGTCAGAATCTCGGCGCCGTCATCCCGAATGATAGTAGTGGGGTTGGGGGGAGGGTTAGACACTAGGGTTAGGCACTAGGGGGGTTAGGGTTAGACACTAGGGGGTGGGGCTTAGGTTTAGGGTACGAGGAGGGGAAGGTTAGGTTTAGACACTAGGGGGGGAGTTTAGATTCAGGCACCAGGGAGGGAGGGTTAGGATTAGGGTAGGGAGAGGGGGAGGGTTAGGATACCTACTGACAAATGTCGGTATCCTACCTCTGTCGGAGGTTCGAGCCTCCGGTTTCAGAGGTCACCTTTACTAGCCTGTCCATTGCAAAAGTAATATATACCTATATATACTATAAATTAGGAATGCTGGTTACATACATGGATAAGTGACAATGAGAAATCTTCAGCAATCTAAATTATCTGAATATACTGAACTATTGAAATGCTCAAATGTCCATAAACAGCAGCTACCCAAGTGTTAGCCTTCATTGTTAATAACACATCTTTAGATTTACAATACATAGTAAATCGTAAATATATAGTAAAGCATAAACATATATCAATGGGGGAAGGGCACAATATTAATAATACAGTAGTCATAAAAATATAAAACTATATTTCACAGTTCATTGTACATCATGGCTTGCTGTAGAGTTATATTTTCAAATTATGTGTATTTCATATGCAGCATATTAAATTATACTAACAAAATTTGGCAGCCTCAGTAATTGGAACTGTAACGAGGGCCCCATCCTTGATACAAATAAATATCACTATCCTCCTATAATATGGTAAAGCTGTTTCTGTAATGGCTTAATAGGATATAGAATAATTAAAACCAGTGCCTACTCTGTCAATTTAGTCATCCAACAATTTATTTATACTGCAGCAAATCTTTTCTTTATGTCAACAGCTTGTGTAATTAGCTTACAATACATTACCCTCTGAGATGAAATCTCCCGGATTGCATTTATGATTTCCATATCTATAAAGTCATTATAAACTTTGCAATATTTCTCTTATTAAGATGATAAGATGCTACACTGAAACACAACCCATTCCCTAAACAACGGGAGCTAACATCACCATACTCATTACTATAATGCTATCGGATATTAATATTGTACAGCATGCATCACGCACAATGTTGCATTAAAGACCATATTTTACATTGTTAAACACTCAGGGCGTGTCACATATTAGAAATATTCTATGTCCCGTATGATAAATAAAAGTAATTATAATGCAGGTAAAATGTCAGTAAACACATCCTTCTGAATAATGGCAGCTGTAGGATGGCAAATATTTTTGTTTCGCTAAAAAAGATCACATATACAAAAATAAAACAGAACATATGAATCAAAAACTTAGTATGACTCAGTGGCACGCTGAGTAATACAATAACTAGCCTCTCAAGGCTCTATTTCTTTGCTGATTTGCCTTATGTTTTGTATTGTGATACTGTATTTGTCTTCTGTCTCACATTATGAAGTGTAGAAGTTGGTTTTATTTAGAACTGTGAATAATTTAATAATTTTGGACAAAATAGAATTAATGGCTAATTAAATATTTGGCACACTAATGAGTATGATAAAACCAAATGTTTGTACTTTATCTATATAATAATTCACAGTGGGAGCGGGAGCGAGGGACGCCCACCAATGGCTCTCACTGCTATGGAGAGGTCAGAGGGCCTGATTCAGACCCATATGCTAAGAAGTGATCGCTCGTAGCTGCCGATGGTTCGCATTGTGTGAAAGATCGGGAAGCGTTTGCTTGCCCAGCATAGACAGCCCAACTGAAGGAGTGACAGGTCAAGCCATTTATGGGTGGTAACAGGGGCAGGCCACTAGAAATGGGGGAGTGGAGGTGCGAATGCAGACGTGCCTGAGTGTAGCAATGCCATTTCAGAGGCGTGCATAATTATCAGCCAGCGTCGTAGTACACGTCACCTGCCTGTTTTTTACACTGAAGTCCTTGCAGTGCTTGCGGTAAGATAAGACAAGCATAAGCGATGCGAGCCCTTCCGATGGTCCTTGATGTACTGATACACTTCCTGGAGATGACGTGCGCTAATGGGCATCTCTACATATACGCTAATGGGCATCTATAGACACAAAGTGATCGCTCGCCAACATGAGCGATCACTAGCGCCTGCCATGCCATCACTTAGCCAAATTTGCATACGCTGGGTGCGAGCAATCGCATCTAGCGAGCGGCTCTGAATGAGCTCCTAAGCCCTAGCTTAGCAGCTATAGAGGACAGATAATGTTCACTGCAGGAATTTTTAGGGCAGGACGACACATCTGTGCACACCAAAGCATACCCGTAACTACACAGTTTGGCGCCATGTGTACATAAAGAGCATTGGTGCTGCCATCCATAAGTGAAGCAGGGAGAGCGCGCACCAAAAAAAACAGGTGGGAAGGGGTGTGACCACACAATAACCCCAATTCAAATGACAGTAGAGCCCCTTTGTCACATTACACTGCACAGCAGTGCCCCTTAGTCACATTACAGCGCACAGCAGTGCCCCTTAGTCACATTACACCACACAGTAGTGTCCCTTATATACGTTACATCACACAGTAGTGCCCTTCATTTACGCCATTTTAGAGGCATGCATAATTAACAGGCAACGTCATAATACACGTCACCTGGCTGGTTTTTACACTGAAGTGCTCGCAGTGCTAGCGGTAGGGTAAAGTCAACCTCAAGCACTGCGAATGCTCCCGATGATACCTGATGTACCGATGGTTGCATACACTTTCTGGAGATGACGTGCGCAAGTGGGCGTCTGCAAACACAAAGTGAATTCACGCCAAGACATAGTGAGCGTGCTTATGCCTTGCCGTGCGATCGCCTGCCTTGCTGGATGTGTTCCAAATTTGCATACGCTGAGAACGAGCGTAAGCATCTAGCGACCGGGTCTGAATCAGGCCCAGAGTTTTCTTGCAAGCTCTGTCCCCCTGTGTAAAATTGAATATGTTCATGTGATATTTCCTAAATTCGCTATTCAAATTTAGGCCAAAATATCACACCACTGCCGCATTTTAAAAGCGGATTGTGGTAAAAAGGCCCCTAAAAGTGCTAAAAGATGCTATACCCCGCCAAGTACTTAGCACTGTAGCTGCTTTATTATGAAAAGTGAAATGTTAGAAAATGATTCTCGGCAGCTAGCTAAGAAGAGTGATTAAGCCTATTCTTAATGCAGATACTAATCTGGAGGCATTGTGTCCTATCATTTGGCACTGTCTGCTGGGTTTGTTCCTTGTTTAGGCACAAATGTCAGATAAAGTGGTGTAAAAGACAATGTTGCGCAGCGTGAAAGACGATTAGATAGAATGTAGCATTTCCAATTTCAAACAGATTATACACAAAGCATCAAATGTGCTTCTCTCAGCAAGTCTATGTGCATTAGGGTGTAATGGGCTGCACTTCTGTTGCTTTGCCGTTATTTGATTACGCTCTGAATGATAGGTTAGGAGGACGAAGATAAACTGGTTTACTTTTCCTTCCCACTGATTCCTGCACAAGCACATCCAGCAAAGTAAAATGTACTATCATAGTACAAGTGATCTCAGATGCATTTATCCCCAGCTCAATTTACTCATTTATTTCAGTAACAGTATTAGAGGTCATTGGTGCACAAGTGAAAAAAAGGGCACATTAGTGTATAAAAGCACTGTATACAACTATGCACTTTAGTGCAACTCACTTATTGGTGTACACAAATATAACAAAACTTGCACCCACAGCAGTTTCTGCATAATTTTATGTCTCGATCCTACAGTATGTACTAATAGCACAATTCAGGAGATTTCAAGGAAATCTCCTTAAAAATGCTAATTAGCACTTCAGATCGCAGTCCCCATTAGTATCAATGTGGACTACAATCTGACCCCTATTTACTAAACTCCAAAAAGCTTTTCAGGTTTTAGCAACGGTAGTTTACACCATCTTCAGATGGTGTAAACTACTGTTTGTCTATGGGGGCTCCCGATGCAGGAGAGAGATATTTTGTTCTCTCTCTCGCAGCCCCTGTCTGGCCCCGGAAGCTGACGCTTTGCGCATGTGCAGTGTCAGCTTCTCCCGGGGAAGTCTTTCACTTCTGGGAAATACTTCTCCGAAATGATGGGGATATAACTCACGGGGACAACAGTTACCGCAATCGCTGTCCCTGCGAGTTCCCGGTAGCACATAGCTGGGATATTTTCATTAAAAAATTGGATTGTTAATAATCGCGGCAGTACAGCGATTATTAATACAGAGGCCCCCAAATCTTTATATACTTTTTTTCCGTTCGGTTGAAAAAAGTTAATCTCATCCTTTTATCCCTAAAATCACTAAGAAATTACATAAATACTTAGATGTTTAGGTTGAAAAAAGATACATCTGTTGAGTTCAATTCATCATCTACAAAATTCTCAACTGATTCACAGAGGCAAAATAAATACATAAAGTGAGGTTGAATTTGCACTATTAGGGGACTACCCTGACTTACAGTAAATACCCAGAGTTAATGTACTATTATATATTTTTTGTAATGCCTATTACCATGTAAGTTCTGATTTGCCAGGAAAATGGCTAATCTTTGCTTGAGTCTGTCTGAATATTCTTCCTATTCCAAATCTTGTGGGAGGGTATACCACAGGTTCATGGCTATTATGCTAAAGATATACTCACACATTTTTGCTGCAGTCATGCCAAACAGTCCTCTTCATTGTGCCAAATCCGGTGAGAGTCTACTAGCGCTGGACATCTTTTTTGCTTTCTTTTTGCAGAAAATGTGTATTAGTTACAATGCGATGCAACTAGGACACACCAGGAGACTGTGCTGATTAATTTTATATGCAACACTTGTATATCCGTGGGCTTATATGAAGACCTCACAGATGCCATCATGCTGACTATTTCTCATTGTTACCACTTACTATCATTCTAGTGACCAATGTAAGCGGCTCAATGCAGCAAAGTCCCAACCTCCTTGCGGGGGTCATTACACTTTTGTTACTGGCTGATGGCATCTCTTCCATTTATCCCATTTGGTCTATAACAAAGTTCATGACGTGTGTGCACGTATTGTGTTCATGCATGGAGCATCTCCATACCTGGATGTCATTAACATTTATTTCACATTGCTGGCCAGCATAGATTTGCTCTACACATCTTCAAAATATCTCACTGCCTGTTGATATATTCCATAAACCCTGCAAAATAATGCAAATCTTCCTGTTGGAGCTATTAAGGTTGTGAGCTTGGACGACTCGTCATCTAGGGAAATTTGCCAGGAACCTCATTTTGCTTCTACTGTAGGATGATGAACAATGTCACATCTGGTATATCATCAATGACCTGATTCACAGTTTCATGGGGTGTGGGCTTAAGTTGGGGCTTGCTGATTTGGACTGGGTCAATGCAAATTCTGAATGTGCCATCTTTTTTGATTGTGTCCACCATTGCAGGGACACATTGTGTTGCTTAGTCAACATGAGCAATGACCCCAAGCTTGTTATGGTTCTTGATGCTCATACTGTGGAGTTAACCCAAGCCATGTGTGAGAGATGAATGGAAGTTTTACTGTCATTTCACAGTTACACTTTGGATCTCTTTAAACTCAGTGGCCTCTAACTGTGGAGTGTACACCTGCCCCAAGTGGTATCAAGCCACGTTTGTTGATGTCAGGAAGTCCATGGATGGATTGAGTGGGTGATCAACTATATGGAATTATAGGGAATTGTTGTTTGCTAGAGTTTGTGATTCTGTAGTAACACATGTTGCACTGAAAGTATTTCTGCCTCTTTCCTAACCTCTTTTGTGTCTTTTCCAGACTGTTTGATCAGCGTGTATATGCTTATTGCAGTTTCAAATGTAAGCTATTTCTTTTACAGCAATTGCATCATTATGTGTCATGCAATTCTCTTATCCGTTAATTTGAAATGGTGCCAAGATTTCATTGTCAAAAAATTTAAGCGTGAAAACATATGGTTGTATGCTCTTATTGCACTTTAGGTTGGAAGTGTTTATTATGGGCCTGTCTACGATTATGCTCTTTAATGCAACCATATTTCTTCAAATAAATTGTATCAGCACTACAGGGTGTTCCCTTTTCTTTCCCTCTTCAAATGCTAAAATGTCTGATTATCAGCAACTTCAGTACTAGCTAAATTCGGTAAGGTGCATGGCTGTACCTTTTTTGAGTTTCCAGATAAAGGGCAACATTTACCAAGCAATGGGTTCTAAACCCTGGTGGTTTGGTGATGGTTTGATGGTGGTTTTGCTATCCGCAGATTTACTAAGGCCATAACTGCTTTAAAACCGCCGTCAAAACACATTTTTGATTAGAATAGAACAGTGCTAGGGCTAAAATTACTAGTCAGCGGTTCTGGTGTCATTTATAATCCGCCGTCAAACTGCCACCAAATGACCGGGGTATAGAACCTGCCACTTAGTAAATTTTGCCCTTTATCTGGAAACTCAAAATACTGTAGGTGCAGCCATGCACCTTACTGAATTTAGCTAGTGCTGAAGCTGTTGATTAATCAGACACTTTAGCATTTGAAGAGGGAAAGAACAGGGACATTTTGACCAAAGTACCAAAAATATTCAGTCAGTTGTTTGGAGTCCTAAAGGCTACTAATCTAAAGATATTAACCTCAAAACATATCAAAGAGAAAGGGAATAGGGTTGAGAAATACTACACTATAGCCCCAATTTACCTTCTTGGTGTTTATATATGTGGATATATTTGGATAGATACTGTATTCAGTCTTTATTATAATATTAGTGTTGCAGTCATAATATATATATAATATAACATACAGTAATATATAATATCTTATAAGTGCCCGATTTAAAAGTGCCAATTAAATTTTAAATTGATTATTGGTGTTAGATCAGCATTAAACAGAAGTGAAACAGAAGGAAACCCACCAATCTACAAACAAACAACAACCCAAAAATAAATTGGACATAGTGGGATGAACAATTGTGAGTTCACATTCTCCATACTACAAGATCCTGTGGACTACATAACCTGGACATTCATCACTGGACTCCCTGTCTGGTGGCTGCATAAACCTGGTGCCTCCCTTGCTGCTATTTGTGCTGGCTCTGTGCTTCACATATATTCTTAATGCATACTTATCTGTGTTAATGTCAGTTTACCTCAATAATAATGTACTTTTACCTTAGCTCTTTTTCTAAGTCTTATATCATCTAGCTCCTACCACTGTCTATTTTATTATTTAATTTCTGCTCCCACCAAATCTCCACTTTTATTATACTCAATAATAAACTTTTGCTGTACAGACACTTTTCCCACACTGTACTTTTACTTGCATTTCTGGAAATCTGCTTTCTCTTACATTCTTTCTTCATTCCTACTTTCAACTTTTTCTTCCACTATTTACATCATCCTTACCATTACAATGTTTTCTTCAATTCCCACCTTCACTCAGTGTCTACCTAATCTTTTGTTCTGCCCCTTGCTTCCACCTTTGTCCTTTCCCCCTTGTCTCCTTCACTTCCTCTTCCCCTTATCTCCTCTCCTCTGTTTACCTTCCTCCCCATCTTCTCCCATTACTCCACTTTCATTCTCTTATACTCCACCGGGGTCCTACTACCTCACTGCTAATCCCTCCTCCCACCCCCTATCCATGTCACTTCACCCCACATAAATCCACATACCATTAAGCTCCCTTCCTGCCCACCTTCTACTGACTCCCCTTCTAGCACTGGAGACAACACCATCGCTACACTCTATTCATCTCAGTCCCCCAAAGTAATCTCACCTCCACGCTACAGTAACCCTGATAATCTCATTCAAATCTCTCCAACAAACTTTGTCCCTTTATCCTGTGCGCTCTGGAAGGCCAGGTCAGTCTGTAATAAACTGGTCCCAACCCATGACCTTTTCATCTCCAACTCCCTGAATCGCCTAGCCATTACTGAAACCTGGATTTCACCCTCTGACACCACTTCTCCTGCAGCTCTCTCCTCTGGGGGCCTCACCTTTTCCCATACCCAAAGACCTGGGGGTCACCATAGTGGTGGTGTTGGGGTCCTTCTATCACCCTGGTTACTCATACCAACCCATTCCCTCTGAACCATCCCTTACAGTATCTACATTTGAAGTCCATGCTATATGCCTCTTTCAGTACACCTCCGAGTAGCTGTCATTTACTGTCCCCCTGGCCCCCCCACCAAGTTCCTTGACAACTTTGCTTCCTGACTCCCTCACTTTCTCTCCTCAGACCTTCCCTCCATTATCCTAGGTGACTTCAATATTCAAATTGATATCCCCACAGAATCCTCTGCCTCCAAACTCCTCACCCTCACATCTTCACTTGGTCTCATCAATTGCACCTCCTCACCCTCCCATGTGAGTGGCCATATGCTTGATCTGGTCTTCACTAACCGATGTGATATTTCTGATCACTCCAATTCCCCTTTCCCACTTTCTGACCATCACCTTCTCTCTTTTAACCTGTCTCTCTTTCCTTCCCCTCCTCTACCTCCAAAAGCCACCATCACTAAGCGTCACATTGATGCTATCGACACAGTTTCCTTTTCTTCCCTGCTTGACTCACTTCTCTCCCCTATCCTCTCTCTCTCCTGCCCTGATCAAGCCACTTCCCAATACAACGCCTCCCTTACTTCTACTCTGGACTCGGTTACTCCGGCGATCACTACTCACACTTGCAGATTTACTCCCCAACCCTGGCATTTCAAATGCACCAGATACCTGCAAAAGTGTTCATAAACTGCCAAGCGACAGTGGAGAAGATCACGCTCTAAGGCATATTTTCTCCATTTAAAATTTATGCTCTCATCCTATAGTGCTGCACTTTCCCTCTCTAAACAGTCATATTTCAAGAACCTGATCTCCTCTCAGTCCTCTAATCCCCAGCGTCTCTTCACCACTTTCAACTCCTTCCTTGGCCCACCCCCTCCTTGTCTCCCCTCCTTGCTCTCTGCCCTTGACTTTGCTACCTACTTTACATCTAAAATTGATTCCATATGTCAGGACATCATATCCAACCAGTCCCCCAGCTCTCCACCTCCTCCTTTCCCAGATCACCCCTCCCCATCAACTTTACCAACTCTAATATCCTTCTCCCCTGTATCTGGAGAGGAGGACATGGCCCTCATCCGGTCCTCCCCCCCTTCCACCTCCCCTCTTGATCCTATCCCCTCCCGCCTCCTCTGCTTCCTCTCTCTTTCGGCCTGCTCCCATCTTGCCCACCTCATTAACCTCTCCCTCTCATCAGGCACTGTTCCTTCTGCATTCAAGCATGCCCTTGTCTCCCCCATTCTTAAAAAACCTACCCTTAATCCTAACCTTCTTTCTAACTACTGACCCATTTCTCTCCTCCCTTTTGCCTCCAAACTCCTTGAGTGATTGTCTACACATGCCTTACCACTATTCTTTCCTCCCACTCGCTCCTTGACCCTTTTCAGTCCGGCTTCCATTCTCTCCACTCCACTGAAACTGCCCTCACAAAAGTCAGCAACGACCTCCTTGCTGCCAAATCCAAAGGCCACTACTCTCTTCTCATTCTCCTTGATTTCTCTGCTGCTTTTGACACTGTAGACCACCCTCTCCTGCTGCATATCCTTCACTCCATTGGTCTACATGACACTGCCCTCTCCTGGCTGTTGTCCTACCTCTCTGACCAATCTTTCTCAATTTCCTCTCATGATTCCTCTTCCCCAACACAGCCTCTTACAGTAGGTGTTCCCCAAGGTTCTGTTCTTGGACTCTACTATTCTACCTCTATGCTTCCTCTCTAGGTGAACTCATCAGCTCTTTTGACCTCCATTATCATCTCTATGCTAATACTCAAATCTACCTTTCCTCCGCTGATCTCTCCACCTCTCTTCTGACTCGTATCTCCAACTGCCTCTCTGCTCTCTCTTCCTGGATATCCCAGTGATTTCTGAAACTTAATATGTCTAAGACAGAGCTGAGCGTCTTCCCACCCTCCCTCATAACCTCACTTCCCACTATTTCTTTATCAATTGATGGAATAACTATCTCATCTAGTCCCAAGGTGCGCTGTCTTGGAGTTATCCTGGACTCATCCCTCTCCTTCAAACCACATATCCAGAACCTTTCACAGTCCTGTCATTTCCATCTCAAAAATATTTCTAAGATCAGACCCTATCTCACCCAGGATGCTACTAAAACCCTCATACACTCACTGGTCATCTCCAGATTGGACTACTGTAACCTCCTCCTATCTGGCCTCCACAAATCCCATCTCTCTCCTCTCCAGTGTTTCCTTAAAGCTGCTGCATGGCTTATCTTCCTCTCCAAATGCTCTACATCTGCTATCATCTCCTACAAGCCCTCCACTGGTTTCCCTTCCCTTTTAGAACCCAATTTAAGGTTCTCACGCCCACTTACAAAGCCCTCACCCAATCTTCTCCCATATACATCTCTGATCTCATCTCCCTTCACTCTCCTCTCCGCACTCTTTGTTCAACTAATGCACGCCACCTTTCATGCCAGCTGATTACTTCCTCCCACTAGCGCCTCCAAGATTTTGCCCGCATTGCTCCCCACCTCTGGAACTCTCTCCCTCTCCCCATCAGACTCTCCACCTCTTTGCAATCCTTCAAATGGGCTCTTAAGACCCACTACTTCATCAAAGTCTTCCAGCTATCATTCTAACTCCCTGCTACATGCTCCTTCCTCCCCATCTACCCTATCTGTGGCACCCGTTTGTCTTCCCCTCCCTTTTAGAATGTAAGCTCTTACGAGCAGGGTCCTCTACCCTCTTGTGCTTCTCTCTACTTTAGTTTCATCTACTTCTTACTCACCACTAGGACACCTAACGCTTGGTTGCTTATGCTCTGTTGCTTATCTGGGTGTTATGGTCGCTATTGTAGCAATATATATTATCCATATCCTGGTCCTGTAGTGTATTGTTCTGTAAGTCGCTTGTCTACAACTTGTTTATGTACTTTGTAAGGCACTGCGAAACATTTGTGGCACCATATAAATAAATGATAATAATAATAATAATAATAATAATAATAATAAAAATTATAATAATAATAATATATATTCTATTTAAATTATTCTTTCTTTATTTTTTTTTGTGTTGTTTTCCATCTATTAATATATCTGATTGTTCCCCTCTACATCTGTACTGTATGTTTTGTATTTTTCTTCCCCCATATTGTACCTGTATGTATTGCACTAAGCTTTCTGTACACTTATCAGATATACAGCCAGATTCAATTAGCCGCGAAAAGCTGAGATCGGCGAAAAGCATAATATTTTCACCTCATTCGCGTGTTTTGAGGCAAATTTTTCACCGTCTTATTCAAGTGTAAAACAGCTGAAAACTCATGTGGTCGAATGCAGCAAATAGTGGAACTGGCGAAAAGGTCAGTTTTTTAGGGGGAAATCAATCTGTACCCCCAATAAAGCCTAACTCACACAGGGAATCAATAAAGAAGCCACAATAAAAGTAATTAGGGATCTTATTTTGAGTCAAAGGGCTGCTGTATGCATAAGTGTGGAAAAATGATATAAAGCAATGTCTTTTATGAAAAGTAATTGCTGTAGTTAAATTGGGGGTAATGTAAATGGTCACTAGTATATTTTGGGGTTTGTAGAGTGCAAAATATATATTTTTTTAAATCTACCTGCTGCAGCCTCCTGCAATCCTAAAAACACCTGTCCCATCCATAGAGCCCCCCAAAATACCTATCCCAGTACTTTAGCCACATTTTCAAACACTTTTTACATTTTTGCCCCCAAAATTACATTTTTTGGGGGGTGAATTAAGATATTTTTTTTTGCCTAATTAGTCATAAAGGGGGTGACCAAAGGGTTCTGAACTAAGTCCGCACTTTATTACTCAAAAATTGGGATTTTGCACTTCTTTTCTCCTGCCTCCTGGTGGAGAAACTTTTTTGCCTGTTTTTGCCTAGGCGAAAATGTCCTGGAATTGAAAAGGGCGATACTTCAGAAACAGGCGAAAACCACGATCGCGGCTTTTCATCTCTAATTGAATACGGGCCATAATGTTGCAACCAATGCAATACTGTTTGTAATGGCTATGTACAGTATCTGGTACACTACTCATTTTCTTAATTTCTATTTTACAGTGGAGTGTGTCAGTGCATACATTTTATTCTACTTATTTATTAAATGTTTTCTCTTACTTTTTTTTTTTACAAGGCAGACAGGTTTTTTTTTTTATCTCCCACCCACACACTGTACTATAGAGTCTTTTTACAACTACTAAATTGTGTAAAGGACAAGCATCCTAACCACTGAACAATAAAGATGCCATGAACTTTAAAAGAACTAACATATTTTAATAACAATATAAAACACAATAACAATAATTTTCAAATAAATTAACGCCCCCCGCAAAAAAAAATAAAAATAAAATAAATAAAACTAATCAAATTATTTGGCCTCCCGTAGCATCTCATCCAACATGTAAACCCTTGGCTCCAATTCTGAATACTGGCTACCAGTTATTCCTGAAAAATAAATAAGAGAATGAATATTAGGATTAGGGTTGGTTCTTTTTAAATTGTGTGTGCTCCTTCAAGATACTGTACATATAGATAAACAAAAGAGCAAGTAGAGTGTTTTGGTGTGGTGCACTATTTAAATAATGAATCGCATGTTTAGATATTACACATAATAGAGGTTACATTTATTATAAATCTTTATTTGTATTTTTTTTAAATAATGTGTTCGGTGTAAACAAGTTTAAGGCAAAATATTTAAAATTTTTGGAAGTAGAATGAATGTGCAAAAAAAAGAATGAAAAGTGTATATAAAAATAGTTTCTTATACCGTTGGTTTATTCACAGTATATAAGAAGAGACTTATTATAAATTCACATTTGTATAATTGGTTCGTCTTTACTATGAAGTTTAATTTTCTTATCTTAAAAAAAATTATTTCCAACAGTTTGGCTTTCAGCAGTCAGGTTTTCATAATTAGACTGCCAAGTCACAATTATTATTAGGCCTAGGCTTGTAATAGCGTGATCATTTCCTGAATCAGTAAGGGAAAATATAATAATTACCCTTTCAGAGAAAAAAATATCCTAATTTCTGCCACACATTTGGTTAAGTCAGATATATTTGTCCCTGTCACAAAAGAATTCTATCAAGCTTTACAGTTTTGCTGAACCCAGGAACTTTCTATAGCACAGTAAGTTTGTTTATAGTAGCAATAATAAGGATCATTAAATTGCAACATAGTAATATAGCTATGTTGCGATTTTTAGATGTTACTTTGTAAAGTTATTCTTCGTTGTCTCACTGTTATCTATTTATGTAGGGCTCTGTAACATCTGTCAATGCAGAGCGGTCATGCAGTTTACCTGCAGTTTATACAAATTATAACATGTACCGTAGCTTCCCTACAGATGCGTCCTTATACACAGGGCCGTAGGGAGCCCAACCAAGCCCAGGTAATGGAGGGGCATGGCCTAATAGTGGGAGGCGTGGCCACGCCACCTTGACAAAAAAAAATAAAGCCCCTCTGCCCGGTGCTAAGCGGGGGGGGCGTGGTCAGTGTTATCGCTCCTCCCCACAGCCATAGGAGACTGCTCCAGCTGCTGCAGCAGCCACGAGCAGTCTCGCACTGCAGCCCAGCACAAGCTGTGTGCTGAGCTGCTGTGAGGGAGGAGGGGGAGCGACGCTGGACCCGGGCCCAGCCGGGCCCCTCTAGCAAGCCCATGCCTGGATAAACTGTACCCGCTCCACCCCCTCTCGGCGCCCATGCTTATACATCTTTGCTGCAGTCACGATAAGGAGTCCCTCTCAGAGCGCCAACACCATGAGATTCTGCTAGTGCCAGGCATCTTCTTTTGCCAAATCTTAGTCTATGGGGTAAATTTACTAAGAATCCTGTTTGGGCGAGATTACATTCTCATGTGAGTTTAGCCTGTTTTCCCTACTCGCAAATTTAATAAGGGCAAACACATGCAAACTTGCAGGAAACGAACAACAAAACTCACACGTACTTATAAAATACAACAAAATATACCATCAGCCAAACTCGCAAGTACTTTCCATAGGAAACAATAAAACACGCAAATTTGCCAAGAATCGAGTTTTGAAACTCACACGGAAAATTACCAAACTCTCACCAAAATAGACTTTTCAAATGGACTACCTCCTGAGGTGAGTGTTTGCATGTGTTTCATGTTGCAATTACTGAGAGCCTGATGAAGCCTATAAAAGGGGCTATATCAGCTGCATTGATTTGTGTGAAGCAAATATGGCAGAATTTACTACCAGTGCTATTCATTGCATGTGGCTGGGATGTCAGAGGCTTTACCACCAGGCTGGAAAGACTCAGGAGCAAGAAACTGAGCAGGCTCATGAGTTAATGCAGGTACCACAAAGGCTGTTTTTTAGTTGGCGTTTGAACCTGAAAGCATTGGCTGATGGTCATACAGATGTTCTGGCTGAACAGTAACAACATATTCCATCTGTATGACCAAGTCAAACTGGACCTAAACCCTGACACAGCACGTTCCCACTCTGTCTAGGCCTGCATAAGCTTCTGGTTGTGTTGCACCTTCTGGCTACTGGTAATTTTCAGTCTATGACTGGTAGAGTTCTCCGGATATCCCAGTCAACATTCTCATGGTACCTAACTCAGGTAATGGTGGCATTTCAGCCACTAATGGATACCTGCATCTGCTTCCCTAGCCAGGAGTCACAGTGTCATACAGTCAGGGTAGCTTTTTATAGCATTGCGGGCATGCCTAGTGTCCTAGTGATATTGACTGCCCTCACAACCACCACCTAGATGGCATTCTTGCAGTGGGTTGATGTGCTGGCAGCCTTTCTTCCAAACAGCATGTGATGGGATTTCATTACCTCCTGCACAAGGGCCATGTTCTCCTCCACAGAGAATTTCACATTGCGCCCTGTCTTGGTCTTGTCTCCCCCCTCTGCCTGGGCACCTCATCACTGCTGCCTGTACTGCTCTCTTGAGCAGCAAGCTCCTTCATCTCACTCTCTCCCTGCCTCTCCTCTGCCCTGAACACACACACACACACAAGCACTGACAGGACAAAAGATAAAAACACAATCAAGAAAGACAGAAAAATTAGATAAACAGATAAATAACAAAACAATAAATAAACAAAAACAACTTTCACTCACAAGCATCAATCAATTCCACTAGCCAAAAAACTCTCATATACCATTAAACACACTCCTCACTGTCCCTCTGCAAACTCCAACCAATAAACCCTCAAAGGTCGGGCTCTTTGTGGAATGTTTATATGCTTGGGCAGTGTGTACATGACTTGGCAGTGAAGCCACACCCCCATGTGGCCAAACCACACCCTTGTGTGATGACGCCATGCCCTTTCCACAGAGGCCACTACCCTTTTTCGCGTTAGCACACGCCTTTGGCACACGCATCAGGGACTCATGCCAGAGCTATCCCTAGCTGCTACTGATATTTCAGGTGAGGTCAAATATATAATGTGTTGCAGTTCAAGTCCATACATAATATTAACCAAAGTGACCAGCGGTTCATGTAGAAATGTTGACGTGTGTTTCGCCCAGAGTCTGCTTCTTTCAAGTCATGCTCAACTTTGCAAACTGCTCAATTCACAAGAGCAATCATCATCACTATCAGGGGCATTTACACCTACCCCATATAGGTACAGGAGACCTGTCTGACTCTGGTGTCCACAATGCATATGCAAGACTCAGTACAGAACACATCTCTGGTAAACATGACCATGATGATCTCCAACACACCCACAAAACATTTCTCATGCGTGAGTTCATATTGTTGCTGCCCAGTTACCACCCAGAAACTCCCATTTAGCAACCACAGAGAAATAGCTGAGATGAAATTGATAGATACGGCCACATAAAAAGTTGCATGCGACTCAGGCATAATCAGGGCCCAAATGCCTGACCAAGCAGCTCTGCCACCCAGTTCTCTACTCAGCCGTCATGCAGAGAGATGGAGCATGCCACATGGCCAGGACCCTGTGCTGCAAGGCCACGCCCTGTGAGACATGGCCATACCTCTGTTTTGCACCCACATTGGCACAGAGGGATGTCGGGGTTGTTCTACTGTCCAACCCTGGGGATAATATGTATAAACATATTATTATTCATAAATTCAATCACTAGTTATGCTATACAGATTTAACCAAATTTATACCCCTTTTACACTGACTTTTAAAAATCCCGGGTTTATGTAAGTGAACGCGCATCAACCCGGGATTTTTGTAAACGGATCAACCCAGGTCGACTGACCTGGGGATCCAACCTGGCTAGCTTGCAGACTTGAGCACAGGTCATTCCCGTGTCACTCTGCAGGGTAAACCCGTGTCACAATGACTAGCTGATTGGCCAGTTTCATTGGCGCTTGGAGATGACATCATCTCAAAGCGTCCACTGCAACTCCAGAAGACCGGGTCACTGCAGACCCAGGTCCAGTGTGAAAGGTGCTGACCCGGGCATAACCTGGGTTGGCACCGGCGTGGGAAAGGGCTCTGTCCCGGGTCTGATCCAGGTTGGTTGTGTTCCAAACCCTGGGTCAGAACCGGGACTTTTGGTATAATAGGGGTATTAGAAGCAAATATAAAAGGAGCAAAAAGGAGCAATTTACTCCTGAAACAAACCATGGTGCAATGTAAAGGGTGCAAATGCATTTATTATTTTTACATGCAGAGTAAATAAATACTGGCTGCTTTTACATGTAGCAAACAAAAAAAGTACAGCTTTTCAAACGAAAATTTAGCATTCAGCTAGGACATGCCCCTTCCCAACTCTAATTCTCTCTGCTTATGTTACATCTTCTCCTCGGCATTACAACATGGATTTACCAAAGTGCAAATTTGCTCCTTTTTTAATTTGCTCCTAATGCTGCATAACCCCCACAGCGTTCCTCTGCACTGATGTTTAATATGTATAATATTACATACACTATCTCATACAGTATAAAATGATGTCTGGACTTCCACCTTTTTGAGAATTACACTACTGAATATCAGAGGCAATAAAAGCTTTAATAGCTGCAAGCAGAAATTAATATCTTGCATTTGAAATACGGTTATACTAGGGACAGCATTGTATGTAATAATATGGCCACATTAGACTGCAACTATAAACCTTTTTACAAAATGGGCATAGTTTGAGTCCTCACTTGCACAAAAATAGGGTTATTCTAGGGAAACTTAGTCCACATGTTTTCTTTTTTATCTGATGTAATGTAAGAGAAAATTTCCTGGCTGTCATTTGTGGCTGTTTTGTTGTAATTTAGAGATTCTTTACCAATGCTGCCATCTAGTGGATAATGTAAGTTTATAAAATAAAACTGACTGCAGTGGCATTTATGTACAACTGACTACTTTTTAAGCTTAATATGCATTAATAACATGTTACTAAAGTGCACAGATACTACGCATATGGGAGACAGTTTTTTAATGGGCTCAACCAATAATTATGAGACAGCACAATATGCATGCACTATATAGATTTCAAGATCCTCTAAATGTAACAGATTATGGTAGGTAAACAGCTATCAAAAATAAAAAAATGAAAACTATTCCAAAAAATTTATATAGCACTATATTATTAGTGAGTGTCAGTAAAGAAGCAATTAAACAGGAAAATATTATTTACTACTAACAAATGCAAACTGTGGCATTTTCTGCATGGACAAAAGCAGAATATGAAAGGGTGGTTTCCATATATCTGCCATATGTATACCCACGCACACGCACACACTTTCAGAACACTCCAAACAAGGGATTTGAACACCAAACCTCATATACCATATTCATATACGTAACTTGTGAGCTATCAAGTTATGTGCATCTTGCCTTTCTGCTCACCCATCTGTATTTTAAACCCAGAATTCTCTGCTGCCAAACCTAGGACTCACAGGGCCGTATTCAATTTCCCGCGATAATTTCACTGCCAACGGCGGAATCTAGTTTCCGCCTACACCGCATGTTTGGTGGCGGAAACATATTGGGCGCGTCCCCGCTTATCCCCGTATTCAATTCCAGAGTATGTGAAAACGCGTCCCGATGAAACGCAAACAGGCAAAATGTGCTGTCAGATTTGGAGAAATCAGCCTGACACCCCCCAAAAGATACACTGTCATTGGGGATCATGGAAGATATCCCCGAGTAAACCTGCTGAAGCTATTTGGGGTACTTAAATGCTCTCATTATTTGCTAATTAGCATATTTGCACAAGTGGTGAATAATAGCATTTAGCAGGTTTTTTTGGTGGGAATAACTAGGCCCAGCAAATTTGGGGTACATGAAAATAGGTGCAAGCATGGTTAAAATTTGCAAAAGTGAGGTGTTAAAAAGCGTGAAAAACGCACCTTCAACAAGCACCTGCAATCCAAAAAACATGTCCCCCATACTTGCAGACCCCCCCAAAATGTATTTTGCTAGTTTTTAAGTTTATACCCCAACTATGTACTTTTCCGCCCCCTTTTTCAAAGTAATTTAATTCTTTTAGAGTTTTTTTATGCAGTTTACCTTTGGGGACATGTCCTAAGGGTGCAGGGTGGTTTCCCTACCTTTGCACCCCAAAACAGCACTTCTGCACTTTTTTCCGCCTGCTGTTCATAGGTGAAACTTTTCCGCCAGGTACATTGCATTGTGTTTTCGCTTCGGCGAAAAGTCTCAACATTTGAATAAGTTTCCGCTGGCGAAATGATGTCATCGGCAAAACTATTTTGTCGAAAATGGCTTTTCGACGCTAATTGAATACGGCCCAAAGTCTCAACTCCAGATACTACAGTCAGACACCTAACTCATGGAGCTGTTTGCTGCCGCATAGGAAGCATGTTAATTCTAGTTGCAATGGTCAGTTTAAAGTATTTCAGCTAAGCAGATCTATGTAGTGTGCAGCCACATTCAGCCACACACTACATAGATCTGCTTAGCTGCAGCGGTTTAAATTGACCATTACAACCAGGGCTCCACTTTGTTCTTTCTTCCTGCTCCACCATTGATCAGCTACTTGCCACCTCACGCCAGCTAAGATAAGCCAGTGTCTGATAGCCCCATTACAGTACTTGGCTATGTCTGCTTGCACATTTCAGACCTGGTACCACCAGGGGCGGATTGAGAATTTAAAGTGGCCCTGGAAAAAATTGTGGAAGAGGCCCTATGTGTGCGCGCCATAGGGGCCTAATTACATGGGGTGTGGCCTAATGAGAAATGCCATGCCCCAAAGCCACTCCCCCCATTTTTCATGCTGGTGGCATGCCCACAGCTCCAGAAGATGATAGCCATGCCCCCAATCCCTCTCTCCAGTGAATAAGAACAGAAAGCCTGTGAATGAGTATTTTCTTACCTATATGATGTTTCTGCAGTGGGGAACCTCTGAAGAAATTGATCCTTCTTGGACCGGCAGTTTCTTGAGTCGGTGATCACTATTCATGCTGAGATCACATGGTCCGGAAGCCGCCTGTTTGTGTAGCAATAAAGCCAATGTCATCATCATGCAACAGAGGTTCAACCAGATAATACATAGTAACAGAAGTTTTGGGGCAGGACAAAATGGGAGTTTCCTATACTGAATAATTTAATATTAATAAAATATATTTGCTCATTTGGTTCTATTTGCATTAGAATATGGTTTCATTAGAATTGTTATCTTACTGAAGATTACTGTGCCCCAGTGTTTTCTTCTAATAGTACCAGCGTTCCTACCATCCTATATGTGTGTCTCCAGCACCATCGCCTTGGTGTGTCTCCAGCCTATCCCCTCATGTGTTCCTTCTGTGCTATCCTCCTGCGCCTCTCCAGTGCCACCCCTAATTCTCTCTGGCACCATCTGCCTGTGTCTCCCCACAATGCCATCCTCCTGCGTCTCCCAGGAGCCATCATCCTGCATCTCTTAAGTGGCGTCTTCCTGCCCTAGCATAGAATAACTCTTATTTCTCACACACAGATTATCTCCCCTTAGCACAGAATACCCCCCTCCCTGCCCCTAGTATAGCAGACCCCCTCTCCACCAGACAGATCATCTCCCCCACCCCTAGTAAAGCACACTCCCCCTCCCCCACAGACAGATCATCATCTCCCTCATCCTTAGTATAGCAGCCCCCCTTCCCCAGACAGATCATCTCCCCTGCCCCTAATATAGCAGAGCCCTGTCCCCACAGACAGATCATCTCCCCCTAGTATAGCAGAGCTCTCTTCCCCACAGACAGATCATCATCTCCCACGCCCCAAGTATAGCAGACCCCCCTCCCCCAGACAGATCATCTCCCCCACCCCTAGTAAAGCAGAGCCCCCCTCCCCACAGACGGGTCATCATCTCCCCCACCCCTAGAATAGCAAAGCCCCACTCCCCACAGACAGATCATCTCCCCCACCCCTAGTGCAGCAGAGCCCCCTACCCACAGACAGATCATCTTCCCCTAGTATAGCAGACCCCCCACAGAAATATCATATCCCCTTAGAACAAAATGAGCCCACCTCACAGACAGATCATCTCAGTATAGCAGCCCCCCTCCCACACAGAAATATAATTTCTCCTTAGAACAAAATGAGCCCACCCCACCTCACAGACAGATCATCTGATCTCAGTACAGCAACCCCCCTCTCCCCTACAGAAAGACAATCTCTCCTTTGCACAAAACAGATCATCTGCCCCCTAGTATAGCAGAGCCCCACTCCACACAGACAGATCATCATCTCCCCCACCCCAGTGCAAGCAGAGCCCTCTCCCCACAGACAGATCATCTCCCCCTAGTATAGCAGACCCCCCACAGAAATATCATGTCCCCGTAGAACAAAATGAACCCACCCCACCCCACAAACAGATCATCTCAGTATAGCAGCTCCCCTCCCCTACAGAAATATCATCTCCCCTCAGAACAAGATGAGCCCACCCCACAGACAGATCATCTGATCTCAATATAGCAACCTCCCCTCCCCTACAGAAAGACAATCTCTCCTTGGCACAAAACAGATCATCTGCTCCCTAGTATAGGAGAGCCCCACTCCACACAGACAGATCATCATCTCCCCCACCCCAGTGCAGCAGAGCCCCCTCCCCACAGACAGATCAGAAAAGGCTTCCTGTTTACAGCCTGACTAAGGCCCACAGTGTCCAACCTCTGTGAGCAATGTACTTTCACACGCTTTACAGAATATACAAAATAATGAAAAAACACTGCAGCGCTCATGACACGCAGAGCGCTCTCATGCTGGAAAGGAGATGCCATGTCTAATTTATACACGCCCATGAAACAGCATTTAAATGGTCAGGCATGCTTGCGTTTGCCTGGTTACTCCCCATTACCTCTCCTAAACGCTGACTACCTGACACTCAATTTGCGAATGAATCCTCGTTGCGGGTGTGACTGAAAAACAATCGCTGCATGTGCGCAATGTGACTTGCATGCATGCACAATGGCAAACAATCACTCAATCTGCAGAAAAATCATCATTGCGGACATCTCTGAATCAGGCCCCAAGTCAAAAAACTTTGCTCCCATCTTTCATCAATTGATGAATCGCTTTGTAAATCTGCGGATTAGCTCTCTGTGGGGACCATGCTTTCAGATATCTCCACTTCCTGGGCAATGCTTTTCTGCCTGCTGTTACTAATATGAGCATTGTGTCAGGATCCGGCCTGGGATCGGCCTTTACTCACCTCTGGACTGGTGTCTTTAGGCTCCGAGGCATTCAGACATCAGTGGCAGTGGTGGGTTATGGCTGATGATTCTCCCTGGGGTCTGGTAGGACTTTCATGAGTGCGTCCTGACTCCTGTGTTGGCAGGCATTGGCGCAGCCATGTTGGTTCATCTCATCTGACCAGTTTCCACCAATGGCAATCCTGCTAGTGTCCCAGCTGATCTCCATGTATTCTATCCTGTGTTCTTTACAAGTAGCCTGTGTGCCTCAAGCTGCACCATTGTACATGCTGATCCAGTGATTGCAAACTACAAGTTTATCCTGTGTCTCAAGCTGCACCATTGTACATGCTGATCCAGTGATTACAAATTACAAGTTTATCCTGTGTCTCAAGCTGCACCATTGTACATGTTAATCCTGTGATTACTAACTACAAGCTTATGCTGTTTCACCACTGTGCAAATCTGTGCCTGTCTTTAGTTCCAGTTACAAGTCTGTGTACAATCTCCAGTTCTTCTGCCAGCGTCCCCAGTGTTCCTGTGTACAATACAAGTTACTGCTTCATCCTGTGTGGTTCAAGTCACTTCCCTGTGTACAAATACACGGTCCTGTGTTTAAATCTCCAAGTCAGCTGTCAGTGCGGCTGGAGCCGCACCTCTGTGTACAAATTACCCTCTCTGTGTATAAATCCTGTTTCCATTCCTCCGTGCTATTCTCAATGTTCCCTGTGTCAGTTATATTCAGTATATTATTCTAGTCTTCCGTCTCTCCCAGGTACCTGTCCAGAGGGCCATGACCTGCTCACTTGGTGCAGCAAAAACCATATCCCAATTGGAAGGGTCACTGGAGAAAACCACCAAGTGGGTTAGACTCCGCGCCTCTGGGCAGGTCTCTCCAAACTTGGTTTTCACCGCACTTGGGAGACTTAGTCCGTCACTTTCACCATTTTCCCCTATGGATATCCAAACCCCCCCCCCCGGTTCAGAACCTCATCATAGGTAGCCCCAGTGCCCGGTCGTGACAGTTTGAGCAGCCAACATGCAAGCTTCCAGGTTTTTGGACAAATCCAATTTTCATGAATCACGGTCCCGTATAGAATCTCACAAGACCACTCTACAATTCAAGAGTCAGCAATTGCAGACATTTTCTGGCCAAATAAAAAAATGTTTTTCTGCTCTCACTTCACTGTCTCCAAGAACCCATCTGGAAAACCACCTCTGTCTGTTTCGTCAGAATCTCGAGTTGCTTCTACGTTCATGGCAGAAAATTCTCTTAATACTTCTCGTCTCCCTTCCCAGTGTCCTTCGACCTCCCCGCTTCTGATATCAGTGACATCAGACACTTTACAACTTTTGCCCAGCTACTGAAGCAATTGCAATGTCTTCTCCCCGAAATTTGTCAAAGTGTTTCTAGGGTTTCTGGTGCCATGGCTGGTTTGACTACCACTCCGTCCATTCAAGTTGGAGAGAGGCATCGCAGTTTTCCACGTCCTAGACTTACTGAGAGTGAACGCCTGCGACGTCGTGAATTATACCTTTGCCTCTACTGTGGTCATGAAGATCATTTTATTAAAGAGTGTGTTCTTTGTCCACCAAGAAATGGTGAGAAAAGTGGAAGCACCAAGGCCAATGCCGTTGGTTCTAGCCATCCACCATCACAAGTATCTGTATCCCTCAGTCCAGACAAGGAAGGGAGGCCCATCCAAGATGAGAAAATCCAAATTTACAATTGGGGTCCAGTTACAAGAAGTTACTACCCTCGTCAGGCAAGTCTAGGAAAGGTATTCTTCTCCACTAAGGTCAATGAGGCATGAGTTTCTAGTGGATCCGATTTTAAATCGGACAAAGTCCATTCCATACCCTGTGAGAAGAACTCTTGTAATCCGGTAAGTTCCGGAGGGACAACCAATTTGCTGTCTTCTGGTGGGAAGTCTGACGTTATTACGCCAAGAGCAATTGTGCTTCCACCTTCTATGGAACAATCGGTTCCAAACTCTAACATTTAAAGTTTTCCATCCCAGGAAGGGGTTTCTGTTTTGAGGTGTTTACCCCAGGAGGGGGTTTCAAGTTTTGTTCCCCAGGAGGGGATTTCAAGTTTGGTACCCCAAGAAGGGGTCTCAAGTCTCAATCCCTTGGAGGGGATTAAAAGTTTCACACCCCAGGAGGGGGTTGTTATTTTGAGTTTCACACCCCAGGAGGGGACCTTCGCTTCGAGGTCCACACCCATGGAGGGGGCCTTTGTTATGAGTTTTATGCCCCAAGAGAGGGTTTTCATTTCAAGTTTCACACCCCAGGAGGGGGCCTTCGCTTTGAGTTTCACGCCCAAGGAGGGGACCTTTGCTACGAGTTTCATACCCCAGGAGATGGTTTCGAGTTTCATACCCCAAGAGGGGGTTTTGGGTCTCTCACCCCAGGAGGGAGTCTCTGGTCTTGCATCCCAACAGGTGGTTTCACATTCCATACCTCAGGAGAATATGTCAAGTCAACTTCCCCAGGAATGGGTTTTTAGTCTCATAACCCAGCAGGGGTTTTCAATTGCTATACCCCAGAAGGGAGTCTCAAATCTCACACCTCAGGAGGGGAGTTCAAGTTTCATACACCAAAAAGGGATTTCCAGCCCCACACCCCAGGAGGGGGGTCAAGTCTTATACCCCAAGGGAAGGTTTCAAGTTATCATACTCCAGGAGGGGTTTTCAAGTTCCATATCCCAAGAGGGGTTTTTGGGTCTCTCACCTCAGGAGGAAGTCTCTGTTCTTGCATCCCAAGAGGGGGTTTCACTTTTCGTACTCCGGGAGGAAATGTCAGGTCAACTTCCCCAGGAAGGGGTTTTTAGTCCCATACCTCAGCAGGGGTTCTCAATTGCTGTACCCCAGGAGGGGGCCTCATGTCTCACAGCCCAGGAGGGGAGATCAAGTTTCATACCCCAAGAGGGGGTTTCCAGTCTCATACTCCAGGAAGGGGTTTCCAGTCTTGCACCCCAGAATGAGGTCTTCATTTCAAGTATTCTTCCCCAGGAGGGGATTTCAAGTGTCACACCCCAAGGGGGGGTCTCAAGTGCTATACCCCAGGAGTGGGTTCCAAGTGTCATACCCCAAGAAGAAATTTCAAGTGCCATGCCCCAAGTGGGGGTTTCATGTGTTATTCCCCAGGATGGGGTTCCCAGTGTTATACCCCAGGAGGGGATTTCAAGTGTCATGCCCCAGTAGAGGGTCTTTGTTTCGAGTTCTTTACCCCAGAAGGAGATTACAAGTTTCTTGCCTCAGGATGAAGTCTCCAATTCGAGTTATATACCCCAGGAGGGGGTCTCTAATCTCTATTCCCAAGACAGGGGTTCAAGGGAGGTACCCCAACAGGGTGTTTGTGATGTTATACCTCAAGAGGGGGTTTCTAATTCCATACCCCAAGAAGGGGCCTTGGATTCCACACCCCAGGAGGGGGTTTCAAGCCTCGCACCCCAAGAGGGGGTTTCAAGTCTCTCTCCCCGAAAAGGAGGTTTCTAGTGACGTGCCTTTTTCAGTTGCTCTTTCTCCTAAAAACAGTACTAGTTTTGCAGATTCCAATGACAAGCAGAAATCCCTAGGCACAAGTAAATGTTTGGGAGGTCTGCCGTTTGCATTTACCGGAGTGTTCTAATCCATAACTAAGAATGAGGCAAATGCAATCATAGAAGAGTTTGGAGGCAAAGTCTTCGAAAATATCAGTACTAAAATTAATTACTTAATCTCGGGACGTGATGGTGAAGAGTCCAAGAGGAAAAAAGTAAAGAATTTAGGGATTAAAATTATTGATGAAGATGGCCTACGGGTGCTAATAAATACCAGCTCCAATTTTTTTGAGTCTCCTTCGAGTTCTTCTATCAGTTTGAAGGAAGAACTTCAATCAAGTTTAGTTGTATCATTAAAGCCTCAGTCTAGAGAATCTCTAAGTGATGTTGCCTCCAAGGGAGATTCTGCAGCTCAAGAATCATCTAATACATCGATGCCCATAGTTTTTGTTGGAGAGGTACCTCAATACACTGCGTTGCTGAAACACTTTGACACCCTAATTAGAATTGATCCGTCTTGTGGTATCACTCCCACCAATCTTGTTAAGTTTCTCATTTCGAACATTAGGGAGAGAGCTTTGGAGTGGGTCAATCCACTTTTGGAGTTCAAGGATCCAATTCTACTGGATGTGGGAGCGTTCAGTACAGCTCTGATTAATTAATTTACTCCTGTGGATCCGTCTTCAATATCCTTGTCCAACAAAGGTTTTAGTTTGATTTCTCCACCTTCAAATATTAAACTCAGATGTACCACCTTACTCCCTTGTCAAGACAACACGGTTCAGGAGCGCTCTGTATGGAAGAAGAACACATCATTCCATTCTAAATATCAGCTCAAGCTGGGTAAAGCTACAAAGTCCTCATAGTGAGTCTGGAAGTTGTTTTTTTTAAGTTTATGGAAATTTCATTTTACTTATGTCTTCAACAAGATTTTTTCTGAGTCAAATTTTTTGGATGTTTCAAGTAGGAATCTTTCAAAAGTTATAAAGTTTGCTCCTTGTGAAGATTCTTCAAGTTTTTGAGAAACCTTTTTATATTCCTGGAATTTTTTCTGGAGTATTCTATTGCATGTTTTGGGTGTTCGGTGTCCACCCTGAAAGGGGGGGGTACTGTTAGGATCTGGTCTAAGATCGGCCTTTACTCACTGCTGGTCTTTAGGCTCCGAGGCATTCAGACATCAGTGGCAGTGGTGGGTTATGGTTGAGGATTCTCCCCGAGGTCCGGTAGGACTTTCATGCGTGCGTCCTGACACCTGTGTTGGCAGGTATGGGCGCAGCCATGTTGGTTCATCTCACCTGACCAGTTTCCTCCAATGTCAGTCCTGCTAGTGTCCCAGCTGATCTCAGGATCCAATGACCAGCTGCCTTTGGGTATTTAAGACTGACTCCTGCAACAGGAAATTGCTGTTCAACATCACTATATGACTGCATGTAGTCATTCCTTGTGACGACCGTCTCGTGTTCCAGAGGCTATATCATTTTCCTTGGTGTTCCTGTTTCCCTGTGTTTCCCTGAAGATCATGAGTGCATCCTGACTCCTGTGTTGGCAGGCATGGGCGCAGCCATGTTGGTTCATCTCATCTGACCAGTTTCCTCCAATGGCAATCCTGCTAGTGTCCCAGCTGATCTCCGTGTATTCTATCCTGTGTTCTTTACAAGTATCCTGTGTGCCTCAAGCTACACCATTGTACATGCTGATCCAGTGATTGCAAACTACAAGTTTATCCTGTGTCTCAAGCTGCAGCATTGTACATGCTGATCCAGTGATTCTGTGTGGTTCAAGTCACATCCCTGTGTACAAATACACAGTCCTGTGTTTAAATCTCCAAGTCAGCTGTCAGTGCGGCTGGAGCTCAATCTCTTTGTACAAATTCCCCTCTCTGTGTATAAATCCTGTTTCCATTCCTCCATGCTATTCTCAATGTTCCCTGTGTCAGTTATATTCAGTATATTATTCTAGTCTTCTGTCTCTCCCAGGTACCTGTCCAGAGGGCCATGACCTGCTCACTTAGTACAGCGAAAACCATATCCCAATTGGAGGGGTCACTGGAGAAAACCACCAAGTGGGTAAGACTCCGCGCCTCTGGGCAGGTCTCGCCAAACCTGGGTTTGACTGTGCTTGGGAGACTTAGTCCATCACTTTCACCATTTTCCCCTATGGATATCCAAAACCCCCCGGTTCCCAACCTCATCAGAGGTAGCCCCAGTGCCCGGTCGTGACACATTGATAATGATAACCACTACAAAACTAAGCACATGGATAGAGGTAGTCTGGCCTCAGAGTTGCAGATGAATATACTCTAGGCATTTACTTCCACGCACGCAATATGAGAACAGTTCATACTTGCCGACTTTCTGACTGCCCTCTCTGGCAGGGAGCAGCCAGGTCAGCACAGCAAAGGGCGTGGCAGTGCTCAGGTGGGCGGTGCAGGGGGAGCATCATCGTGGCCCCGCTCCTACTACAGTACAGAGATCACAGGCATTGTATAGCAGGGGCGGGGCTCCGATCACACGTTTCACCGCAAATCGCATCATAAGCACCTCGAGCCACCCACTTTTGCTTGGTACTGTAAGTTGATGACTGCAGTGTGTGAAGACATGCGGTGGCTCCGGGAGACTCCTGGCCATTTAGGGAGAATAGGCAAGTACTGTATGGAACAATTATGCCTTCAACTCTGCATTGGCTCCTTTTATTTAACCTACCTAAAGCGTCATGTTATACCACTGTATTTCTTATTGAAGCATATGGTGATACTCTTTGTGCAATGAGGCCGCATCCTAGGTGCACTGTTGCAGTTACCCTTCCTCTATTGTATGCCCAACTTACCATGAGTAGCTCAGTACTTAGTAATAATAGTCATTTTGGTTGGAAGGTTAGATGTTTGGAGAGTGAGTGGTAAATTTTGGCTGATGCACGGTGGGTAGCAAAAGACACTAAAGGAAATTGTTTAATGTAATTGTAAATGTTTATATCCACACATACAGTATACAAAGTGCACGGGATGATGAGAAATCACCATTATTAGTATGCAAAAGGGGCACCTTCAAACAGGTGCAATTGCAAATATTTTCTAGTCTTTATGCATCACAGTTGCTCCAAATGCTTATGCTGAACTATCTATGGTAGAGAATGTTTATCTCCCCCACACCCCTTTGTTTCAAAATGTGCACAGATCAATATATCCACAATTGCGTCCACCATCAACTGCCCCTATACTGTATAATAGAGCCCACACACATATGCCCTGTCCAGGTGAGGAGAGGAAAGGTTACTTTCATAACACACAAACCATAGAGTCACACACTTATGCTGGGTACACACTAGACGATATTTAGTGTGATATATGATGCACATCGTCTAGTGTGTACCCGCTATGTTGCTGATGATGCGGGCTCCCGCGGGTCGTCAGCGACATCCTCCACAGACCAACATGCAGGGCTGTCGAGGGATGTTGTTAGCAAGGGCCATGCTGCCAAATGCAGCATGGTCCACGCCATCACTCCTTCACTGACCGCATCTGCAAATGTGTATGCACTTACCGATGCCCGGTCCCGTCACTGCCGAGGTCGGACTGGGCACACATCAGCTAGTGTGTACCTCGCTTAAGATATTAAATAAGGGATTGAATTCCTGACCGGAGCAGGGACCTCTCCACCTAGAGCACTACTAGGATACGTGACTATTTACCCTTATAACTCTTTGAGTGCCCAAAGCCAGGAGATCTTAGTAAAAATGCTTTACCTATAATTATTTATTTCTTTTATAATAGTTTATTTCTTTAAATATTGAGCCCAACTGAAAACATGTTTAACTTAAATTATCTCTTTGATAAAGCTCCCATAATAGAAGCGAAACGCATCAGAGGTACAGGACTTTTCTGCTTAAAATCTTGGTGGTATATTGTGGACAATTGTAAAGGACTCCGGTTGAATTATTACGGACACACTGGAAACCTAACTGCAAATCTTGCAGACTACAGCAGCGCTGACTGTACTCTGATAAAGCCCTTTCCTGATACACGGCTGGAGAGTAGAGTCGGATACTGCCTTATGACATCCATTAATAATTATTATGATTATTATTTATTTAACTGTAATTATTTATTTAATTTAATGACATTTTTTAATGACATCTTTTATTCAGACATCTCTTCTGATCTCTGGATGATTATATCAGCAGCCAGCACCCTGGAAGGACCAATCAGCAGCTTTTGCAATTAGCTGGGTCAAAAAACCTGGGTAGAAGCTGTTTCCACTGCATTGTACCCAGGATTAACCTGCTAAAAACCCTGCTCGATACCCGGGAAGAAATCCTGGGTCAGTAGATATTGGATTTTTACCTTGAAGCCGTTTCGACTGAGCCGAGTCCCGGGTAGACACGGCAATTACCCAGGTTTTTTAGGCAGTGGTAAAGGGGTATAAGTAGTTGTCATAACTTTTTTAGGGAACAATAAGGACCTTAACTGGATGCTAATATAAAACAACAACATGGAAAAACACTCTTAACGCTGCTACAGTAATATAAAGTTTCTTATTCACATGCAATCTTCTAATGACAGAAGATTGCGTAGATTCCAATATTTCAGATAAAGCAGAGATTTGTCAGGAAACACAGTTAGTCCTTCTCTCCAATATGAAAGTATGATTATGGATGTGGTCTATTCACTCACTCTCTCCACCAGATTCCACCGTGCTGTGGCCCCGACTCAGACCTGCTCGCTAGATGCGTTTGCACGCTGCCAAAGTATGCAAATCCCGTAATCGCACAGCAAGACATTAGCACGCCCACTATATCTTGGCGTGCGATCGCGGTGTGTATTTAGATGACCACCAGCCTGTCTTAAGATGCCCACTTATACACGTCATCTCCAGAATGTGTATGCAACAATCGGTAACATTGAGTACCATCGGTAGCGTACGCAGAACTTGTGGCTGACCATACCCTACCGCAAGCACTGAGATTGCTTCAGTGTATAAATCAACCATGTGACGTGTACTATGACGCTGCGTCTTAATTATGCACGCCTCTGAAACGGCATTAAGACGCTCACACATGTCTGCGTTCACACCACCACTCCCCCGTTTCCTTCGACCAACCCCTGTCACCACCCACAAACGGCTCGTCCTGTCACTCAAGCTAGCGAGGCGTCTATGCATAAGGGGCAATCGCTTCACGATCGCATGGACTGGTTCGCGCATGCGCATTGCGATGCATACGCCTGTGCACATTGCAAACATCGGTAGGCTACATGCGAATACAGCCTAGTGAGCGGGTCTGAATCGGGCCCTTAGCTACTAGTCTAGCAAGGAGCAAGTATGCAATGGGAGGTTCCGGATTCCTTCCCTCCTCCCTTCAATGCACGGATCAGGATCCTCAGGTATAAAATAAGTAAGTGCAGGTAAGTATAAAAACACATTTCGAGTCCTGGGACTTTTCCCCAGGGCTGGATCTAGAAGAGAAATAGTAACAAAAGGAGCTTTGAGGGGAAAAAGGAAAAGGCAGTATAAGGACTTGTAAATGAGCATAAAACTATTTTTAATGTTTTTTACATCGTCAGAATTGGCTTTAGTTTCTATCAATAATTTTGTGCATAAAAATAGTTTTAATATGTTTATTTGTTTACAAATAAATATGTTTCAACCAGAATACGTATTGCTATGCTATTTCCCCATATTTACACATCCACTTTGTGAAAAAACCTTGCATGATAGAGAAATTTGGTCATATTTGAAATCAGCATGCCAAAACATAAGAATCAGTCATCAAATTGCAGTCAGTTTCCAATGATCCAGATTTTACAGGCCTGTGTAATATATGCATTGTGAATGCAGCTCATTGCTTTCTTTATATGCTGTATATTACTATTACTGGAATGTTTACTGTGATTTCTTTTTAAAGGAAAAAGAAAATTAAGACTTCCTAAAGAGATGGCAATTTATAGCTGTATAAGAATAAAGTATATTCCTATAATCTGTAACCACACGTTCTACAATATTTATTTCACTGAAAGTGCGTGTTTATAAGACAAGGAATTTTATAGCTCTGTATGGATAAAGTATTTTCCAATAATCTGTAATTACACCTATGTCAATAGTAATTTCAGGAAAAAAGGCCATTTAAAAGCTGCATGGGCTGAAAAACAAACATAAATTGCAGAGAAAACTGTTCCTGATTGAATAATGTAAATTACGCTAACAAAGTTATTCACTGTAGTATACCTACAAAGGACAGATATTAAAGATGCATGAAAGCTGAGCCATCCAGGCAGAATAATGTTGCTGAGGATGTAGGAGATTACAGCATTGAAAATGAAATGAATAGGCAGAACAGTAGTAAGGAATGAGACTGGCTCTTATACAGTTATTGCTGTCATTATGGCTGTTCTGTTGTAATTGGCTCCTTTTCATGTATTTGACAATTGGCTCTACAGGGAATGTTATTTGTCCACTAAATCTCACCTGAATGAAGTCGATACACAGAATTATTTGGTGAGCTGAATTTAAGATATTTGTACAAATTTCATATGCAGACAAACTGATTGTCTCAAGTCTATTCTTGGATGTTGTCAATTTTAATTATACCGGAAGTATACCTACCAAAATGTTGTACATAATAAACATCCATGATACATCCATGATAAGCATCCAAGACATTTTCTTACCCTGCATTTTCAGTTCCTATCTGGAATAGTATATTTTCCACTGTTTCATTTTGTATGGGGCTATAGCGCCTCGTTCAATGTTGTTACATCTCCCCTGCACTCCCATACGCCAACAGAGACTTGAGCCTTGGTAAACCATATCCACACCAACTCTCTTAGCACCCCTGACTACAATGACTGCATAAAGAGGTGCAGCTACAGGTGTCACTATGCGCTCATCCCATTAATCAATTATTACAGAGTGCGGGTGGTGACTGCAATAATGAGAGAGATGAGAAGAGTAAAATTTGGGGTTAGGAGACACAAGGGTCTACTTGGGTGTGGATCAAAAGGTCTACAGTAAAAAGGTAGACAATGTTTAGGTTGACACGCTAAAGGTCGACATGTAAGAAGGTCAACATGTACAAATGGTCGACAAGGCCAAAAGGTCAACACACAAATGGTCGACACAAAAATGATTGACACATGTCTTTTTATTTCACGCCCTAATCTTCTTCACCCTAACCCTAACCATCCCCTTGGTGCTTAACCCTAATCCTCCCTCCCGGTGCCTAACCCTAACCATCAGGGTAGGTGTCTGACCCTAACCATCTAATCTAGTGCCTAACCCTCCGGTAAGTGCCTAACCCTCCCTCCTGGTGCCTAACCCTAACCCTCCAGTAAGTGCCTAACCCTAGCAAAAAACATGTGTCGACCATTTGTGTGTCGACCATTTGCACATGTCGACCTTCTTACATGCCGACCTTTAGTGTCGACCTTTTGACCCTGTTGACCTTGTGTCCCTGTTGACCTATTGCCTGTCTTACTTGTGGTGTCTACCTAAAAACATTGTCTACCTTTTTATAGTAGATCTAAAGACCGGATAACGGACTACTTATTGCAGCGATACAGATTATTTCTATACTTGCACAGATAACATCTCCCATTTGCACAGATAATCCACCTTTCTCGCAGAGATAACTCTCCTAATCCAACTGCCCAATTCAGACCCACTCACTAGATGCGTTCGCACGCAGCCGTCAGCTGCCAAAGTATGCAAATTCCGTGATCGCATGCCAAGGCATTAGCACGCCTACTATGTCTTGGTATGCGATCGTGGTGTGTATTAAGACGCCCACCAGCCTGTCTTAAGACGCCCAATTTCACTTAGTGTTACACGTCATTTCCAGGAAGTGTAAGCAACAATCGGTAACATTGAGTACCATCGGATCCGTACGCAGCACTTGTGGCTGACCATACCCTACCACAAGCACTTTGAGTGCTTCAGTGTGTAATTCAACCATGTGATGTATACTATGACGCTTAATTATGCACGCCTCTGAAAAGGCGTTAAGACGCTCAGACACGCCTGCGTTTGCACCACCACTCCTCCGTTTCCATTGACCAACCCATGTCACCACCCACAAACACCTTATCCTGTCACTCAAGCTAGCGAGGCTTCTGTGCACAAGGGGCGACCGCATGGGCTGGTTCATGCACGCATACTGCGTTGCATAAGCATCCGCACATTGCAAACATCAGCAGGCTGTGTGCAAACGCAGCCTAGTGAATGGGTCTGAATCAGGCCCTCTGTCCCAGACATTCCATGGTTCCTGACAGATGCAGATATACTGTTAGCAGGCGGAGGGTTGGGAACTTAAAGTGGCCCATTAAAAAAATTCTGAAAGGGTTCTCAACCAAATAATCAGCCAGCAGATCACAAACAAACATTGGGCCTGATTTAGACCCGGTCGCAAGTGCTGAGCGCTCAAAACCAGGTCCATGGTGGCCCAGAGCGCATGCGCACGATGGAGCTGGCTCTGCCGTGCGCATGCGCAAGACCCGGATAGCGACAGGCAATCCGTCGCTCCGAGTCTCGTACCAAAGGGGGCGTGCTGTCAATGTTGAGTGACAGCACACACCCTTTGGTGGGCAGGCAGGGGGGGTGGCTGCCCAGATGGAGCCATTCCCATGAGAATGCCTACCATCTGGGGGCGGCCCCACTGACATCACAAGTGATGTCAGTGGAGAGATTCCGGCTCTGCTTGAGCCGAAAGCTCTCTGGGGCTTGCGGCCACGAGACCCTACCACAAGGGTTTCATCGCAAGCCCGATGGTCGCGATGGTCTTGAACTTCACGACCATCATCCTGGCCACTCGCATTAGCTGTGGGTGGTAACCCACAGTAATGCGAGCGGCCGGGAGGCTGCTCCATAAAAAAAAGAAAGACCCCTGATTCAGAGCGAGCGCTCCGTCAGAGCGTCCGGCTCTGAATCAGGGCCATAGACAGTTCTGGCAAACTGACAAGTTGATATTGGCTAACTAATTGGCAATATGATACAGAAAGCATCCATGTGACTGTCATACAATAAAAAGCATTAATTTGACTGTCATACAGTACAGAAAGCATCCCAATGAACTCAATACATAACAATGAGCATACCAGTGACCACCATACATTTCAGGTAGCATCCTGGTGACTACCATACAGCACAGACAACATTCCAGTCACTGCCATCCTAGTGACCATCACACAGTAAGGAGAGCTTCCCAGTGGCCGCCATATTGTATAGTGACTGTCATACATCATAGACTGCAAATCAGTTACCACCATACAGCAAATACAGCATAACAATATAGTAAAGAAAACATCCCAGTTATTGCCATACAGTACATACAGCATCCCAGTGACCACTATAATGTACAGACAACATCCCAACTGACTGCCATACAGCATCACAGTGATGGACATAAAGTACATCATAAAGAATGACAGTACTCTGGCCATAGTCTGTATCTCATGTGGAGACCAGAAGGAGAAGCCACCAGACTTTAGTGTCTTTGCGCTGGGATCTTCGGTGTCCCCTCCCTGTTACATATAGGTCAAGCCAGTCCATTGGGGACGTAAAGCTGGTGGAGGAGGAGGAGAGGGATGGATCAATCCTGAATTGATCCAGGCAGCTCATACAGTAAGGTGACTAGTCTCTGGGTAGGGGTTAGCCACCAGGAAGCATATTTATGTAAGGGTCGACAATTAATTATCAAGAACTGGGTTGTCATAATGAGCCCGGGGAATCCAAACCAGGATGCAGGGTAAAATATTATACACAATACTGAAGCTTACAGGCAATCTGCTGTGTATGCATACCTTATCTACTGTAGTTTGCATCAAAATTGTCCGTTATCATACCCTGTACTATAGTAAAATTAGTGTTTTGGTCGAAGTTATTATATAAAGGTAAGTTTGCTCATAAAATGCTCCTAGTTAGTCAGTATTCCACTGATTATAGCATAGCAATGTCAAATTAAATATCAACATGGTGGTTTAATAACCAGTGCATTGTAATTGCTGGTAGTTCAAATAATTTGCTTGTAATAATTTAATGAAAGGTTCTTTATATGTGGGTATTAGGAGCCTTATTTGGAGTTGTACACAAACCAAATGGTTTACGTACAACTCTGATGCTTGAAGATCTGGGCATGCATAGGATCTGTACTGCACATGTGCAGATTTCCTTTTGCGAGCCTGCTAGCAGTGCCCGGACGCCGCAACCTGATTGACAAACTGCTGCCTTTTGGTTGCAGAGCAGGGGCGGCATCATGCAGCGTCCAAAAAACTGGAGGCATGTCGGTCCCATATTTTGGGCATGCTGAAGCCAGTGGCTGCGTCCTTGCACATAGCTTTACTGGCTTCAGCTGTTGAAGATGGAGAGCGCTACTGTGCAGACTGCATTTTGGAACCTCCGGGGAGGCTTCACTCCCTTACCAAAATGGCCACCAAACCTAGTACTGTGCATGCTACAATTTGCCATCTTGTTCGTTGTGTTGGAGCTCCACAGTGGGAGAGGCAAGTGTTCCACTTAGCTCTGTGAGACCTGATTCCACACCTCATCACAGAGAGCCTGCACCGATATCTGACTAGTGAGCTACATGACACCTCCACCTGCTCCACTTTTCGGGAGCTCTTCTTCGACATGCGCAGGGGGTCTATTGGCTGGACTGGTTGTCACAGAAACCAGTGCCACCACTGCCTCCCCCACCACCACGGGACACTGCAGCCCATGGGTGGGATAGCGCGACAATGTCCACAAAGCAGGCCTGTTACCGCAAAAACTGGATGGTAGCGAGCCATGATATACTGTACCTAGCACATATATGCCACTGATGCCAACCCATCGGCAACTAGCGATATTTGCCACTTTGCATATGCTGGTGAACATGGCTTTTTGTGGACGCAGTGATTTGAAATAAAAGTAATTTTGATCCTTGTATTAATATGCTTACCTAAGATCTCCATATGCAGTGGAATGTGGCTCTATATGTTTCAATAATTTGGTTTAGATTAAATGAATATACTGTATATATATATATATTTATTTAAATATATATATATATATATATATATATATACATACACACAAATACAAGAATTTAGGGGTTCTGCGTCTGGAATCACTTTGGGTTACCGAGTCAAACTGAGTCCCAGTTCAGATATTCCCGTGGTTCGGATGAAAAACTGAATTCAGGTTTTGGATTGCATTGAAACAGTCAAAATTATATAATTTTAGCTGTGTTTTTTTTTTTTTTAAATACAGATCTAAAACCAAAACACATGAGGGTGATATTGCAAAACCAAAACATGAAGATGAATCTGGATCCAAAACAAAAACACGGGGGTCGACAAACAACTCTAATTAATATAAATGTAAAGAAATCTAACCTAAATAATTGCATTGAGAAAAAGCTAATCCATTTTTATCACTTTTAATTTCAGAGCACAGCATCAAGGAAACAGCTGTTTCTATGCCTCTCAGCCAAATGAATTGTCCATCATAATGAAAAATCACCAGCATACAGTATATAAAATAGTAAAATAAAAATAAAAGTACTAGCACAGGCCAAATACAATCTGTAAGTAAACGCTGAGATACAAGAAACAAAAAGTATGAAAAGCACAATATAAATCCTCTGGGGGGAGACACAGGCCACAAATAGTTATATTCATTCATGATCTGTACATTTACAAGTTACATTTAAAATTTAGATTGTTTTCGGACGTTACTTCTCATAATCTCCCTTATATAGTGTTCTTTTATTTTTTTTTTATTCATTTTAGCTTGTGAAAAACATGGGCACTACTGTATATAAAGATAAAGTAGTCCTGGTGATGAGATGAAAGTAAATCATTGGTAATTGCTTCTGCATTGCGAGCAAGGAAATAAATGCATACATTCACCTGTGTGCAGTGTTGTAACTAGGGGTGTGCACCGGCCACTTTTCGTGTTTTGGTTTTGGATCTGGATCTTTATTCGTGTTTTGGATCTGGATTGGTTTTGCTAAAACCACCCTTCCGTGTTTTGGGTTCTGGGTTTTGTGTTTTGGATCTGTATTTTTTTTTAAAAAAGCATAAAAACAGCTAAAATCACAGAATTTGTGGGTTTGTATGCTCCTATTCAATTATTAACCTCAATAACCTTCATTTCCACTCATTTCCAGTCTATTCTGAACACCTCACACCTCACAATATTGTTTTTATGGCGAAAAGGTTGCACCGAGGTAGCTGGATGACTATGCTAAGCGACACGAGTGGGCGGCACAAACACATGGCCCATCTAGGAATGACACTGCAGTGGCAGACAGGATGGCAGTTTGAAAAACTAGGCCCCAAACAGTACATACTGCAAAGAAAAAAAAGAGGTGCAAGATGGAATTGTCCTCCCACCCACCCTTATGGTTGTATAAATAGGACATGCACACTTTAACAAACCAATCATTTCAGCGCCAGGGTCTGCCACATGACTGTGGCTGAAATGATTGGTTCGTTTGGGCCCCCACAAAACAAGCTGGCAATTAATGTGTCCCTGCACAAACTGGCTCTACGAGGACAAGATGTCGTCCTCATCCTCCTCATCCACCGATTCCTTGGATAAAACAGGAAAAAGGGATTTAGGTGTCCCTGGACTGCTTACAGTCTTACCCAAAGTTTCTGAACTTGACAGTAACTTTTTATGAATGCACTGCAGGTGACGTATAAGGGAGGATGTTCCTAGGTGGTTAACATCCCTACCCCTACTTATTTCACCTTTACATATGGTACACATGGCAAGACAGTTGTTGTCCGGATTTGGATAGAAATATTGCCAGACCAAAGAGGTGGAATGTTTGGTCTTCTGCCCAGGCATGACCGTGATGGTCTTTTTCATCCCACGGACAACAACTGTCTCCCCCGGAGCCTGATTTAAACAAACCACATCACTATCAGAATCCTCCTCGCCAACTTCCTCCTCAGCGCCAGCTACACCAGTATCCTCATCCTGTTGTACTTCAACAGTGACATCTTCAATTTGCATATCAGCAAGAGGACTGTGGGTGCTCCTTTCAGCACTTGCAGGGGGCATGCAAATGGTGGAAAGAGCCACCTCTTCCCGTCCAGTGCTAGAATGGTCAGGCATTGCAACCACCACCACACTTGGACTCTCCTTGGGGATTTGTGATATCTTCTTAGAACGCACAGTTCTTTGCTGTGCTTTTGCCAGCTTAACTCGTTTGATTTTTTTAGTGGGAGGAGGGCTTCCATCGTCATGTGAAGCTGAACCACTAGTCATGAACATACTAGTCATACTACTATGACACACACTAGTCATAGGGAAAGACCTTAGCCATTCCTTGCCACTCCGTGTCATAAATGGCATATTGGCAAGTTTACGTTTCTCTTCAGATGATTTAAATGTTTTTTTTAAGGTCATTTTCCTGAACTTTGTCATTTGGGATTATATGTGGCCTCTACTATGACATTGGGCATCGGCCTTGGCAGACGACGTTGATGGCATGTTATCGTCTATGTCATGACTAGTGGCAGCAGCTTCAGCACTAGGAGGAAGTGGTTCTTGATCTTTCCCTATTTTATTTTTATCGGAGAAAGTTTGGTCCTTCATTTATGTTATATTGATTTGATATATACGTGCGGCTAAGGCGCACACAAACACAGAAAATATTTTTTTATTTTTGCTAGAGAGTAGTGCACTTTGTGGGTTACACCACCCTTTAAGAAATGAGCCAGCAGGCTCTTTTCTTATGGGACACAGGCGCACGCTTGGCGCTGCTCCTTTGTTGATACACGTGCAGCCACAGTGCACACAATTCACAAACACAGAAAATATTTTTTTATTTTGTTTGGAGTGTACTTTGGGGGTTACAGCACCCTTTAACGGTCAAGCCAGCTGGCCCTTTACTTATGACACAGGCACACGCTTGGCGCTGCTCCTTTGTTGATGCACGTGCGGCTACTGCGCACACAATTCACAAACACAGAAAAAATATTTATTTTTTTGCACTTGGGGGGAGCACCCCTGATGGACAGAGCAACCCCTGGACAACACTACAGCACCCCTTTAGGACTGGGACACTGCACAGGACTTTGGAGTGGACACAGCCACTATGGACAACTGACTGCACAACACAGTCCAGCCAGCCCCTATGGACTTTGAAGGAGTGGACACAGCCCCTATGGACAACAGCAGCACAGCGCAGCACAGCACAACACTACACTGCACTACACTACACTACACTACACAGCCCAGCCAGCCCTAACTCCCACCCTCCCTCTTTACTGTCCACAGCCGAGTGAGAAAATGGCGCCAACGCGGGTACCTTATATAGGATCCAAAACCCGCGAGACCCGGAAGGCAGGATGATGATGTTTTGCCTCGATTTCAGATCCGAGTCAGGCGGGAAAAGTCGAGCCTGACTCGGATCGGCCTCGGATCGGGGGGGCTTCGGGGGGGTTCGGATTTCAGAAATCCAAACCCGCTCACCCCTAGTTGTAACTTTGCAGTGCACTTACCCTCTAGCCATACACTTGGTTTGCTACTCGTCATCATTAGAGCACACTTGCATTAGTCTCTTCTTGGTGAAAATCATCACTTGGAAACAGGTATATTTAAAGTTATAGACTGTATAAATACCAAATCAGCAATGTTTATGCATACATCCAAATCTCTTGTATATATTCTTATCTGGATATCAACTGGGTCTGATTCCTCTTCTATTTTCCCTGGGCTACAGGCCAATCCAACACATCTCCCTTTATACAGCCTGGAGGATACTCTATGGATAATTCAACATTATCCATGGTCTTACAATTAGACCCTTAAACCAAAATCACCAAAAAAAAATCCAGGCCAATTATCATGTAGTATTGAAAAAAATATATAGTTTGTTAAGCATTTGCTTGAATACTCTTACATAAAACCAGAATTTCACAATCATGTAGTTGAAAAATCTCAGATGGTACAACTTGAGCTGTAGGGCTTTCTCAGCTAGGTTTCTCAGCACCCAGTGCCATCCTGTGCTGCTGCCCCTTCCCTCCCCCGCTCCCTCCAATAACACCGTTGGGGGAGTAGGGCAGGTAGTGGTGAGTGCAATAATCTTCAGGCAGGGTGAAGGGCTGTGCCCTTCAGGCTATGGTGTTCTGGGGGATGGCAATGCTAGCCCATGCCTTGAGCCACCACTAGATGGATGCAAACATTCTTGATGGAGTTTCAATCAATCATGAACTACCCAATGCGTTTCATCATAGATAACTTCCACAGGGTTGTGAATTTGTGAAATAGCAGCCTTCCTCAATTATACCACTGCTTCTGCTTGGAGTGATGTGACACAGAAATATAAAACAAAGCTGGAACTCTGACCATAAATAATGTACAATGCTGGGACTCTGACCTGAAATAATGTACAATGCTGGGACTCTGACCAGAAATAATGTACAATGCTGGGACTCTGACCAGAAATAATGTACAATGCTGGAACTCTGAAGTCCCAATATGGATAATTAAATTTGCCACCACGTGTTGACTAACATGATTTTTGGAAGACCCACTCAACTGAGTCCCTCTCATCTACCTCATGTTATTTAGACACTGGGTCAATCAGCAGTTACTTTTAAGGGTGGAGCCAGGCGAAAATGTGATATACCTAAACCCATGCAGCCTGAGCACAGAAATCCTGGGCATCCCGGCTGTGGTCAGTGAGTTACAGTAGTAATGAGTTGTTTTTTGTTAAATAGAAGTTATATTCTTCCTGTATTTAGTAAATGTATACATTTAAAATGTGGCAAACACGTTTTGTCATGGCAAACAATAATGTGAAAATATGTTATAACTGCTGACATCTCCTGCTGACTGGTGGGAGCAGCGGAAGGTTTGCAGTGAAGTCTGGATTTACAGTAGATGGCCCAGCATGCCAAGGAGGGAGTAAAGGCCACGCGGTATGGAGGAACCTGGGAGAGAGGAAGACAGCAGCATGGTGTGATGACTGGTATTCTTGTTATTGGAGGGGCCAGTGTAGCGGGTGGTGGTGGAGGGGAGACAAAGATACCCACTCAGCCTCTGAGTGCTTTGAGTGGAGAGAAGTTGAGACACACAAGAGGCCAGGCCATTACAGTTGTATTTCAGTGGTGAGTTGGTGGAGCTCATCTCTAATTTGAACACAATACTTAGTGATGGGATTGGCTGTAATTCAAGGGGCACCATCTTAAATCCTGCCTGTGGCACCAAATTGGTCAGAGCTGGTTCTGTCCACAAGCAGAAAGTATTAGAAAGCATTCCTTATATCATGTTCTAAATGTGTATCATACTATACACTTTGTTAGGCAATGTTCAATATTTTATGCTATTTATTTGTATCTTTTGATTGTTTAATAAACAGTTTACATTTTTATTTTCTATTAGAACATGTTACTGTTGATGATGTACCTGACAAAAGTTGAATCCAAAAAAGTTCTTATTGTCAAATTATATGTGTGCAACAAATGACTGTGTGTGCTATGTTGTAATTTCTCTTAGTGCATTTACCACATGGAAATGTAAGTATGTAGCCTAAAGCTGGGCATCCACTATATAATTTTCCTTCTGATATCTGTCCAATTTGGCTGGTTGGAATGAAAACCTGGTAATGTATGGAAGCAATTTGTCTGAACAACCATTTTTGGCTATTTTCCAGTGTTTGTGAGCAAATGGACGATTGTCATTTGCTCCCATACATTACCAGGTTTTCATTCCAACCAGTCAGATTGGACAGATATCGGCCAGAAAATTGTTTAGTGTATGCCCAGCTTTACTTTAATTATTTATTTATTTTTGTCCTGCCCTATTGAAGCTTTTGGCCAGTCTGCCCCAGTGCACTTGGTTTATACAGGAGAAAACAGTGGCATATGCACTTGGTTTACGCCAGGAGTAATAAAAGCGTAAAGACATGGCTTGTCTGTGTCTGTAGTATAATCTATGCTAACGTAATATTATCCAATTTGTACAGAATATAATAATATCATGAAGTGTCTGAATCAGAAGTGGCTGACTATTGTAGGGCACCCACAAATGGTATGCCTGATGACCGCAGCAAAGGCCTATGTATTTCATGATTTGTAAAAGACCCTGGGGGAGATGTACTAAGCTCTGAAAAGTGATATAGTGGAGAGTGATAAACGACCAGCCTCTCAGCTCCCAACTATCATGTTACAGGCTGTGTTTGAAAAATGACAGTTGGGAGCTGATGGCTGGTGATTTATCACTCTCCACTTTATCACTTTTCAGAACTTAGTACATCTGGCCCCCTGAGTATCATTTTTGTAGAGGTGGAAGGAAGGCATGGTGGTACAGAAAGGTGTTTAGTTATTAATATAATTGATATTTATGACTAATTTGACAACAAAGAATATAATATGTGATAGGAATATATATCCAATATTGTTTGGATTTCTTTATTCATTTCTCTCTCTTTCTATGTTGATTTTTTCGGTTTTAATACTGAAAAGTTTTTTGAAACTATTATTAATAAATAGTATAAGCTCTCTAGTAAAAAGAAATCTTGCAAGTGCCCGATTACTTTCAGGTACAGTATGTTGGATACGGAATTGTAACATTGGAATGTATATAAAAAGCATTACTTACTCGTATGAAATGACAGCCGATTATTTTGAATGACACGAGGAAGTACATTAATGGAACGCATGGAAGTAGTTGCCCATGCACACTAAAAATCAACTAACAAGTTGGAGCAGATTTGACCAGCAATATGTGTAGAGATAATCACATGATACCTTTCCAAAACAAGGCTTGGTTTACTCACAACAAGTCTTGGTCTTCTACTCATGGCGCATGCGCATAAACGCCGGTCACTGTGATAAAAACCGGGTGAGTGAGAAGGAAGACACACACTTCTGAGGAAGCCGCTGATTGCACATAAAGGCGGAACCATCTTTGCTCTGCTAATGATTCCTACCATAGCTGCTCCCTGATCACCATTTACCCATTCCTGCATTCAGAATTTCTTCTGGCTTACCACCATCCACCTAACTCTACGAACTATGTCCTCTTCTCCTATTGTGTCTGCCCAAATGCCCTATAGATTGTTAGTTTGCATGGGCAGGGCCCTCTACCGTTTATCTTTCCTAAGATCACACTTTAATGATGTATCTATGTGAATTTATTTATTGTCTGTATTAGTTTGTACATTTGCTTCTAGGCAGCTTTATCCCCTTGTTTGAAGCAGTGAGACTCTTAAGGCATCATATAAATAAAAGATAAATAATAATAATACAGTATACTATACAAGCCTTAAGCCGTGTATCTACTTGCCGATTAAACAGAGCGATTGAACGATTCCGACAATGTAATATTTCAATCGCTCATTAATCGTGCATAAATCAGGCAGTATAATGTCGGAAACTACCAACGATGCGCGCTCCCGCTGGTCGTTTCCGACATCAATCATCGCCTGAACATGATGGTCAATCTGCCGATAACACCAGATTAGCCATGTTCGGGGATGAGCGAGGGTGTCTGCACTGAATGACATCGTTCAGTATAGGCACTACAGGGGATGAGGAATGACTGTATGATTACAATGTTGCAAACGTACTGTCGTTACGGCAAGTGGATACACACCATTAGTTAACATGTTGTCTGTATCTTAAATATAGTTTGACGTACTGTATGTTGGTCAAAATGTTCAGTATAATTGTCATTATAGTTCAGTGACTGCCATACATGTTAATCTGAAGATGCTGTCTTTCACTAATCTATATAATAAGTGAGAAAGCATGTCTGTCTGTCTGTTTGTCCTTTATGCACTGCCAGAGTTTGGGACCTAGCTCCACCAAATTTGGCTTGGTGGTGTAATTTGACCGGGATTAGGGTTTGCCTAGGTTAGAAGTTTGTCAGGGTCACACACTGTCAAACAATTCCTAAAAATGGAAACACTCTTAAATTACATAGGTCCCAGGGCTGGCTCCAGTGGAAATTGTCAGACTGCCAAAAGCCTGTGAGAAAGCTACAGGAGTCTGAACAAACTTGATGTCTCATGCAAGTTCATGTTAAATCCAGAGCCTCTGTGCTTGCATGCAAGGGCGTAACTAGAACTTTGGGGACCACATAGCAAGATCTTAAAGGGGCCCCCAGAGGTAAAAAAAAACAACACATACAATTGCCCCCACACAGAGCCCATTCATATTATGCCACACAGAACCCCATTCAGGTTATGCCACACAGAGTCCATTCAGGTTATGCCACACAGCTTATGCCACGCAGCTGTAGTGCCCTTTATACATTATACCACACAGTACTGCCCCTTACACATTATACAACACAGTATTGCCCTTTACAGATTATTCCACATAGTAGTAGTGCCCCATAGAACACATTATTACACACAATAGTAGCACCCATTACACATTATGCCCCCCCAGCAACTCACCTCCCTGTGTCCCTCCAGCAGCTTCTCACCTCCCCCTGTGTGCCATCAGCAGCCAACAGGTGTGGATTTGGGGCCGGGCTACCAGCTAATTACAGCTGGCACACCAGCAGGCAGCAGCAGACATAGACAAACCAGCAGTGGTGCAATTTGAATCTGGCATCAGTCACGAGACAATCATGAGCCACCACAGCTGATTGGCTACCAGACTGCAAGCTCTGATTGCCTCGCAACCGGCGGCGCTGTCTCTCCATGACTCCCAGCCAGTGCACCAGCTGTAATCAACTGGCAAGCTGGTACCAAATTGACATCTCTGACAACTGGGCCCCCCGCGATGGCCCTGACTGGACCAGCCCACTTTGGGCGTGACTGGGTGCTGGGGGAGCAGTGGGCCACAGAGGCAGCTCGGGCATCATAGTATCCACATCCCTTGCACTCATGGTAGTTACGCCACTGTTTGCATGCATGTTAGCAAACAGTGGGGTCCTTTTCATGATCAATGGAATGAGGTTATAGGCGAGGACAATGTAAACAAATATAGGCTGCAGGTGTACCTTCAGGGTCCAGTCTTCAACCCGGGTAACGCTGGTATGCAATATCTACAGTCAAGAGATGAGGAATAGCTTATCCTACTTGTTGCAATAAATGTTGGTGTAGGCAATAAATGCATAAAAAAATTAAACGTAAGTTTGGCTTATCTGATTGGTTTGGAGTTTCCTCCACGAGGATGAAACATGTCTTTAGGATGGTAGGACTGACACTAATATGTCCAATGATGGAGAGCTCTCACCAATCAAAAACTATAATAGTATTTCATGAAGTTCAAAAAGTGCAAAAACTGGTAAATATAATGGTACTTTTACACAAGGTGCAATCAAAGTGCAATAGTGCTGAATATAAGAGCAGTGTACCAGATGATAAATTATTGTTGCTTATCTACCCAAATTCAAGACAGGATGGCATCCATTTATCAAGATGCTAAAGTGCCATTGCTTGTGGAAAGACATGGTATTCATCAATACTAGAAAATATATAGTGTTCATTTAGTTTAGAATTCGCAATGAGTCCTACATAATTTTCTGGCTGATTCATCATGCTTTAGCTACATACAGTAGTATCACTTCCAAAAAACTGTTAAATTCTGCATAGACAGTTTTTCAGATAGAGCTACTTTATTCCTCCTTCCTTTGCTCAACTCTGCCTGATTTAGTTAAATGCACATGCGCACCCTTCTCTCCTCAGAACACGGAAGTGCAGAAGAGTGTCTGGCGGCATAGAAATAAATATTATATAAGTTAAATAATTGAAGGACAGCAGAAAAAATGTCATGTTTATAATAAAAAGTTTATTAGACAATTATCAATGCCCTGGGGGACAGTGGTCAGCGGTAACAGCAGACAGCGGCAGGGGAGAGAAGAATGCAGCGGGAGGAGGGGGCAGGCGCCGCCGGACAAGAGGGGAGATGTCCCAGAGAATAGTGTCCAGACGTAACCAGCAAGCAGCGGCGGGGGTGAGAAGAGGAAACCGTGAGTAGAGTCATACAGTGGAAGGAGGGGGTGGCAGCTGTTGGACACAAGGGCAGAGGGAGGCTGAGCGCACAGCAGCAGCTGCAGGCAGGTTCTGCAAATCTGCCACACAAGCTCTGCTGTGCCATGTAAACGGTAGCTTGTGAGTGCTTTTGGGGTCTGTACGCCATCTGGGGATGGTGTACAGTTACACTATCAATTTCCGAAAAATCTATGATTTTCAGAAGTTGATGAATACAGTCATTTCTAGATCCCCTTATTACTATAGGGATGCAGTCAGGATGCTGGTGGGTGGGATGCTGGATATCAGTACAATGACGCTGGAATCCTGACGCCCATCAGAATGCTGACGCCAGCATCCCGAAGGGATCAAGATACCAACATCGGCATCCCGACGACCGGCATCCCGAAGGTAAGTATGCAGGTTAGGGTTAGGCTGGGGATGGCGGGGTTAGGTTTAGGGACCTGCCGGGGTGGGTTAGGGTTAGGTACCGACCTGGGAAGGTTAGGGTTGTACTGCGGAGAGGGGGGGTTAGGGTTAGGCACCACCGGGTGGAGGTTAGCGGTAGACACCACCTAGGGAGGGTTATTTTTAGGGTGTGGGAAGGGGGGGTTAGGTTTGGCACCACTGGGGGGGGAGGTTAGGGTTAGGCACCACTGGGAGATGTTAGGGTTAGGCACCACCGGGGAAGGGTTAGGGAGGTAGAAGGGGAGGGTTAGCCTACTTACTGGCACCTGTCTGGATTTTCAACATCGGGATGCTGCTGTCGGTCTTCTGACCGCAGGCATTCCGTCCGCCGGTAAATCATACTGATTCCTTAATATATGGGGAGTGTAGAAATTAACGCAGCAGGACTTAACCAGGAGATATCAGTGATATATCATGCATTAAGTGTGTTAATGAATACAAGAAATAGGGAAATTAAGTAAAAAAAGACCTTGAAAACTTAACTTTAGTGTTGATGAATAGACCCCTCGGAGAGATAGCCATATCATGTAATACTGTTTACCACACGGTTTTATTACAGAGCAATAAAACATACAAAAAATTTGATTAAAATGAAGATTATCTGTACATCACAGTGTCCTGATCACACATTGTGAGGTTCTGGTTTTGTTGTGGACTGGGGTGGTAAAAGGAGCAGACACTGAAGCAGATTTAAAAATAAACGTGGAGTTTTTAATGACTGGCTTAACAGACATGAATGTGGAAAAACAAAAAGTCTGGGTATAGCACTAAAGTGCACTTGGGAAACTGGAGTGAAGCAATGGGAAAAAGTCCAGGTAGTGATAACAGAAGGCAGTCCAATATTCCAGGGTTTGTGAGGCTGAAAAGAATTGCAGGCTGTAATGAGTTGCAGACTGAAGTGAATGGCAGACTGAAGTGAATGGCAGGCTGAAGTGAATGGCAGGCTGAGAAATAATGTCCAGGGAAACTGCAAGTGGAGGCAAGGTACAGGGTAACAGCTGACACAGGTACTCAGGCAAGGGATAGGCTAAGGAGGAGGCAGGAGCCAGCAGGGCTGGAACAGGCAGGGTGAAGCAGGCTAGGTAATGATCCCAACAGACAGGTGAATGAGCACAGGAACTCTCTCTCTCAGCTCTTGCTGAGAAACACGTTGCACTGGCAATGCAAGGGAGCTCTGAACTCCCTTTTATACCCAGCGCCCATCCGTGAATGGTCAGAGAGTGAGCATGTGACACGCCAGGATTTGGGAACTAGGTCACATGGCCGAAAGCAAGATGGCGGCGCCCATGCCGGAGCGGAATGGAAACACCGCCAGGCCTACCTAGCACAGAGTGACAACATGCCCGCACAGGACCGTGCACAGCCAATGCTCCCCACCAGGCACCAGCACCACCATCAGACGCCCCCCGCCACAACATCCGCACAGGTAACACCCGCCGAACACCATGCCCAGAAACCCTGGTCGTGACAGTACCCCCCCTTTATGGGTGGCCTCAGGACACTCATCATGCTTTTCAGGATGAGCAGAATGGAGCTTCCTGACGAGTGCGGGAGCATGGATGTCCCGGGCATCGGTCCAGCAGCGTTCTTCCGGGCCGTAACCCCTCCAATCCAGGCGGTATTGCAAACAACCCCTATGGATACGGGAATCCAGGACCTGGTAGACCTCAAATTCCACACCTCTTTCGGTCTGGACCCGAGGGGGAACAGGGAGAATCTTACGGAACTTGTTCAGGATCAGAGGTTTGAGTAGGGAAATATGGAAATAATTTGGGACTTTCAAATATGAAGGCAGCTGAAGGCGATACGCCACAGGATTGATTTTTTCAATATTAGAGAAGAGTCCGATGAAACGTGGAGCAAATTTCATTGAGGGTACTCTGAGCCGTAGGTTCCGGGTAGACAACCACACCTGATCTCCAACTTGCATACTGGGCACCTTTCTCCGTTTTTTGTCTGCCTGAAGTTTATAACGGGAGAACGCCTTCTCTAAATCAGCACGTACCTGAACCCAATTTGACGCAAACCTCCGTACAGTATCATCCATGGCTGGAACATCAAAGACAGGTAGACTTTGGAACTCAGGGACTCTGGGATGGAGACCGTATACAATCTAGAAAGGGGTTTGGTTTGTGGAAGAATGATATGAGGCATTGTGTGCAAATTCAGTCCAGGGCAATAATTCCAACCAATTGTCTTGAAAGGATGACATGAAGATCCTTAGGAAGGTCTCAAGGTCTTGATTAACCCTTTCTGTAGTTCCATTACTTTGCTGGTGGGAAGCTATGGAAACATTCAATTTAACTTGTAGAATGGAGCACAGAGCTCTCCAGAACCTTGCCACGAATTGAGCTGCACGATCAGAGACTATCTCTGTAGGAAGACCGTGGAGACGGAATATATGTTGGATGAACAGATGAGCCAAATCCGAAGCAGTAGGAAGTTTCTTTAGGGGAACATAATGGACCATTTTTGAAAATCGGTCTACCACGGCCCAGATGGTAGTATGTTCCTGGGAACTTGGCAAATCAGTCACAAAGTCCATGGAGAGATGCATCCATGGATGCAATGGGATAGGCAGGGGTAATAACTCACCAGCTGGGGCTTGATGCGAGGATTTGTGCTGGGTACATGAGGTACATGATGAGATGAACTCCAATACATTAGCTTTCATCGATGGCCACCAATAGGGTCTCTTCAAAAGCTCCAGAGTCTTCCGAGCACCAGAATGGCCTGCAAAGCATGAGGAGTGTGCTCAGGTAAGAAGCTGCTTCCTTAACTCCGGGGCCACAAAGGTTTTCCCAGTAGGAGGTTGCAATTGTATGGTGGTAAAACACCCTTGACTCCAGCACAGAAGTGCTGCATAGAATTTCAGAATTATTATTACAGGAGAGAGACCTTGATAAAGCAACTGTTTTTTGATTAAGAGGCTGTAGAGTAAAATGTATATCACACTGATTCAGGAACCCCCGACAAAGCTTGGGGTTGCCATCAAATTTACTTGGCATAGGAAGATGTAACCGAGGCGATGTTCTGTACCCTGTATTTTCAGACACAGAAGCGGGTGTAAATACTGTTACATTAGGGGAGGGCAGAGAGGTTTGCATGTTATCCTGTCGTTTAGTGATTTCTTGCAGGAACTGGGCCATTTGGTGCTGCATAGCTTCCAGGTTTTTCAAACGGCCTGCGATGCACTGGAATAAATCCGCTCCAGACTCCAGTCCAGTGGCCGAGTCCATTGGGCCAGTGCAAACTGTGAGGCTCTGCTTTTGTTGTGGGCCCGGGGTGGTAAAAGGAGCAGACACTGAAGCAGATTTAAAAATAAACGTGGAGTTTTTAATGACTGGCTTAACAAACATGAATGTAGAAAAACAAAAAGTCCGGGTATAGCTCTAAAGTGCACTTGGGAAACTGGAGTGAAGCAATGGGAAAAAGTCTAGGTAGTGATAACAGAATGTAGTACAGTATTCCAGAGTTTGTGAGGCTGAAAAGAATTGCAGGCTGAAATGAGTTGCAGACTGAAGTGAATTGCAGGCTGAAGTGAATTGCAGGCTGAAGTGAATGGCAGGCTGAGGTGAATGGCAGGCTGAGAAATAATGTCCAGGGAAACTGCAAGTGGAGGCAAGGTGCAGGCTAGCAGCTGACACAGGTACTCAGGCAAGGGAGAGGCAAAGGAGGAGGCAGCAGCCAGCGGGTCTGGAACAGGCAGGGTGAAGCAGGCTAGGTAACGATCCCAACAGACAGGTGAATGAGCACAGGAACTCTCTCTCTCAGCTCTCGCTGAGAAACACGTTGCACTGGCAATGCATGGAGCTCTGAATTCCCTTTTATACCCAGCGCCCAGCCGTGAATGGTCAGAAAGTGAGCATGTGACACGCCAGGATTGGGGAACTAGGTCACATGGCCGAAAGCAAGATGGCGGCGCCCATGCCGAAGCGGAACGGGAACACCGCCAGGCCTACCCAGCACAGAGTGACAACATGCCTGCATTGGACCGTGCACAGCTAATGCTCCCCGCCAGGCACCAGCACCACCACCAAACGCCCCCCACCACAACATCCGCACAGGTAACACCCTCCGAACAACCCTGGTCGTGACACACATCCATTAGACCGTATTGCAGGAACCAGTTTTTGAGTACAAATTCAGGTATATGAGGAGGAGGATAATGTCAATACCCAAAGCGTTTTGTCTCAATAAGACTTCTTCAAAGGATCAATTTTTAATTGCTCTTTAATAAAACTGTGTGATAAATGGATGCCATTTGGGAGGACAAGCAACAATAATTGACAAATTATTATTATTATTACCAGTTATTTATATAGCGCACACATATTCTGCAGCGCTTTACAGAGAGAATATTTGGTACTCACATTCACATCAGTCCCTGCCCTAGTGGAGCTTACAATCTATATTCCCTAACACATGCTCACACACACTATGGTTAATTTTTGCTGGGAGCCAATTAACCTACCAGTATATTTTTGGAGTGTGGGAGGAAACCGGAGCACCCGGAGGAAACCCACGCAAGCACAGAGAGAATATACAAACTCTGCACAGTTAGAGCCGTGGTGAGAATTGAACCCACGACCTCAGTGCTGTGAGGCAGTAATGCTAACCATTACACCGTCTGTGCTGCCCATTAGTTCCAGAGGTTAACAAAAGTAAAATAGAATTAATGGTAAAGAAATGTAGAAGTTATAACCTCTCTAAACTCCTAATTTTAAAGGCGAAAGTACTTAACATATGTAGAGAGGAAGAACTCATAAAGATAAAAACAGCTTACACCAAAAACTTCCTTGGATCACAAAATTAAATTCTACCAGTACTCACAGCACAAAACAGATAAAACATGTTATAGCCAATTATAAACACAGATGAGAGTTTACCTTCACTTTTTGATTCTTCGGTTACGCCTCGTTTTAATATGGGAGGAATTTAAAAGATTTACTTGTCAAATATGATATTTAGTTGCAAATGTAATAGGGGGAGAGTTTAGAAAATGTGAGAATTTAGCAGTAAACTCTCACACTATTACATTTGTCGAGTTTTATCTTCAAAATGGGAAAACATTTGGATGAGAGTTTAAATCGTGAGAGTTTGTTGAGTCTAAAAACATGCGAGTTTACATGTTCTCAGACTCTATGGAAAGATACCCTGGTGGGTATAAACAGGCGCTGAAATGTGTTGTTTTACTAGCAGCTACTAAGAAAAAAGGGGAAGTCACTCCCTATAGTACATATAGAATCACACACAAAAGAGCAAGTAGCGCTGGTGATATTTAAATAACATATATAGCATGTAAACTGTGGTATTTAAATAATATGTGTCAAACATGGTGCTTTCATACCCTTAAATAGGGTTATTAGATGGCACCTGATTTCAATTAAAAGTACCACCAGCGGCAACCAGGCATTACATCAAGCAGCCAATTGCGCTTATAGGACACCGCACTATTTGAGGACCCACTAATTGGACTACAAGACCATAAGGGATATTCCTCTAGCGGCAACCAGGGAGAACATTTAAAGAACAGTCCCCACTCAATTTAATATCGATGGTATCCCACAAAGATCTTATATGAAAGTTATATTACAGACTTGAGGTTATGGGTGAGAATTCATGATTTTAATGTTATGTGCTGACTGTATCTATCCTATTGTGGAATCAGTAGCATTCTTATATGTATTAAATCTTTTATTTACTAAATACCACAGTTTACATGCTATATATGTAATTTAAATTTCACCAGCGCTACTTGCTCTTTTGTGTGTGATTCTATATGTTCTCAGACTCTATTACATTGGGCGAGTTTACATGTTCTCAGACTCTATTACATTGGGCGAGTTTACATGTTCTCAGACTCTATTACATTGGGCGAGTTTACATGTTCTCAGACTCTATTACATTGGGCGAGTTTACATGTTCTCAGACTCTATTACATTGGGCGAGTTTACATGTTCTCAGACTCTATTACATTGGGCGAGTTTACATGTTCTCAGACTCTATTACATTATGCGAGTTTACATGTTCTCAGACTCTATTACATTGGGCGAGTTTACATGTTCTCAGACTCTATTACATTGGCAGAGTTTAAAAAGTGTCAGAGTTTACTGCTAAACTGTCACGTTTTCTAAACTCTCACACTATTATATTTGGTCCTACAGCTCTGAAAAAAGTACAATTACTATAGCCATACAATATATTAAGCAAACAGAAACATGACTGTTTTAAATATAGTGGCTGCATAACATGTATCTTTACCCACTGGAGATTATATATGTCAACCATATTCAGGTAAACAAATACTCTAAAATACAGTAATTTGACCTTTACTTGCAGATTTGTTATATGTTGTATCAAGTGTCCCTGTGGATTTTTATACATAGGGAAAATGGACCACCAAGTTAAACAGCGCATGGGGCTCCACAGATATGCTATTAGATTAGCCATTTCAAAAGGCTATAGTGATCAGCCAGTGGTTAGACATTGTGCCCAAATACCACATCATTTAGCCACATTGAGACATAACATCTTGTACGCATTTTACCAGAGTCCAATAGGGGAGGCAATAGATCAAAACGTTTATTACAGCTTCAATCCAGGGGGATTTTAAATTTAGACACATTAACACCTAAAAGTTTAAACAAACCACTTGGACTACATTGCTTCTTGTAAACCAGTTTATTTTTTGTACACATTTGTAGCTACATTTAACGAGATATTGTAACACAGCTACAGCAGGTACCTACTGTATTGGCATGTCTGGCTGTGAGATCGTGCATCTATGTTTAGATAAATGTTGTATCCGTGTTTAATAGCAATTATCTTTTAGATTTTATATTGTGTCCCATATTGCAAACTTACAATGCTATTATCTTTGTCAGCATAGCACTTGCAACATCATAGATTTAATGTAGGCTGTTGTTTTACATTTGCATGAGATGAGCATATAACTGATGCCAGTGTTCCATCAGTGTTTAGAACTTTCGATTGTGCCGACAGCTGCACACTAAAGATTGTATATATGCACTTTAAGTGAAGACATGTTGCGATATTTGCATTTAACATTGTGGACACCAAACTGTATATGATTCACACAGGCTGCCATACTTTATCCCTACATTGTTGCTTTGTATTCTTGATCACTTTGCTTGTAATTTCCCAGATTATTTTATTAAATACAGTGTTTGTTTTTTCCTGGCTTCCTTCTGTGCATATCACTAATGCTTAAAAAATAATTTTGCAGCATTGTGTATTTTTGTTGACACCAAATACAACTCAAAGCTGGTAGATATTATTGTTTCCAAAGCAGAGAGCCCACACTGATCAATCCTCAAATTGCACTTCAGATTATGTGACTAAAATGCAGATGCATCCTGCCATACAGTATTGTAATGATTATTGGGCATATTTATCAATATTATTTTTATTAAAATAATGTGAAAACGGGTGTTTTCACACCCTTTACACATTATTTTAGTATCATGTAAATGTATTCTTAAAAAAACGACTCCAAGCCTTAAATTTGCATTATTTTAGTAAGCAGTTCGCATTTCTCATACTTGTAATAGGAAATATGATCTGCTCAAATTTACTAAAATAAAATTGTGAAAATTTAATGGGGGGGAGCCCTGCAATAACGTCACCTGGAGATGGAGTTATTAGGGTTTTCTCCCATTTTACTGACTCCTGTTCTGCTCTGACAGGCAGAGCAGAGCCGGAGCCAGTGTCTGTGATCAGCCTTGTGTGTCTAACTAGACAACAGGCTGATCACTGTAAAAACATAAATACATTATAAAACATAAAAAACATCTGCACCCAGAGACCAATGATCGGTCATCTGGTGACCTTCTCTGTGACTCTAGTAAGCTGACCACATATTAAATGCTCCACATAGAGAAATGTACCACATATTAAATACTCCACATAGAGAAATATATTGCTCTCAGTTTTTTACCCATTGTTATGCAATCATTAATGCAAAGGTAAAAATAGATATAAAGCCGAAGAAGTATTAACTAATAGAGGTTTAAAAGAACTAAGGGGTCTATTTACTAAGCAGTGTTAGGAGAAATGAAAAGTGAAGAGTGAAAAGTGATAAGGTGACAGTTTTCCACCAAATTTTACAGCAAAAATGTTGTTTTTCTGATCGTCATTGGAAACAATCTATTACTTTGTAATTGTAATAAATGCTGTCATTTTTTTAGAACATCGTAATGTTTACTTGGCTGATTATAGTTTGCCCACTTGTTTTGATTAACAATTACAGCAAACCAGTAAAAATTGACTATTCATGTACAATAATAGGTATTTATATTTTACTTTAACCTTTCAGTTGTTATAGATATAAAATACCATAATAGCTCAAAATTTACATTTAATAACCGTAGTAACAGCAGTAGGTCCATAATTTTGGTTGTCCCAGGGCAAATGCCAATTTTATAAGAGGATGGGTAATGTAGCCAAATTAATAGGTTTAATTACAAATGGGTCCCTAGATTGGCTGCAGTTAGATATTTCTGAAAATTAGTAGGACCTGTAAATTATCTAGACCTGTAAATTATATACTGTCTACATAACTGTTTGACACGTTACAGATTGGGAGCAAGGATTAGTTTGCAAAGACCGATACTTTCTCTATCCTGGTCCAAATCCAATGTTTCACCTATTATATTCAGTCTTTCGGTGCCCTTCCAAGTTGTAATGTTCTGTAATTGAGAACCAAATCTGTATACAACTTAATCTAATAGGACTCAGCGTGGGACTAAGTGATAAACTATAAATAGCCAGTCCTGGGTCGAACCACAAGTGTCAGAGAAATACTGTATGAAACATATGGGTTCCAGTGATAGTTCAGGGTCCCCTGCATCTCATCCTTCCTCCCTCCCTTTCATGCTCACCCAGCAGGGGGTCTCCATGTGTGTTGATTTAGTATCAAATTAAATTCATTCCATAATATTGTCAGAAGCCAAATCTAAAAATATGTCTTTAGAGAGTAGATATTTTCATATTAGCCAGCCTTGGATAACCTCAGATACTGTAAAACATATGTTTAGATTAGGGGTGTGCACCGGCCACTTTTCGTGTTTTGTGTTTTGGTTTTGGATCTGGCTCTTTCTTCGTGTTTTGGATCTGGATTGGTTTTGCCAAAACCACCCTTTCGTGTTTTGGGTTCTGGGTTTTGTGTTTTGGATCTGTATTTTTTTGAAAAAAACATAAAAACAGCTAAAATCACAGAATGTGTTGATTTTTCTGCTCCTATGCTATTATTAACCTCAAAAACCTTAATTTCCACTCATTTCCAGTCTAATCTGAACACCTCACATGTCACAATAGTGTTTTTATGTCCAAAAGGTTGCACCGAGGTAGATGGATGACTATGCTAAGCGACACGAGTGGGCGGCACAAACACATGGCCCATCTAGGAGTGACACTGCAGTGGCAGACAGGATGGCAGTTTGAAAAACTAGGCCCCAAACAGTACATAATGCAAAGAAAAAAAAGAGGTGCAAGATGGAATTGTCCTTGGGCCCTCCCACCCACCCTTATGTTGTATAAACAGGACATGCAAACTTTAACAAACCAATTATTTCAGCACCAGGGTCTGCCACACGACTGTGGCTGAAATGATTGGTTCGTTTGGGCCCCCACAAAACAAGCTGGCAATTAATCTGGCCCTGCACAAACTGGCTTTACGGAGGCAAGATGTCATCCTCATCCTCCTCATTTACCGATTCCTCACCCTCTTCAGGGTTGTGTACATCCTCATCCTCACAGAGTATTAATTCGTCCCCACTGGAATCCACCACCACAGGTCCCTCTGTACGTTCTGGAGGCTGGTCTCCCTGGAAGAGTTGATAATTCATTTTTATGAATTTCATCTTCTCCACATTTTGTGAAAGCAACCTCCTACGCCTTTTGCTGACAAGGTTCCCGGCTGCACTAAACACTCTTTCGGAGTGCACACTGGAGAGGGGGCAACTCAGGTAAAATAGAGCCAGTTTGTACAGGGACCTCCAAATTGCCTCTTTTTCCTGCCAGTACATGTACGGACTGTCTGACATGCCTACTTGGATGCTGTCACCGATGTAATCCATTAACAGATAGACACATGCTTGTCGCTGCTGCTTTGAGGATGCAGGTGTGGCTACAGCCCACACAATTCACAAAGACAGGAAAAAAAATATTTTTTTATTTTTTGTGGTGCGCACTTTGAGGGTTACACCACCCTTTAACAGACAGATGCACGCTTGTAGCTGCTGCTTTGAGGATGCAGGTGCGGCTACTGTGCATACATTTCACACACAAACACAGAAAAAAAGATTATTTTATTTTGGTTGGAGCGCACTTTGGGGGTTACACCACCCTTTAACAGACAGACGCACGCTTGTCGCTGCTGCTTTGAGGATGCGGGTGTGGCTACAGCCCACACAATTCACAAAGACAGAAAAAAAATGAATTTTTTTTTTTATTGTTTGTGGAGCGCACTTTGAGGGTTACACCACCCTTTAACAGACAGACGCACTCTTGTCGCTGCTGCTTTGAGGATGCAGGTGCGGCTACAGCCCACACAATTCACAAAGACAGAAAAAAAAGAATAATTTTTTGATTGTTTGTGGAGCGCACTTTGAGGGTTACTCCACCCTTTAACAGACAGACGCATGCTTGTTGTTGCTGCTTTAAGGATGCAGGTGCGGCTACAGCCCACACATTTCACAAAGACAGAAAAAAAAGAAGAATTTTTTTATTGTTTGTGGAGTGCACTTTGAGGGTTACACCACCCTTTAACAGACAGACGCACTCTTGTCGCTGCTGCTTTGAGGATGCAGGTGCGGCTACAGCCCACACATTTCACAAATGCAGAAAAAAAAAGAATTTTTTTATTGTTTGTGGAGCACACTTTGAGGGTTACACCACCCTTTAACAGACAGACGCACGCTTGTCGCTGCTGCTTTGAGGATGCAGGTGGAATCTAGACGGAATTTGGAACCGGGGACACACTACCTCCATCAGTTGTCTAAATCCCACTGCACTAATGGAGGATACCGGACGCACGTCTAACACCAACATAGCAGTCAAGGCCTCAGTTATACGTTTTGCTTCAGGATGACTGCTGTCGTACTTCATCCTCATCGCTAGAGACTGTTGGAGGGTCAATTGTTTAGTAAAAGTAGTGGTGTTCCTACTTCCTCTCTGGGATGATGAACAACTCCCAGCAGCAGCAACAGCACTAGGAGGAAGTGGTTCTTGATCTTTCCCTATTTTATTTTCATCGGAGAAAGTTTGGTCCTCCATTTATGTTATATTGATATATACGTGCGGCTAAGGCGCACACAAACACAGAAAATATTTTTTTATTTTTGCTGGAGAGTAGTGCACTTTGTGGGTTACACCACCCTTTAAGAAATGAGCCAGCCGGCCCTTTACTTATGGGACACAGGCGCACACTTGGCGCTGCTCCTTTGTTGATGCACGTGCAGCTACAGCCCACACAATTCACAAACATAGAAAATATTTTTTTATTTTGTTTGGAGTTCCCTTTGGGGGTTACAGCACCATTTAGCGGTCAATCCAGCCGGCCCTTTATTTATGGGACACAGACGCACGCTTGGCACTACTTTGTTGATGCACGTGCGGCTACTGCGCACACAATTCACAAACACAAAAAAATATATATTTTTTATTTTGTTTGGAGTGCCCATTGGAGGTTACAGCACCCTTTAGTGGTCAATCCAGCCAGCCCTTTATTTATGGGACACAGGCGTACACTTGGCACTACTTTGTTGATGCACGTGCGGCTACTGCGCACACAATTCACAAACACACAAAAATATATTTTTTTATTTTGTTTGGAGTGCCCTTTGGGGGTTACAGCACCCTTTAGCGGTCAATCCAGCCGGCCCTTTATTTATGGGACACAGGCGCACGCTTGGCACTACTTTGTTGATGCACGTACGGCTACTGCGCACACAATTCACAAACACAGAAAAAAAATATATTTTTTTTGCACTTGGGGGAGCACCCCTAATGGACAGAGCACCCCCTGGACAACACTACAGCACCCCTTTAGGACTGGGACACTGCACAGGACTTTGGAGTGGACACAGCCCCTATGGACAACTGACTGCACAACACAGTCCAGCCAGCCCCTATGGACTTTGAAGTAGTGGACACAGCCCCTATGGACAACAGCAGCACAGCGCAGCACAACACTACACTGCACTACACTACACTACACTACACAGCCCAGCCAGCCCTAACTCCAACCCTCCCTCTTCACTGGCCACAGCCGAGTGAGAAAATGGCGCCGACGTGGGTACCTTATATAGGATCCAAAACCCACGAGACCCGGAAGGCGGGATGATGACGTTTTGCCTCGATTTCAGATCCGAGTCAGGCGGGAAAAGTCGAGCCTGACTCGGATCGGGGGGGTTCGGGGGGGGTTCGGATTTCTGAAATCTCACCCCTAGTTTAGATGCACAGATCTGTTGCATACAATGTTCAGATTATATTTCTTTAAAATAATATGTAGAAAAATGACACTTCTTTATATTGTCACTAACAAGTTACAGTATGTGCCTGCATGTGTCAATGATGTAAATGCAGCCCTGCATGAATCATAGAGCCTGATTCACTAGGGAGCGCAATTCTGCTTATATGCACGCAGCGCAGTTGCTAATATCAGTGGTGCTATTTAAATGTGTGCATTCACATTGCGAACGCAGCCAGACATAAGGACGCCCACATCTCCTCACTCACATCCGTATACTAGGGCAACACAGCGAAACAATCGGTAACATCGAGTAACATCGGACCCATATGCACACTTGCACAAGCCCTGATCTTACTCAGAAGTTGCTAAGAGCCACGCACGCTATCAGTGCTATGGCTGCTTATGGCCACGCAGTGGATAACTTATGCACAGCCCTGCAACGGCATTGAAATGCACTGGCACGCCTGCGTTCACCCGACCACCCCCACCACCCCGCCGTCACCACCCAAAAACGTAACTTCACGTCAGTCACTGCTCTGGGTCTGCGCACCCTCAGTTCCCATCGCAATTGCTTGTTCATGCACATGCGCACTGCGATACATACGCATGTGCAGAACGCAATGATCGACCAATGGCGTGCGTAGTTGCAACTGCGTTCCTTGCTGAATCAGGCCCATAGTTAGTAATCAAATGATGCATGCAGTGGGGCAAGTGCGTTCAGGGTTGGACGGCCCACATCATCACCAGTGGGGAACTATGAGGATAGAATAGACATTGGGGGGGGCACTATGAGTGTAATACAGAGAAAGGGGGCACTATAATAAGAATACAGACAAGAGCGACACTATAAGGATAATAAAAACAAAGGGAGGGCACTGTATGACAATGTATATTTATTAGAAATTCAGCCAGAAATTTAAATTACAATTTAAGGGGCATCATTTTTTTTTTTTATTTAGCCTGGGTGCCACTGACCCTAGTTATGCCCCTGAATGCATGAAACCTAATGAAGCAGTATATAATGATAACTAACAGACAATGCTAAATTACAAAGTGAATGGGGATTAAATCATGATTGTTTTTGTGCCATACCTAGAAACTGGGAAGTCTTAGCTGATGTATTTCTTTCTCTGTCTTCTGTTTCTAAAGTCTAGTGATTTACCCAGAAAAGTTTAGCTTTGCCTATCGATTGATATACTATGGGTCAGATTAAATCTGTACAGCCGCCAGAACGACTTCTCTGGATATGTGTCTCACTGGTATTCTACTGGCAGCTATGCAGGCGCCGGCAGAAATCAGCTAGCGCAATTAGCGGCCTGCGGCAGTCGGCGTCTGTGTGAATCTGCCCCTGTGCATGCTACAATTATCTCAGCTATCACAGTCTTCGGGGGGAGGTGGGGGGGGTACCAAATTAGCCATGATAACCCATTTTTATCCAAAAAGTTTTCATGAGTGAAAACTTTTCTTCCAAAATGGTTATTGTGCTATCCTATTAGCTGCGGTTTTCGCATATGCAAAAACTGGTATGGGAATCATCGCAAATTTCTTTTCACCACTTCTGAGCAGGCGGTAAGTTGTACAAAACCCCTATTATTCGCTAAAAGTGTCAGGACTGTGCAGAACCCTTGGACACCCTCCTTAATGACTACTGTAATTAGGCAAAAATATTTTTTTACTTAGCTTAATGTGGCCAATAATGACGTCATTTTGGGGTGAAAAAGTAAAAAGTTTTGGAAAATGGATTTAAAGTAGTGGGACAGGTATATGGGGGTGCTGTATGGATGGGACAGGTGTTTTAAAAATTGCAGGTGCAAGTGACAGGTGTATTTTTAACATTTTAAAAAATGCCCTATAATAACACAAAAATATACTTACACCCATTTTAGTGCACCCCAGCATTTATTTTGGGCAAAAAATATTGCTTTCTATCATTTTTCACTTAGAGAAAAATGTATATAACAGCCATTTGACATAATTCTATACCATTACCCTACCTTAGTTTACCTTTTTTGGGCGTACAGGCTGATTTTCCCATTTTCACCAGTACTTATCGCATGTCATCGATGCAAGAATTGTCGTGCGAATTGTTTATCTCCGGTGTTGCAATAGGATAACACAATAAACGGGAGCGCGCGAACATGCAATAAGCGGCAAATTGGGGTGAAGGGTCCAAAAAGTTTTCTCCTGAGAAAACTTATCATTATTGCAGCTAATTGGATTCCCCCCTTCATGTCAGTGACTTTTTTCATTATATCTATCACCAAGCCCAGCAAACATACTGTATGTTTTACTGAAACTCCCTAGCTGGGTACCAGCCACAGGGCTGCCATATTTGCGGATCTCAATACTATGATATTAGGAAAAAAGCAACAACGAAGTCAAAATTAATTTGAAGCAACAATGTTGTACAGACAACAAATGTACAAAATCCAGGATTTTTGTACCAACAAATCCTCTTATTAAGTGCACCGTACACTGTAAACTTTACTCACAGTATTGAACACAAAACCCTATATAGCTTTTAAATTAAACAAAGAAGGATACTTCTTTAAAGCTAACAAACTCCCTTAGGCTAGCCCTACATCTGATACTGAACTATAGATTTCCCTGTCGAAATTCAGAAGTGAGGGATCTGAATTATTGCAGAGATAGTTAATAATTATTCAGTGCAACAATCCTTCCAAAAACAAGTCGTCCCATCGGACTAGCCATAAATATTATTAAAAGTCTTTGTAGCAGGAATCAGTGTCGAGATCAGATAAAAAAAAGAAAGATACAGGATATCTTTCGCAAAGCGTGCCTAAGGGGAAATTACACAAACCAGGTCAGAAAGTAGCACTGCTTCTCTTATGAAGGCTGAGCCAAAAAGCTAGTATCAAAAACCAAAGGAAAAGAATAGGAACATTGTTTAAAAGTGTTTAACACTTAAATGAAAAAGGTTATGTACAAAACAATGCAACTATCACTTTACCATGACCATATGTCCAACAAGGCTTTTATACTGTATGTAATTGGTGAGAAGGCAATAATGGATTCCAAAAGTCGTAGTTGAATTGTGAAATGTATGAATGTATCCAAAGGGCCAGTAGTATAATTGAGCAGCATAGCGTGCAGTGGTTAGCATCGGAGCACTAGGCTCATGGATTTGTGAAATTTGTGGGGATTATACAGAGCAGAATGCACGCCTGTTTGCAGAACAAATCTTACTTGTTTTCGCACTATCCATGCTCCAGAGGCGATTGTGCATAAGTACGGGTGATGCACACATATATGCATTTCAATTACATCTCCACTTGTGATTGAAGAGGCATCAATGGGCTGTAACGGGGCGACCTAGCGCAGGCAAAGTGTCCATGAAACTGCGGGCTACGCAAAGATGGGGAACTGTGGGCTACATAAAAATGGACGTAAGAATAAATTCACCTGTTTCCAGTTATATAATTTCCACAAGTGTAGGTACTGTAAGTGCAAGTGCACATGGATTATGATTATGATTATGCTGATGATGAGTAGCAAACCAATCATACGTATAGAGCAGAGGTGGGGAACCTTATTTGTGCCGAGGGTCATTTTGATATATATGACACTATTTGCAGGCCAGTTGCAGGCCACGCCCCCTCCGTGTGTGAAGTCACACTAGGGCGGAGCCACAATCGGCAGTGATTATAGCAATGCCCGGAGCATCCTGAGGATCCTCCAGGGAGCTGTAAGGGCAGCGGTGTGACCATCTGAAGCATCCTAAGGACTCTCCAGGCAGCACTGCTGTATAGATTCTGGTTGCAGGGTGCCATTCTAGGCACCCTGCTAGCCAGATGATGCTAGGAGAAAAAAGCTCAGAGGGCCAGACCAAATGATTCCGGGGGGCCTTATACGGCCCCTGGGCCCGAGGTTCCCCATCCCTGGTATAGAGTGTGGGCACACTCAAGAAGCATACAACTCCACATGCGGGCGTACTGTATATACATATTTTTTTCTGAATACACAGTGTAGAATTACATACAGTTGACTGGCATTCAAAGAACAGAAGGCATTTTATATGTCTGTTGTTTCTAGGTCAGATTATATTGGTTTAGCAGGAGTTAAATAATTGTTGCGATGTTTTGTGATATGGCTAGTTTTTTTTGGTTTAAGGGAGTGTTTGTGGGTGTAGTTTGAGTAGTTATACTGCCTGTTTCTGGGTAGAAGAGGTCTCTTGCTTTCAGCACATTCCCACCTATCCATTCCGATATTTTGTTTTGATTGTCAGATTTATTTGTGGGAAAGAACTGTAGCTATTAGATCTTAGGGTGTTCTCCCCACCAATACTCGGGTTAGGGTATTTCTACTAGGGGTGTGCACCGGCCACTTTTCGTGTTTTGTGATTTGGTTTTGGATCTGGATTTTTCATCGTGTTTTGGATCTGGATTGATTTTGCCAAAACCACCCTTCCATGTTTTGGGTTCTGGTTTTGTATTTTGGATCTGTATTATTTTGGAAAAAAGCATAAAAATAGCTAAAATCACAGAATTTGTGGGTTTTTCTGCTCCTATGCTATTAATAACCTCAATAACCTTAATTTCCACTCATTTCCAGTCTAATCTGAACACCACACAATATTGATTTTAGGCAAAAAGGTTGCACCATGGTAGCTGGATGACTATGCTAAGCGACACAAGTGGGCGGTACAAACACGTGGCCCATCTAGGAGTGGCACTGCAGTGGCAGACAGGATGGCAGTTTGAAAAACTAGGCCCCAAAGAGTATATACTGCAAAGAAAAAAAAGAGATGCAAGATGGAATTTTCCTTGGGCCCTCCCACCCACCCTTATGTTGAATAAACAGGACATGCACACTTTAACAAACCAATCATTTCAGCGCCAGGGTCTGCCACACGACTGTGGCTGAAATGATTGGTTCACACTGGAGGGGGGCAACTTAGGTAAAATAGAGCCAGTTTGTACAAGGGCCTCCAAATGGCCTCTTTTTCCTGCCAGTACAGGTACGGACTGTCTGACATGCCTACTTGGATGCTGTCACCGATGTAATCCTCCACCATTCTGTCAATGGTGACAGTATAATATGCAGTGACAGTAGACATGTCAGAAATTGGTGGCATGTCCTTCAGTCCGGTCCAGAAGTCCAAACTTGGTCCCATCTGCCCTGCATCACCGCCAGCGGGTTGCTTAGGATAACTAAATTGTTTCCTGGCAGCCCCAGTTGTGGGAGAAAATTAAGAAGGAGCTGTTGACATATCACATTCCGCTTTAGCTGACAGTGTTTTCACCAGCAGGTCTTTGCACCTCTGCAGGCTTGTGTATGCCGGAAAGAGAGACACCACATAAGCTTTAAACCTAGGATCGAGCACGGTGGCCAAAATGTAGTGGTCTGATTTCAACAGATTGACCACCCTCAAATCCTGGCAAAGCGAATGAAGGGCTTCATCCACAAGTCCCACATACCGAGTGGAATCGCTTCATCTTAGCTCCTCCTTCATTTCTCCAGCTGCTTCTGTAAAAGCCTGATAAGGGAAATGACCTGACTCAAGCTAGCAGAGTCTGAACTGACGTCACGTGTGGCAAGTTCAAAGGGCTGGAGAGCCTTGCACATGGAAATCATTCTCCACTGTGCTTGAGTCAGGGACATACCCCTTCCTTTGCCTAGGTCATAGGTGGATGTATAGGCTTAAATGGCCTTTTGCTGATTCTCCATCCTCTGAAGCATATAGAGGGTTGAGTTCCAACGCGTCACAACCTCTTGCTTCAGGTGATGGCAGGGCAGGTTCAGAGTGTTTGCTGGCGCTGCAGTCTTCGGCACACAGTGCTGAATGGTGAAAGTGGACAGAATTTTTTTGGGCAACCCAAAAAGTCTCCTGCACTCCCTTGTCATTTTTCAGAAAATTCTGCACCACCAAATTTATTGTATGAGCAAAACATGGGATGTGCTGGAATTTGCCCAGATGTAATACCCGCACAATATAGGTGGCATTGTCAGATATAAGAAATCCCCAGGAGAGTCTAAGTGGGGTAAGCCATTGGATGATGATTTCCCTCAGTTTCTCTAAGAGGTTGTCAGCGGTGTGCCTCTTACTGAAACTGGTGATACACAGCTTAGCCTGCCTTGGAACAAGCTGGCTTTTCTGAGATGCTGCTACTGGTGACGCTGCTGTTGTTGCTGAAAAAGGCGATACATCTACCCAGTGGGCTGTCACAGTCATATAGTCCTTAGTCTGCCCTGTTCCACTTGTCCACATGTCCGTGATTAAGAGGACATTGGGAACAACCACATTTTTTTGGACACTGAGGACACTTTTTCTGACGTCTCTGTACATTCTCGGTATCGCCTGCCTACTGAAGTGGAATCTAGATTGGATTTTGTACCGGGGACACCTCCATCAATTGTCTAAATCCCACTGCACCAATGGCGGATACCATACGCACGTCTAACACCAACATAGCTGTCAAGGCCTCTGCTGTCGTACTTCATCCTCCTCGCTAAGGACTGTTGGAGGGTCAATTGCTTAGTAAAAGAAGTAGTGGTGTTCCTACTTCCTCTCTGGGATGATTAATGACTCCCAGCAGCAACAGCAGCAGTGGCAGCAGTAGGCGTAGCAATGCAGGATCCTCCTGAGGAATCCCGGTTAGGAGAGTCAGTCATGCTAGTGACATGGCCTGCAGGACTACTTCCTATCCTGACTGAGGAGGAACTTGACGAGGAGGGAGTTGACGGTGTGGTTTGCAGGCAATTGGATAGAACAGGACAAAGGGACTTAGGTGTCCCTGGACTGCTTATTGGCTTAGCCACAGTTTCTGAACTTGACAGTAACTTTATATGAACACGCTGCAGGTGACGTATAACGGAGGATGTTCCTAGGTGGTTAACGTACCTACCCCTACTTATTCCGCCTTTACATATGTCAAGACAGTTGTTGTCCAGATTTGAATAGAAATATTTCCAGACCAAAGAGGTGGAATGTTTGGTTTTCTGCCCGGGCATGACCGTGATGGGATTTTACATCCCAAGGACAAGACTGTCTCCCACGGTGCCTGATTTAAACAAACCTCCTCACCATCAAAATCCTCCTCGTCAACTTCCTCCTCAGCACCAGTTACACCAATATCCTCATCCTGTTGTACTTCAACAGTGACATCTTCAATTTGAACTGTGGGTGCTCCTTCTAGCACTTGCAGAGGGCGTGCAAATGGTGGAAGGAGCCACCTCTTCCCGTCCAGTGTTGGGAAGGTCAGGCATCGCAACTGTCGCCACACTTGGACTCTCCATGGGGTTTTGTGATATCTCCTTAGAATTAGAATGCACAGTTCTTTGCTGTGCTTTTGCCAGCTTAACTCATTTCATTTTTCTAGTGGGAGGAGGGTTTCCATCGTCATGTGAAGCTGAACCACTAGTCATGAACATAGGGGAGGACCTTAGCCATTCCTTGCCACTCCCTGTCTTAAATGGCATATTGGCAAGTTTATGTTTCTCCTCAGACAATTTAAATTAATTTTTTAGGTAATTTCCCTGAACTTTGCCATTTGGGATTTTATATGCCCTCTACTATGACATTGGGCATCGGCCTTGGCGGACGACGTTGATGCCATTTCATCGTCTATGTCAAGACTAGTGGCAGCAGCTTCAGCACTAGGAGGAAGTGGTTCTTGCTCTTTCCCTATTTTATTTTTATCAGACAAATTTTTGTCCTCCATTTATGTGATATTGATATACGTGCGGCTAAGGTGAACACAAACACAGAAAAATATTTTTTTATTATTTTTTGGAGCACTTTGGGGGTTACACCACCCTTGAACAGACGAGCCAGGTGGCCCTTTACTTATGACAAAGGCGCATGCTTGGCACTACTTTGTTGATGCACATGCAGCTACAGAGCACTCAAGTTACAAACACAGAAAAAAAATAAAAATATTTTTTTCCAGGCACTTTGGGGGTTAAACCCCCCTTCAACAGATGAGCCAGCTGGCCCTTTTTTTATGACACAGGCGCACGCTTGGCGCTGCTACTTTGTTGATGCACGTGCGGCTACAGCGCACACAAACAAAAAAAATAATTGTTTTTTTTTGCACTTGAGGGAAGCACCCCTAATGGACAGAGCACCCCATGGACAACACTACAGCACCCCTTTAGGACTACAGCCTTTATGGGTCACTGCACACAAGTCACAAACAGAAAAAAAAAATATTTTTTATTTTTTTCCAGCACTTTGGGGCTTACACCACCCTTCAACAGACGAGCCAGTCTGCCCTTGATTTATAACACAGAGGCACGCTTGGCGCTGCTACTTTGATTATGCACGTGCGGCTACAGTGCACAAAAGTCACAAACAGAGAAGAAAAAAAATTTCAGGCACTTTGGGGGTTACACCACCCTTCAACAGACGAGCCAGCCGGCCCTCTACTTATGACACAAGCGCACGGTTCTTTGTTGATGCACGTGTGGCTAATGCGCACACAAACAGAAAAAATATATTATTTTTTGCACTTGGTGGATGGACAGAGCACCCCCTGGACAACGCTACTGCACCCCTTTAGGACTACAGCCCTTATGGGACACTGCACAACACAGCCCAGCCAGCCCCTATGGACTTTGGAGTGGACACAGCCCCTGTGGACAACAGACTGTGCAAACAGCCCCTATGGACAACAGCAGCACTAGAACAGCAAACTCCCACCCTCCCTCTTCACTGTCCACAGCCGGAGTGAAAAATGGCGCTGATGCGGGGACCTTTTATAGAATCAAAAACCCGCAAGAATCCGACAGCGGGATGATGACGTTTTGCCTTGATTTCAGATCCGACTCAGATGGGAAAACTCGAACCTGACTCGGATCCGGCTCGGATCGGGGGTCTCAGGGGGGTTTGGATTTCAGAAATCCAAACCCGCTCATCTCTAGTTTCTACCCTACTGGGGTCAGCGGCACAACCAGTCCTGTGTTATTGGGAGGGGAGTTAGGCCAACTTAAGCGTGTGCAGGATGGGCTGGCAGAATGATCCCTGACTAGGCTTGATTGGGGTGGGGAGCAGATAGCAACCACAGCTGTGTAGGGCTGTTCTTTCTTCGCCACCATAATTTCCCTAACTCCTCATGTCTTATTATAAATAAAGGTGACACTTTTCTTTGCTAATGTATGTCTGAGCATTATATATATATATATACATATATATATATATATATATATATATATATATACAGTATGTGTGTTTCTGAATTTATCTGCACAAAGTCATAGACAAATATCAGACGATAGAAAGTTTAAACCCTGCATTAGGCCCTCTATCTTTTGCACACTCTCTCCTCCCAGTTGTCCTCATTTACTCACAGACTAAAAAACATACAGTACAGTACCAGTAACTTGATTGGTTTATAACAAAATGGGCCCCACACAGGATGTGATTTGTACTCAAATCTGATTTAATTTACAATAAGGCAACTGAAAAAAGGACGGCAGGTAAGATGTACTGAGGCAGAAAACAGGGAACTTGTTATGATGAATGTGAAACTACTTCTTGTGGAGGATGTAATGCAGTGGTTTGGCAAATACTGAGATTATAAAACAATGTTCTCCAACCAGTGGTTTGCTGTCCCCTTTGATACTGCTTATGACAGCTTCTCAGCGGGTGCTCATCTTTGCCTTATAATAAAAATCTGAACTCAGTTGTCTTGACAAGAATAGTACAAGAAACATTTGTGTGTCTAACATATAGGCCAGTGTATATGTAATATTATACTGTAAAAAATGTGGATGCTCTGCGGCTGGGACTAATGCCATTTGGGAAATATTCGCTCTCTGGGGTCTGATATAGTAACTGGTGAATTCTCCTGCCAGAGAGGGAAATGTATCGAGCTTTAGATAAAGATACAGTAGAAAGAGATTTGGGGGTTATTTATCAAAGCTTGGAGAAAGATAAATTGAAGAGAGCTTAAATACCAACCAATCAGCTCCTAACTGTAATTTTTCATACACAGCCTGTAAAATGACAGCTAGAAGCTGATCGGTTGGTACTTTCTCTCCAAAGCTTGATACAACTCCCCTATAGTTTTTTGAAATTCAAGTTGTACAACACCTCAACCCTTTCTTGTGTCAAGAGTGCTAGGTGGATGCTGGGGCGCCTCCAGGTAGACGCGCCTTGTGCAAGATCATTTGGAGCGCCCCCCCGTCATTTAGCATGAGATTATATATATCCAAAACGTTGGAGCATAACTTACCTGCCTGAGTTTGCATTGACTTACCCGAGTGCCGCCGTCCACGTTGAATAATATATATATACTATGTATATATTTTGTGTGTGTGTGTAAATAGATCTCTCTATCTATCTATCTATCTATCTATCTATCTATCTATGCTGCACTGGTCAAACGTGCCTCGAGCCGGCCATGGGTGGATGCCTTGATTGCTGCCCAATCGGAGCACATCAGGTATTGGGCAAATTCAATTTGTCCATTTTGAATAAGAAGACTCTTTGGGGAATACAAAATATTCACTAAGAACTACATATAAGTAGGGATGTGCGCCGCCCCCCGTGTTTTGGTTTTGGATCTGTATCTCCTCATGTTTTGGATTTAGTTTTGCCAAAACCACCCTTGCGTGTTTTGGTTTTGGATATGTATTTTTTTCTAAAAAAAATCATACAAACAGCTACAATCACATAATTTAGGCCTGTTTTTGTTCATACAGTATTATTAACCTCAATAAAATTTATTTCCAGTCATTTCCAGTCAATTTTGACCATCTCACAGCTCACAATATTGATTTCATCTAGTTTAGGCCAAAAGATTGCATCCAGCTAGCTGGCTGACTAAGCTAAGCAACAGCAGTGGGTGGCGCTAACATGTGACAGTTCAGCTTCCAACATGGCACAGAGTGGCACTGCAGTGGTAGACATGATGGCAGTTTAATAAACTATATGACCCCTAGGAATTTTAAAAACCAAGAATGTTTTCATTAATCAAGAACTTTTGTTCTTGATTAATTTTATGGGCTGAAGACAGAAAAAGGACGGAAGGATTGATTAGTTTTTAATTTATTTTTATTTTAATGTATTGATTCTTATGTAAATTTATGAGGGAAGATCAATCTAGGATCAAATCTTCAGGACATCTTTGATCTGGAGAAGGTTTTTTAATTTTTATACATCTAATAGAAATGAGGTGGCCTTGCTTGTGGAGGTGCTGCTAGAACATACTGTAAACAGACGTTTACTTTGAACTCAGGGAGGTTGTTAGGGATAATAGGACCAAGACTTGCTGTTTACATCAGAGGAAAGCAGCCTGTTGTTCTCCGGTCATCGATATGAAATCCCACCGGATGTGAGCCCAGCAGATGTAATGCTGATGCCGGAAGCTCGAAAGACTCTAGATCCCGACATGATAAGTATCTCATCTATCCCTAACCTTTCCCCCCCAACCCTAACCCTCCTTTAGGGATGCCTAACCCTAACCTCCCCCCAGGGGTGCCTAACCCTAACCTCCCATCCCCTAGCCTAACCCTAACCCTTCCCGGGGGGGGGGTGGCTAACCCTAAGTCCTCCCCAGGAGCCCCTAACCTAACCCTCCCCCCGCCGCCTGGCTTACCTTCGTTTGGTATGTCGGGCGTTGGTTTCACAGTGTAGGGCTAATGATAGGCATCGGGATTTTGACGCCTATCATTAGTACCTTGCTGGGATATGACAGTCGGGAAGCCGGTGGTCGGCATTTCAACCGTCGGCATCCTGACTGCATAACGTTCTCTGGCTGAACTAGAACTCCCAGCATCTGTATGCTGGACCTACTGGAAGTTATTTGTCAGCTAAGCGCAGCTAATCTGCTAACGCACATACACAAAAAAAATATATATTTTTTTATATTTTTTGTGGATTGATATTCATTTTTTCAAATTTTTATTTTTTTTACACTGGGGAAGAGCACCCCTGAATGAGGCAGCAGCCCCATGATGAACAACACAGACAGCACCCCTTCTTTCTGGACAACAATGTACCCCTGCCGAGTGTGGACAGACCACCTGTAGTGCAGAGTCACATATATGTGGATGATAAACTGCGGTCTGGCTGGCAGTGTCACCAAAAAATAACAGCACAGCTAAGTTGCTAACGCACGAACACAAAAAAAACTTTTTATTTTTTGTGGATTGATAATATTCATTTTTTTTCATTTTTAGTTTTTTTACACTGGGAAAGAACATCCCTGAACAAGGCAGCAGCCCCTTGATGAACAAGACACACAGCACCCCTTCTTTATGGACATTAAAGCATCCCTGCCAAGTGCGGACAGACCACCTGCAGTGCAGAGTCACAAATACGTGGATGATAAACTGCGGTCTGGCCGGCAGTGTCACTAAACGATAATAGCGCAGCTAAGTTGCTAATGCACAAAAGAAAAAACACTTTTTTTTTTACACTGGGGTAGAGCACCCCTGATTGACAGAGCACCCCCCCCTGGACAACACAGCACCCCTTTATGGACTGCTGCCCTAGCCCCTTGATAGACAGGACAACAACACAGCAGCCTGCCCTTATGTATAACACAGTAGCAGCCCTAATGTATAACACAGCAGCAGCCCCTTGATTGACAGGACAAGTGACACAGCAGCTGCAGAACCCACTGAAGCCCTCTTTATATAATGCAGCCCCAGCCCCTTTATGGACAAAACAGCAGCAGCCTTCAGCTCCAGCCCAGACAGGACAAGTTGGACAACACACTGACACAGACAGTGACAGCAAAACGTCTGTTCAGTTCACTATCCACACCCGGAGTGAAAATGGCGCCAATCACCGGGACCTTTATAGAATCCAATACCCGAGAGAATCTGACAGTGGGAGAATGATGTTTTGAGTTTTGAGTCAGACTGGAAAACCCGAGCCGGTCTTGGATCCGATGTTTGGGAGGGTCCGGTTCTCTGAGAACCAGACCCGCTCACCTCTATAAGCACAACAGACTTGTAAAAACATTTGTATATTCTTTTCATTTGTGATGTCATGACGTTATGCCACGCTGCTGAAGGGAGAGGTCGGAAGAGCCGCGGATCGAGAGGAGCAACGGGGAAGAAGCAGACAAGAAGCCGAAGAAGAAGCAAAAAATATAGGTGGGGAAAAAGGCTGGGCAGCGGGGGAGGGGGTTGCAGTGTGAGATGGTAAAAAAAAGACTGGGTAGCAGGGGGGTTCAGTTGTGGTGTGAAGTGTTGAAAAAAAAAAGGCTGGGCAGCAGGACAGAGACTGGATTGAATGACTGGGGGAGGGGTGAAAAAAAAAAAAGGCTAGGCAGCATTGCACCTGAAATGGGCAGGGAGGGGGGGCAAAGCATATGCTTGCACCTGGGCCCACCACTCTCTAGTTCCGCCACTGGCTGAATGTATTTGTTTTTTATCCTTCAGCAACAATGGCTTCTCACTTTACACAGTGCTGCAAGACAACCTCTCGCCATGCTGTCACTAATTAGCTCACAGTGTATTCTTTAGCTGAGAGTCTGTAGTAAGCTTCTTAAATGAACAGAGAAAATGATACAGCAAGTGTGGGACGTAGCATCTGTGTAAGACTCCCGTAGGTACTCTAGTCTGTACACTGACATGCACATATGCAGACTATAAATCAATAAAACTTAGGGGGAAAAAAAAACATAGGCTTTTTTTTCGTATCATTGATTACTACAACAAAGTTGTAATTTTATTAACGAATGTCCATTCCACTATATTCCCACTGCTGCAGGGCACCTATCAGAAATACATAGTGATACTCAGAAATAGCTTAATGGGAAAATGTAAATTAATATTTATAAAATGATAGCCTTATGATTTGCAAAGATTGCCTTTTCTTATTTCATTTTTTTTATTTTCTGAGGGTTTTTTTGCAGCCTTGGGGCTAATACACATAGGCAATACAATCAGATGTTTAACACACATTCTTAAATGCAATAACAAAACAAACAAAAAATAATGTCAGTAAATGGACCTGAACAAACATACTGTACCTCCCAATGTGCTCACTTTGGGCTGATTCTGAGTCACATGATGCTGCGACTGCCTTAGTGTCTTTTGCCGAAGTTGCATCACCGGTTATATTGCTAATGCTGGTATCAGCCCTTCTCTTCGTGTGCAAGTGTGAGTCTGAATGCGCAAGGACTGAGACACCAACTGGAAAAAACTCAGAATTTGGAATAATTTAAATAACTTAGTTTTCCACTGTATCTACACATGAACTGTTCACAGGGCCATAGAGAGCCCGGCCGGTAAAGGAGGGGGCGTGGCCTAATCGCAAGAGGTGTGGCCACTCCCCCTTGACAACACAAAATAAAAAAAAACACTTTGCAATGCTCTGGGGAGAGGGGCGTTGTAACCCCCCAGTCCGGCGCTAAGCTGGGGGGCGCGATCAGTGTGATCGCTCCCCCCCCACAGCCATAGGAGACTGCTGAGCGAGCAGTCTCGCACTGCAGCCCAGCACAAGCTGTGTGCTGAGCTGCTGTGAGAGAGGGGGGGGGCACTCCGGGCCCCTCTAGCAAGCCCGGGTAAACTGTACCCGCTCCCCCCCTCCCTCTCGGCGCCCATGACTGCTCGTCAAACATTGCACAAACATACAGTCCCCCATGTTTGATGAGTAGTTCACAGAAACCTAAAGCTCAAGAACACAAACCACTCAAAACATATACTATTGATTATAATAGCCAAGTTTTGATCATTAATAAAAAAATTGTTACGTTACATAAATCAATAAAATGAAGGATAGGATGATAGCATACTATTGGGAAGATCTATAAAGCCTCATACAGAGGACAGGTTGAGATGCTGCATACAGTGAGTATAGAAACCAATCAGATCCTAGCTATCAGTTTATAGAGTGTCCTTGATAAATGATAGCTAGAAGCTGATTGGTTGCAATGGATATCACCTCCACATGTCTTCTTTAGAAGGTTTGATAAAGCTCCTCTGTAAACACCTCCAATCTGCAGCTGTAACTAAAACCCTTTACAACAGGAAACAATAAATGCGACAGCCTGGTGACTCAGACAAAATGTATTTTCACCATAAATGGATAACCTTAATAATCCACACTGATTGTAACAGAATAAAGTAAAAAAGTAACAGAAAACACTTCAGAATGTAGTATTAAACTTAATTCAATATTCACACACTTACAGTATGTCTCCTACAAGAAAATTGAATTGATCCAGGTGTTTACATTAATATCAGTTAAGACCAACCCATTACCACCAAAATATAGGAGAAGAAAAGATGCACAGCAATTGTGTCCAAATAATCTGTACACTTGGTGTTAAAGAGGAGTGCGCTACTAAACAGACTCCATTCTTCCTGTTCTCCAGGGAGGCTTTATGCCATGTCCCGAGATGGCCGCCGATCTCATTACTGAGCATGTGCAGTGGTCATCTTGTTTATAATGTGTAAGAGTGACATGGAGGGAGACAGAAGTCTCCTTCTTAGCTCATAGAGAGAATCTAGTAAATACTTATAATTAGAGATGAGCGGGCTCGGATCTCAGAGATCCAAACCCACCCGAATTTAGGGGATCCGGGGTGATCCGAGCGAAGTTCAGATCTCCCTTTCTGCCCCAGATCCCTCACCTGAGGCAAAACCTCGCGACCCTGCTGTAGGGTCGCGAGGTTTTGTATTGAGTGGGCTTAACGCTGATTGGCTGAGAGAGCCGTCTGTCACGGCTCTCAGCCAATCAGCATTAAGCCCATTGAAAATGCACACGGAAGAAAAAGAAGATGGCGTCTGCCATCTCCCGCCGCCTGACACCGCCGGCACCCCCCGCTGCCGACACCGCCGGCACCCCCACTGGCAGCATCCCCCGCTGCCGACACCACTGCTGCCGACACGGTCTGCACCACTGCATTGCTGTCCCATGTACTGAGGACACCGTCAGCAACCCCCACACTGCCGACACTCCCACACTGAGGACACCACCAGCACCCATGCACTGCCGACACAGCCAGCAAACCTGCACTGAGGACACCGCTGGCACCCCCGCTCTGCCGACACCGCCAGTACCCTTCACTGAGAACACTGTCAGCACCGCAGCACAGCCATTCCATGTACTGAGGACACCACCAGCAATCCCCGCAATGCCAACACAGCCAGCAAACCTGCAATAAAGACACCGCTGGCACCCCCGCACTGCCGACACAGCCAGCAAACCTGCACTTAAGACACCACTGGCATCCCCGCACTGCCGACATCACCGGTACCCTTCACTGAGGACACTGCCAGAACCGCACCACTGCCATTCCATGTACTGAGAACACCGTCAGCAACTCCGCTCTGCCAACACTGCTGTCACAGTAAGTTCAATATTGGTGCAACCCACACTGTATAACACACTGTCTCCATGTTGGAAATTAGAAGCTGAACTGCCACATGTTAGTGCCGCCACTGTGTCACTTAGCTTAGTCAGCCAGCTAGCTGGATGCAACCTTTTGGCCTTAACTAGATGAAGCAAATAATATTGTGAGGTGGTCAAAATTTATTGGAAATTACTGGAAATAAATGTTATTGAGGTTAATTATACTGTAGGAACAAAAACAGGCCCATTTTATGTGATTTTAGCTGTTTTATTGATTTTTTAAGAAAAATCCAAATCCAAAACCAAAACACGAAAACAAAACACGGAGGTGAGGTTTTGGCAAAACCAATCCAGATCCAAAACCAGGGGGGATCCAGATCCAAACCAAAACATGAGGGTCGGCGCACATCTCTACTTTTAATGCTGTTCCAGCATCCTGCACCACTACACGCAAGCAGCATATATTCACTGGCTGGAGAACTTTAGAGAACCCCACTCATCTCAAGCTCAGCTTCACTAACAGAAAACAAGTAACAGTGAGTTACTGTACCTGATATCTTTCAATAAACCAACACCACTGGCTAAGTAATTGCTCCCAAAATTGTGTCCAGGGAGCAAAACGCTTATATTTGCCCATGCAGAATTATATGCATCATTGTGATGCACTGTGATCCTCTCTGTGCACTTAGGGCCTGATTCAGACCCGGTTACAAGGCTGCGTTCGCACACAGCCGTCCGCAGCCAAAGTATGAAAATCCCACGATCGCTAGCAAGACATTAGCACGCCCACTATGTTTCGCCGTGCGATCGCAGTATGAAATTAGACGCCCACCAGCCTGACCCAAGACGCCCAATTTCCTTTAGTAACATACGTCATCTCCAATTAGTGTATCAAACAATCAGTAACATTGGATGTCATCGGACCCATACGCATCACTTGTGGCTGACCATACCCTACTAGTGCAAGCACTGCGAGTGCTGCTGTGTTTAATTCAGCCATGTGATGTGTATGCTGATGATGCGTCTTAATTATGCATGCCCCTGAAATGGTGTTATGAAGCACAGACACGCCTGCGTTCGCACCACCACACCCCCTTTACCATCGACTACCCCCTGACACCACCCACAAATGGCACGTCCTGTCACTGTGTACTGGCTGTGAACACTTTACGAACGCAGCGACTGGTTCACGCACGCGCACTGCGCATGCACAGATTGCAAACATCGGCAGGCTGTGTGCGAATGCAGCCATGTGACCGGGTCTGAATTAGGCCCTTAGTTTGATGGTCATCATCATAATATAGTTGGTACAAATTATATGCCAAAAAAAAAAGTATTTCCTCTTCCATCCAATTCCGCACAGCACACAATTTTACCGACCTTCTCAGAACCTAACCTGCGTGTGAGAACGCCCCTTTACAGCCCAGATACATCCCTTGAAATGGGTATGAGCATATGGAATTTGTGTGGTTGCTTCAGAGCTGGATATAGAAGAAAATAAAACATCTGCTTTATATTTTATACCACAACTTATTAATAGATCTGTGAAGTACATATTTACAATGACACAATATACCTTACACATGATGTCCCAGCATTTATCTTCCGATGTTAATATAGACAGCAAGTTGTATGTATGTTGGGCCTCTCTGCTCCACCCATCATCTAACTCAGTGTGTTGCTTCCATTTCCATCCCCACATAATGACTATCACAGTCAGATATGTGGACAGGTCACTGCCTCATCTCCTGAATAACCCTGTGCTGCTGTGATCATTCTGATGATCTGAATGTCAATACTGTAGGTTGACTTTAATTTAGGAAGTACCCAATCAAGGGGATTCAGGTGCTACTGGGTGTTGTTGTTCTAAAAGCAGCTGCTAAAAAAACTGGAGTAGTCACCTCCAGTACACAACAATAGAAAACAATAGCCAAGAAATAGCAACGCTACATGACAATTAGTACTATCTAGATCCAATTATAAAAATATAGATGTATTGCAAATCAATTTATTCTAGGAATTGATGTAAAAATAGTAATGATTAAAACTTACAGTCTAGTCTGTTAATATATAAAAAACAGTAACATAAAAAGCTACCAGAACCCTGTCAGTAACAACAAGAATGATAATAAAAGAAATAGCAATTAACAATGAAAGTAAATGGCATGAGCTTGTTCCAAATTGTATCAGTGGACCTCGTGCAACAAAGTGATTAGTGTCTATGACTCCTTTTGTTGCGTGGGCATATTCCAATAGGACCAAGGCACCGCTGGAGGAGATTGTCCCACAGTAACACAGTGTGCCTGTAGTAGAGCCTCATCCACTTATTCCGGAGATCAAGTCCAAATGTCCAAAGGTTTGATAAAGCTGCATACAGCAGCGAAACGCGTCAGAAAGTCAACCTTATCTACCGCAAAGACCCTGTTTTTCACTTGTGGATCAGCTTCAACCAGCATTGGACCCGCTCACTATACCATCTGATTAAAAAACTTCCTGGACATTTGGAATTGATCTCCGGAATAAGTGGGGCTCTACTACAGGCACACTGCAATACTGGAAGTATTACCAGTCTTCATGTATCAATGGGACAATCTCCTCCGGCGGTGCCTTAGTCCTATTGGAATATGCCCCCACAACAAAAAGGAGTCATAGACACTAATCACTTTGTTGCACGAGGTCCAGTGATACAATTTGGAACAAGCTCATGCCATTTACTTTCATTATCAACTTGCTACTTATTTTATTTTCATTTTTGTTGTTACTGACAGGGTTTTGGTAGCTTTTTATGTTACTGTTACTTATATGTTAACAATCTAGGCTGTATGTTTTAATCATTACTGTTTTTACATCAATTCCTAGAATTAATTGATTTGCAATACATCTATCTGTTTATAATTGGATCTAGATAGTACCAATTGTCATGTAGCACTGCTATTTCTTGGCTATTGTTTTCTGACTTTAATTTAGGGCTACTTTCACTACATTATACAAGTTGTCCACATTTTGCTGGAATAATGCAAATAGAATTTATTGTGGAAAGAGAGTAACAGTATTATTTGTAAATATCCTTAAGAGTCTATAAATAAAGATGGTAGCTTTGTAAAGACATAACAATAATTTATCACATAATAGTCAGATACAAACAGACAGAGCATAAACTATATAGACATTATACAAAATAATCATTCAATGACAACTGGAGCAATGGTTATCCCAAATGTCAGTGAAGTGCAGTGAGGTGAGGCAGAGCCTTTCCTGACATACTTAGGTATACTCCAGAGTTTTGAAAATAAAATTTATAAAAACAAATGAAAGAAAATATTATAAATATCTTCTTTGTATTATTCTAATAATTTGTATGGCCAAAACTCTGGAGTACAAAGTGAATGGCAGGTGAGGCACTGCCTCCCCTGTCTACCTTTTCCGCACATCCTTGATCAAAACACACCAAATTTCCAGCACTACATACTGCTGCACCTTTGTATAATGCCCACATGAAACCTCAGGTTCATATATGTGTGTTTAAATCTGGCTCTACCAGCCAGTGCCTCCCCAGCCATTTACCTCACAACACATCACTGTCAAATGTATATATCTGGTGATGACACCATTGCTGAAAGACTTTTTAATTTGCAATGGAGTCCATAGGATAATATACAAAGGTATACTTCTATTCAATGTGGTGTTACCACAAGAAGTCAGGTTCACCAAACTACAGTATAAGAGCTGCTTTCAGATCCTTTTTCCTACTCAAAGTTACCTGATCTATAAAAGACAGCTCTATTGTCAATGCCCCTAGTCTGTGAATTTCTAGGGGAACTTTCCATCCATGTAAATGGGAAAGCCCCAGGGAGGGACATTGACCCCAGTCAATTTGAACCAGGATAACCTAAGAGCGTGCATGGGTGCACGCATCATTGAACTGGGTTGTAGTAACACCGCAATTAGATTTTTTTGTATTTAGTGACATCATCCCTTAATCTGTATTCCTTTGTGTTAGTTAGATTGGATGGCTCCAAAATAAGCTACATTTTTTTTGCAATGCTTGCACTACTTGTAATGGCAAATATGTATGTATCTACTAAAGGTCAAACTGAAATAAAGCTAAGAGAGCTCTTAGCTGTGACAACATATGCTTGGGGAAGCAACTACGCTAATTAAACTGAACCAAGAAAAAAGTGAGATGCTTTGAATTTTTAGCAACAGAAGATGTCATGCAGAGAAACAAGATTAGTTTTAGTTTCACATTTTGCATATTAATTAATAATTAACTAATCCAACACCAATCAGAAGTCATTGCACTTAGGACCTCATTCAAAGTCGGTCGTTGCGGCCGCACGGTCGTACGGATACGATGTTTTTCTTTCTGCGCCTGCGCACGGCTAGCAGTGCGCATGTGCGTACGAGCTCTACCGATCACAAATACTGTCGGTCGTAGGGCTTCCGACACGTAAGTGGATTGCTAAAGTTGATTGACAGGAAAGACCGTTTGTGGGAGTATACGGGGGTGGTGGTCTGGAAACGGAAGGCGTTCTTCAGCGTTTCCAGGCGTTTTAGGGGGGTGCATAAATTACCTGCTTCGTACGACCAAGAATTGCAGATGCATGAAAACGTCACTCTACGAACAGGCTGATCGTCCAGGCTAAGGTAGGCAAGAAGCGTCCGTAAGCCACAACAGTACAATCGTTAATCTGATATTACCTGCCATGTTTCGATTTGGAACCACACAAACCAAGCAGCTAAGATTCCTGCATTGTAACTATTAACACTGCTAATTACCTTGTAACTCATTTCACTTGCGTGTGCATTAGGGAATTCGTAACACAAATGTTTCTTTGTGCTTTTTAAACAGTTTTTGGATAAAACAGTTTTCAAAAAATTTCTAGCATTGTGTTTTGCGTAGCAGCCTTTTCAGATACCACACTGTTTAAACCTTGTATACTTTGATATAGTTAAAGATAGACATTTTTGGTATGACATTTTTTTATTTTTGTGAAATTTGCCTTTCATCACAATGTAAAGAATAATTGTTTAGGCAACATTTGTATATAATTAAAATAATGGAAAGAAAAAAAAAAAAAATTTTGGGTCAAAAAAAAAAGAGCTTGAGACATTGGTGACAAGAAATATGGGGACTGGACAACAGGTGAGGGCGGAGATATCCAGGGCTACTTGCATCATTTGGGCCGGCTGGGAGGAAGAGGTAAGCTACGGACAGCCGACTGGCGTGTACAATGCCGACTGGCCTGGCCAGAGTTAGATGGGATTTCCTCTGGCTTAGGCATAGGGCTCTCCATACTTGCGGGAGTGGCTGTTGGGCTGCCAGAGGTGGTGGTCCTGGGAGGAAGGGAGTCTCGCTCCATCATGGCAGGTGGGTTGGCCTGCTCCTGGGTATTGGCCAAACGATCTAGGGCCCCAGCAATGATCTCCAGGGCCACTGCCACCCTCACCAGAGTGGTCTCCATCCTCAGAAGAACACATGTGTTATCCTGAGTTTGGGAGACCAACCTGGTGAGGAGAGGCACTGCTCGGTCTAATGGTTGCCCTGGAGTAGACTCCACAGGGTCCCCAGATGGAGTACTTGGATCCTCCCCTGCAGAGTCTCCATCTGTGCTGGACCCAGACCTGACCTCAGGAGCAGGCACTACCTCCTCTGAGTCTGGAATATAAACAAAAAAATGTTATTTGTTTTTCCCATTAAAAAAAACAGAGACGTTTCAGCTTTATACTTTTTGTCTTACAAAATTAAATTACCTTCTTGCACATGTGGAGCGTTTTAGTCGGCCATGTCAGTGTCCATAGCGGACACGCCGACTATCTCCTCTTCCGTCACACATCCCTGAGCCAACGTCTCCAACCTTGTCAAGGCCAGCTCCTCAGGGATGGGACCACCACCTGGCCCCGCAGCATGGTCCACCCTACTCCATAGCTTCCTTTTCAGTTGGTACTTGAAATCCGTCCAGCTGTCAATGTTATTTTGGAAATTTTAAGTGTTAGTTTTTTTAAATAAGATCAAGCTTTGGCCTTCAGTACACTCACTTTATCATTTTCTTACCTTTTTTTTACGACTTTCTGTGTTCTGTAGGTTGTCCCCACACCATTAACAGCCCTGGATATCTCCTCCCAAATCCTGTCTTTGGCTCCAGCCCCCATATTTCTGGGTGCACTGACTAGGTTCTCCATTGTCATGGTCACCAATGTCTCAAGCTCGATCCGTGAAAATGGAGGGTTTCTTGGCCTTAACCTTGGCCTTGGCCTGCTTGGGCCCGCCTCCTCCTCCTCTACTGGTGGACTTTGATTCCCACCACCTACAACAATTTTTAAAATAGTACAAATTTTTTTTATTTATAGAGGGAAATATGACCAGTTCTTGTGTTGTGTAAAAAATGTGATTGGAACTTACCTGGCTCAGTTGGCCTCTGCTCACCATACTCCTCACTTGACATTGTGGTAACCTGTGAGAGAGCATGAAGAATACTGCTTGTGCAGACTTTTTTATAGATGTGATCGCATCCCTGGATTGGTTACCCGTGCATCCTTATTTCCCTAACTACAAATGCACACCATTCCTGCAATCTGTAATCACTACGTGGGTTGTACTAGATATGATTGCATCCCTGGATTGGTTACCCGTGCATCCTTATTTCCCTAACTACAAATGCACACCTTTCCTGCATTCCGTAATCACTGCATGGGTTGTGCTAGATGTGAGCGCATCCCTGGATTGGTTACCCGTCCATCCTTATTTGTCTAAGTACAAATGCATACCTTTCCTGCATTCCGTAATCACTGCGTGGGTTGTGCTAGATGTGAGCGCATCCCTGGATTGGTTACCCGTGCATCCTTATTTCCCTAACTACAAATGCACACCTTTCCTGCATTCCGTAATCACTGCGTGGGTTGTGCTAGATGTGAGCGCATCCCTGGATTGGTTATCCGTGCATCCTTATTTCCCTAACTACAAATGCACACCTTTCCTGCATGTTTCAATAATTGGGGTTTGGTTTCTTTATTTAAGGCAAAGCCAAATGTTCCCTTACTTGTGGGTTGTAGTTGGAGTGTTTGGTGGTGCAGGAGGTGTTTGCTAATTGTTAAATAGTTTGAAGTTAATTGAGAGGTGCTTGTGTGTGTAGTTTGAGAGGTGTTTGTTTGAAGTTGATTGAGAGGTGCTTGTGTGTGTAGTTTGAGAGGTGTTTGGTTGAAGTTGATTGAGAGGTGCTTGTGTGTGTAGTTTGAGAGGTGTTTGTTTGAAGTTGATTGAGAGGTGCTTGTGTGTTTTGTTTTGGTTTTAATTTACTTTGGTTGTGGGTTTTTTATTTATTTATTTATTTTTAGTGTTGGTTTTTTTGTGTTCCTTTCTTTTTTTTAGATTTTATTTGTGTTCCTTTCTTTTTGGGTTGGTTTTTTATTGGTGTTCCTTTCTTTTTGGTGGTTCTTTTTTGTGTTCCTTTTTTTTGGTGGTTCTTTTTTGTGTTCCTTTTATTTTATTTTGTGGTGTTGGTTTTTGAGTTCCTTTTTTTAAAAATTTTGTGTGTTTTGTTTTTGGTGTTGTTTTTGTGTTGCCAAATTTGATTGTTTTCGACTTTGAAAAACCCTGTTAGTTTTTGTGCTTGATCAGGTGACTTGTTTGGTTTTGTTGGCAGGGCTTTTGTCTTCCTCCTAAATCCAACATTATTTGAAGAATCAAGTAAGTGTGCCAGCCTACTGTATTTTGTTTTGGGTTTTTTTGGGATCAACTATCCTAAAATTCATTCATTTTTTAATTTTATTTTTTTTTAAAATATTTCTTAAAGGTGTTTAACACTCCATTTTGGACTTGAATCAGGTAAGTGTCTATTTATTCAAACCTACACTTATTTATATATTTTTTTGATTTTTTACAACCAAATTTTTTGGGAATATTGTTTATTGATCTATTTTTAAATGGTAATTTTGTACATTTAACAACAATTCATATTTGCGAGTTTAAAAATTAAGCATGGTTTTAACACTAAAAGTAGTAATATTGGTTTGACCTCAAAAAATTTTTTTGTTTTTTTTTTCCCTCCCATTTTAAAATTGTACAACAAATACACATGTAGTGATTTCCGAAGATGGCACTGCCCAACCCTGTAAGAATATGCACCATTATTATAAAGCTAAATATTTTTGCACAAAATATCAAAATACACTCTGGAGAACCAATTAAAAATATTAATTTAACTTTACAGAGTGATGTTGGACAGCTAATAGTAGCCATGTTGACCCCCACCAACCTTCCTCAGCCTCCTCCTAGGCGTAGGCATAGGAGGCATGCAAGGGCCAAGATATATAGAACACGTGTCACCCTTTTTGGAATGCCTGATGATGTGGTTGTAACCACTTATCGCCTGCCTCCAAATATTATCCTAGACACTCTTTCAATAATAAAGAATGATCTAGAACATCAGATTAACAATCCTACAGCAATCTCACCACTTACACAGTTGTTGGCGGTGTTACATTTCTGCACCTCGGGGTCCTTCCAAACCACTGTGGGGCTGGTGGGTGGCCTCTCCCAGCCCTCATTTTCACGGATCCTGAGGTGTGTGCTAGATGCATTTTTCAATCATCTAGCACATTTTATTAGTATACCTTTGGATACAGAAGCCCTTGATGTGGTAAAGCAGAAGTTTTTGGAAATTGCAGGCTTTCCACACGTCATAGAGGTAGTGGATGGCACTCGCATAGCATTTCAGCCCCCTGCATGCAGGGAACAAATATATAGGAACCGCAAACATTACCATTCCCTAAATGTAATGGTGCTATGTGATGCCTCCCTCCAGATCCTCTCCCTGAATGCCAAATTCCCAGGCTGCAGCCATGATGCGTATGTGATCCAGCATTCAGGGATTTGGCCCAAATTAAGCACACTGCAAGCTGGTGATGCGTGGATTCTTGGTAAGTACAGTATGTCTTTCTAGTAATAGTGTAAACAGGTTCTCATGGTAAATGTATATATTTTGGTGTCCCATTTCCATCAGGTGACAGTGGATATCCTTGCATGCCCTGGCTGCTGACTCCTTATTTGACTCCCACACCAGGGCCCCAAATTCACTATAATGCTGCATTTACTGCCACCAGGCAGGTGGTGGAGCGCTGTATCGGCCTTTTAAAGGGCCAGTTCTGGTGTCTCCATCACTCTGGTGGTGCACTCATGTACTCGCCGGATATGGTTTCTCGCATTGTGGTCCTGTGTGGGATTTTACACAACATTGCAATAAGGAGTCGAGTACCCATGCAGCCAGAGGAGGCCTTGCCAGAGGAGGGCCCCCGGAGGAAGGTGTTGTGATGCTGTTGGGGGGGCAGACATGATGATTTTTTGGAAAAGAAAATACAATTTTGCAAAATGTATTTTAATATGTCCCTTTTTCTTTTGTTTTCTTTTCCTACCAACAAAATCACAACACTTTCCAAAACCTGCAAAAAAATGGAACCCATTGGCAATACCCTGTATGTTTTTGGACAACTAACACATTTTGCACGGATATCCCCCAACATGTTTAGCCTTTTGTTTTAGTAATTGATATGTTTTCCAATCCAAAATCTGTTTGTTTTTTACTATAGTTGTTTATGTTTGACTAAGCCAGATGTTTAATTTGCCCAAACTATGAGGAAATTTGTTATGTGGGAATCTGTTCTGAATTTTTTGCTACCATTAAAAGCCTGTTGGCAACATGTTTATTATGTAATAAATGTTTGAAATGAATTAAAAATGTTGTTGTTTGTTTGGTTTTAAAAATTGTAGGCCATCTTGAGGTGTATAATGTATGCCAAACCATAATAGAAAAATAAACAACATTACTGCAAATTTGCGTAAGGTTTACTAATACATGTTTTAAGTTCTTACACTATGGAAAGGCACCCACCTTTGTTCCTAAATTTTTGGACATGCAGAATTACACCCTTTAATGTGTTGCAAAAAAGAGGACAAATGTTGGAAATAACAAAACTTTATTTTTTTTTTTTAAATGTCATACAAATTTAAAAAACACACAAAAAAAACTACACATCCTCCAAACGCCCCACTAATCTTTGGAGGCAGCAGTAGGCCTGCATTAAGTAGCCCGAGGTCTCTCACAGCTCCTCCTGAATTTCCCTCAGGATGTGGGTTAGATCTGTGGAAATTAAAAAAAATTGAGGATTAAATACTTCATTACAATTAGAAACATTTGAACATTACACATTATTCAATGTACCAAAAAGTGCTTAAACACACTGATGTTACGGTGTGTTTGAAAGTATCAGACACACAACATTATTAATAGGTTTCTACTTTTCTGTTGTTCAACTAATTTGAAACCCTAACTATGTGGCATAAGCCAAAATCCACTATGATAATGTTACAAATAATGGGAGGTGTATTCTTAAGTCATGATGGCCATATCCTTAAAACACAATGCACGTATTCACTTCTAGAATGTTGTTGATAAACCAAAAATAGAATGTTTTTTTTTTGCTATGTAAAACATCACTTTGCCTAAGTACATTAGTACATTTTAAACACAGTGTATACAACATCAACAAGGGTAGTCTGGTTCCTAGCACCTTGCCAAGTTTGGTGACAGGTTTTTTTACATTGTAAAATACTAATCCAAATGTAATCATTATTTTCTCAAACTCCGAAACATTTTTGAAAAACCAATAAACCTATATTTTTGAGGTCCCCAAATCAAAAAAAGGGCCAGCCAATAAACATAAGGTTGCAAGTCTGAAAAACAGCATTTCTGCGCAATGATGTTGAACCCCATACAGCAAATTTTCTAAACAACAAAAAAAGGTCAGAAATTTGAACAAATACATGGATAACAACAACACCCCAAAAAATTAAATTAAGAAAAACATACCCTGAGAGTGTGCCGACACAGCAACAGATGGTGCCGGAGAAGCTTCGGGTGAGGGAGAATATTCGGGAGTGGGAGGAATGGTTGAAGGGGAAATGGAGCAGGAAAGATCACAGGGAGGGGAGATTTGCGACATTTGGGATGAGTGGGCAGGGGAGGGAGGAAGACTTGGGGAGGATTGGAAGAGGGAGGGAGGGTTACTGGGGGAGTATGGTGGTGGGGAGGGAAGTCTGGGTTGAGGAGATGCAGGTGAGGGCTGCTGGTTGACAGAAGCTTGTCTTTGCACTCGGCGTGCCCTTCTCTGTCTCCGCTGGGCTTCTAAAATGTAAACATAAAATACAAAAAATAAAGTTTCGAATTTTGGTTACACAATACAAGTACACATTCTGTATAATAGGGACAACATACAGGAGGGTTTTTTAACATTGACTAAAATAATTGGCAAAGGAACATATGTTTTTAACAGTCCACTAATTAATACTTTTAAACAAACGCATACTTACGTCTGCGTATTTGCCCCCGCAAATTCATGAGGAGCGCAGGTGACCGGCGGCCCAGGTCCGACCAGCGACACTCTAATTGGGCAATGTTTCGCCTATACCCCGCTGACCGGAGGGCTCGCCTCACCTCCGCATAGGCGGTCCGTTTTGTGCAATTAGAAATGGGCGGCACAGCCTGGGTGATACGCCTGTCCATGATGTTTACCAGGACAAGCAACTCTCGCCTGGTAAACGCTGCGGCTCTCATGATGGCAATGGGCGTTTTTACAGAAAACATGAAATATACATGGGGTACAAAAAATATGATTGGCTAAAATATTTACACTTTCCTCAAAAACACCACTATTGGCCAATCCTTTAATCATGTGTCCCGAAAAATAAGGTCACATTTAATTGGCTACAACACGCAGTGTGCAATTGCAAACATAAGAGTGCAAATGATCCTAATGCAAAATGCACATGCATTTATAAAGTTAACACAATTAGCAAACGGACATTCACAGTTAATAAACCTTACTTTGTTTTTAACATTGTGTGAAAAAATAAGAACGGAGAAAACAACCACGAAATGAACAATAAAGTTTATTGACACATGAGAAAAAACTTGTTTGAAAGAACAGCAAGAGTTAAACACTTGATTAGATAATTGCCAACAAGCTAATAACAAGCTGATCGATAGTCCATGTAAACATGACATGTGACCATCAAAACAGCACATACGGCCGCAAACATCAGAAAATAATTAGCATACAGTGACTGACAGCGCCTGACTACGATTGACTTGATCGTTCGTTCAGATCAGTCGGTAGCTAGAGGAGGTGCAGTGCTAACGAATGGGCGTCACTTTGTTTACGATCGCCCTGCCGTACGATCGGATTTTGCGGTCGTTGATCATACGACCGTGCAGCCGCAACGACCGACTCTGAATGAGGTCCTTAGATCTGTATATCAGTGTACCTAACATAGCTATTTACAGCTAGAATAAGCAATTGTATTTAGTTTATATATTATTCCAAAGAGATCACAAATGTCATCAATTAAACTTTAGGGCCTGATTCAGACCCGCTCGCTAAGATGCATACTCTCGCTGCAGCCGATGGTATGCATTGTGTGCATGCGCATTCCTTGCTCGCTGTGCATAGACAGCCCAGCAGAGTGAGTGACAGGAGAAGCCATTTGTAGGTGGTAACAGAGACTGACCATTAAAAACGGGGCAGTGGAGGTGCAAACGCAGGTGTGCCTGAGCATCTCAACAATGTTTTAGAGGTGTGCATAATTAAAAGACAGCATCATAGTACACGTCACCTGGCTTGTTTTTACACTAAAATGCTCGCAGTGCTTGCAGCAGGGTATGGTCAACCTCAAGCCCTGCAATAGCATCCGATGTACCGATGGATGCATACACTTCCTGGACATGACTTGCACAAGTGGGCATCTTAAAACAGGCTGGTGGGTGTCTACATACACTATGTGAGCGCTCTCTAAGAAATATTGGGCATGCTAATGCATTGCTGTGAGGTAGCATTGCCTACGCAATTTGCATACACATCGTGCGAGCGATCGCATCTAGCGAGCGGCTCTGAATCAGGCCCTTAAATCATAAGACTCACATCCAATGTAATGCATTGACAAATTACAGAAAAGTTTAGTGAAACTACAAATAGGTTCTAAGGAAACATTGTACAACTGTTGCAAAATTAAAGTAATTCAGCAACAACTGTTACGATAACCCAACTCCATCACAAAACATTATAGGCTGATCCTATTATTACCAAAGCTCTATTACTTCTGCAAAATGTACAGTAGAACCGAAGCCGAATTCAAATTTTGTATCATCGCAACTTTTCAGTCTGTAACATAACCACAAAATGTAATGCATAGAAATTCCACCACAATTTACACTGATAGAGACAGATCACCTATAAGGAGACAAATACTTAAATAAGTGTGAGGAAATACGAGCACCCAGGTTTTTTATGGACTGGAACGATAGATATACGGTTAGGGGTTAAAAAAGGGGTGGTTTGTTTTAGAATACCGGTTTTGAATGATAGGTTAGTTAGCCTATTCGGTGTTAGGTGGAGGGACTGTCAGGGGCGCCGAAAGGGGGGAGCGGGTACAATTTACCAGGGCCTGGGCTTCCAGAAGGGCCCGGCGCTACCCTCCCTCCCTTCCTCCCTCGCATCAGTCGATGCAGTGGGAGATTGCTTGCAGCTGCTAAGCAGGAGGAGGGGAGCGATGACACTGATCGCACCCCCCTCCCCCGTGGCTTTGCACCATGCAGATGGGTGTTAGTGTAATGTTAATCTTCTGTATTTGGCACCACCTAGTGGTGCTATGTAGACTTTTATAAGGTGCAGCAACTTTGTGATGTGGGTGTGGCTCTTATGTTATGTGCTGGTTATGAACAACATGGCTACTAACATGCAGTGTCCGCCTTCATTTAATACATCTGAAACATGGTGTCAGAAGTGCCTGAGCCCACAAATGATGCTGGTTATTGATGGTACAAGAGCTCAAGATTAGGATAAAACCTGCAGTGACAAGAAAAGGATAAGGAGTGCATAGATATCAAGTGGATTGAAACAGCATTGTATACACTTTTCTACTGGAGTCAGAGCACACCAACATGGCAATTACCAACAGTGGGCCTGATTCAGAGCTGGACGCTCTGACCAGAGCGCTCGCTCTGAATCAGGGCCCTCCTCCATGAAAATGGAGCAGCCTCCTGGCCGCTTGCATAGCTGTGGGTGACCACCCACAGCATATGCGAGCAGCCAAAAAGATGGTCGCAATGGTCTTGACCATCACGACCATCGGACTTGCGACGGAGACCCTGCGGTAGGGTCTCCCTGCCACAAGCCCTGGAGTGATTTTGGCTCTATCAGAGCCAAAATCACTCCCACTGACATCACTAGTGATGTCAGTGGGGCCGGCTTCAGACGGTAGGCGTTCCCATGGGAACGCCTCCGTCTGGCAGGCGCGCCCACCAAAGGGGGCGTGCTGTCAATCAACATTGACAGCACGCCCCTTTTGGTGTGAGACCCGGAGCGATGGGAAGCCCGTCGCTCCCTGGGTCTCGCGCATGCGCATGACGGAGCTCCCTCCATCGTGCACATGCGCAGTGGGGAACATCGACCCACTTGCGAGCGTACTGCCACTCGCGAGTGGGTCTGAATGACCCCCAATATTCCTCCACCTGATGGGATGCAGATGAGTGGCAATCTGTGCATTAACTGGGAGAACTTTACAGCTGAGTTTGAAGATTTTTCTCTAGCCACAGGCCTTAATGATAAATCTGCTGAGGTACAAGCAGCCACACTGAGGAGAGTGATGGGCAGTGACTGTCGTCATGTGTATAAGCACAACCTGAATCTTTCTGAGAAGCAACAAAAAGATATACAATATAAGCAATCCTGGATGCATTGGAGACATATTTTAAGCCTGCAAAAATTGTGATATACGAGAGGTATATATTTGGCTGCAGTAAACAGGAGGAAGGTGAATCCATTGATAATTTTGTTACCCGGCTGAGAGAAAAGGCAGCAACGTGTGAGTATTGCACATTAAAAGATGAACTTATACGAGATAAATTAGTATTGGGCATAAATTGTGAGAGCACATGTCGCCGTCTCTTAAGAGAGCGGAATTTAGATCTGTCAGCAGCTATTGAAATGTGTCGCACAGCAGAGCTCACTGACCAAAGAATCAGAGCCATGGACAGACAGATTGTTAATGTTAATGCTGCAGAGAGACAACAACACAGAAGGGATGATTTCATGGGTGGCCCAAAATATAAAATTCAGCAGCAGAGCTCACCAGCAGCCTAATATACACTTTGCAAATACTGTGGTAAAATGCTTAGGCGAGGGAAGGAGCAGTGCCCAGCATTTGGGAAAATCTGTACATCATGTGGCATTACCAATCATTTTGCTAAAGTGTGCATGTCAAGCAAGAGATGGAATTCAGCAGGGGAAGTACACACAGTAGAAGAAATAGCTGAAAGAGATACCCATAATGCAGAAGTGATTTATACAACAGAATGTATTGGGACTGTGAGATCAGAAGGCCAAAAGTGGTTTGCAAATCTGATTTTGAATACTAAGAGGCAACCATGTCAATTAGACTCAGGTGCAACATGTGATGAGTCTGAGCGATAAGATGAAATTGGCTCCTAGAGTCCGGTCACTGCCAAGTGACACTAAACTGGAGCTGTATTCTGGGGAGCTGAAGTCATTGGGACGGTTCAGAACAGAATGTGTCGGTTTGTGGACATACCCAAATGCTAACTTTTGAAATTGTGGAGACCCATCAGAAACCATTATTGTCAGGTTCCACATGTGTGCGTTTGGGGTTGATGCAATTTACTATTCCTGCTGAACTGCATAACATGGAACATGATTTGTCCGGACCATTAAGGAAAGCGCAAATAATAGATGCCTATGATGATGTGTTCAATGGGCCAGTGAAGTCTGTTCCTGGGGAAGTACATTTTGAACTTGACCCTAGTGTTCCACCATTCCAGTGTGCTCCACGCAATGTGCCTATAGCCCTCAAGCTAAGAGTGAAAGCTTTACTTGATCAGTATGAAGCAGATGGGCATATTGCAACTGTGACGGAACCAACTGACTGGATTAGCAATATGGTCATTGTGGCAAAGCCTGACAAGTTAAGAATCTGTATTGATCCTAAATTTTTAAATCAAGGACTGCGGAGATCTCATTATATTATGAAAACATTAGAGGATGTTTTATATAAGCTTCCTAAAGCAAAAGTCTTTACACTGGTTGATGCACGTGATGCATTTCTGCAATGTAAGCTGGATGAAAAAAGCAGCTATATGACCACCTTTTGGACCCCCTGGGGTAGGAAAAGATGGCTTAAACTTCCATTTGGTGTTTCCGTGACACCTGAAGTTTACCAGCGAAAACAACATGAATTGCTGATTGGACTTTGCGGCATTGAGCCGATAGCAGATGATATTCTTGTTGTTGGCTGTGTGGAGACAGAAAAGGAAGCAGAGGATGATCATGACCACAAGTTACTAGCACTGTTGGATCATTGCAGGCAAGTGAAATTAAGACTTAGTGTGAAGAAACTGCAATTTAAATTGAAAGAGGTTCATTTTCATGGTCATATCCTGTCCTCTGAAGGTTTGAAAGTTGACCCTGAAAAAGTTAGAGCTGTCTTAGAAATCCCAACGCCCACGGATGTAAAGTCTGTGCAACGTTTGATTGGATTTGTGACCTATTTAGCCAAATTTATGCCTCGCCTTTTAGAAGTATGTGAACCTCTGTGCAGACTTCTGGACTAGGATACGATATGGCAATGGCTTCCAAAACATGATAAGGCAGTGGAGGAAATAAAGCATTTGGTCACAGTTACACCTGTGCTGAAGTATTATGATGTTACCGAGCCAGTCACTATACAGAGTGATTCCAGTAAAAACGGACTGGGATGTTGCCTGATGCAAGAAGGACAACCAGCTGCATTTGCTTCAAGGGCATTGACTCCTACTGAGCAGAACTATGCGCAAATTGAAAAGGAGTGCCTGAGCATTGTGTTTGCTTGTTCCTGTTTTCATTACTTTCTATATGGCCGGGACATGATTGCTGTGGAGACTGATCATAAACCACTAATTGCCATCTTTAAGAAGCCTCTTCTTTGTGCACCTAAAATACTTCAGAGTATGATGTTAACTTTACAGCATTATAATCTCTGTGTCACTTACAAGCCAGGCCCTGAGATGTACATAAGGACACTCTTAGTAGAGCTATTACTCTGGATCATGGGAAGTCTGAAGCAGTCCAGAGTTATCATACAGTCTGCACCATGCATCAGGTGATGACTGATTTTGCACAGATTAACCAAGCAGATTATCTGAATGTCACTGATCAGCGTCTGCATCAGGTTCGGCAGCATACCATGACTGATGAGAGCTTGCAGATTTTGAAATCCATTGTATTGGCTGGATGGCCAGCCTTGAAAGAAGAGACGCCACTCATCGTGAGGGACTATTGGTCATTTAGAGACGAGATCAGCATACAGAATGGCATTTTGTACAAGGGACCAAGAGTCATAATACCAAAATCCTTAAAATCCGAGATGTTGGCACGCATACATTCAAGCCATCTTGGAGGTTATGCATGCTACAGACAAGCAAGAGATACATTGTACTGGCCTAACATGCAAAGTGAAATTAAGGACTATGGGTCTGATTCAGACCCACTCGCGAGCGGCTGTCCGCTCGCAAGTGGGTCGATATTGTGCACTGCGCATGCGCACGACGGCGGGAGCTCCATCGTGCGCATGCACCAGACGCGACGAGCGAAGGACTTTCCTTCGCTCGTTGTGTCTGATCAAAGGGGGCGCGCTGTCGATGTTGATTGACAGCACGCCCCCTTTGGTGGGCGTGCCGGGGGTGTGCCTCCCTGACGGGGGCGTTCCCAAGGGAACGCCTACCGTCAGAAGCCGGCCCACTGACATCACTAGTGATGTCAGTGGGAGTGATTTTGGCTCTGATAGAGCCAAAATCACTCCGGGCCTTGCGGTTGAAAACCTCAACCGCAGGCTCCGGCTCGCAGTGGCGATGGTCGCGATGGTCAAGACCATCGCGGCCATCAAACTGCACGCTCGTATAGGCTGTGGGTGGTGACCCACAGCTATACGAGCGTCCAGGAGGACGCTCCATAATTATGGAGGGCGGCCCTCATTCAGAGCGTGCGCTCTGCTCAGAGCATACGGCTCTGAATGAGGGCCTATGTTAGTAACTGCTCAGCATGTAATGAATATGCACATGCACAACAGAAAGAACCTATGATGTTACATGAGATACCAATAAGTCCATGGCAGATTGTTAGCATGGATTTCTTTACTTACGCAGGCAAAGACTTTCTGTTAATAGTGGACCATTATTCTGATTTTTGGGAAATTGAGCTTCTCCCAGACTTATCCGCAGAAACTACAATAAAGCACTGCAAATCGCAATTTGCGCATTATGGTCAGCCTGAAAGAGTGATCTCAGACAACGGACCACAGTTTGCATGTGAACAATTTAGACGATTTGCCTCTGAATGGGAGTTTGAGCACGTTACCTTATCCCCACTTTATCCAAAATCAAATGGTAAAGCTGAATCAGCAGTTAAGATAGTGAAGACTTTGTGCAAAAAAGCTACCAGTGATTATTCAGACCCATGGAAGGCCATATTACATTGGCGGAATACACCAACCGAGGGCATGGGGACTAGTCCTGCACAGCGTCTAATGTCGAGGAGGCTTAAAACATCTTTGCCAGTAGCCAGTACTTTACTTTATCCAAGCGTAGTACAAGGTGTACCAGAGATGATACAGCAGAGGAAGCAGATTTCTAAGTTGGGGTATGATAAATTCGCCAAGGAGTTGCCTGAACTTATTATTGGTGAGCCAATTCGTATGAAGCCCCTTCCAGGAGATCGCACTGTCCGTTGGAGACTTGGTTCCTGTGTGCGAAAGGTTGCAACATGCTCATATCTTGTGGATGTGGACGGAACTTTGTACAGACGCGATCGTGTGGATTTGCGAGTAGCTGAGCGGCCAATTCTACATGAAAATGTTGAGCATTCCACTCCTGGTCTGATTATGGAGCTGGTTGCACCAATGGCAAGTCAGGAATTTGAAAGGCCCCAGGTTGCTATACCAGAAGAATATGGAGAAAATGAGAATATGGAACTTGCAAGCATATCGGATGGCAGTCCATCATTAGCACCCACTAGATTTATACAGACCAACAAAGTTCAACTCCAACTCAACAAAATCCTGTCTATACTCGTAGTGGACGTCAGTCACGGCCACCTGACAGACTTAATTTATACTTATGTTATAGCATATGTTAAAAAGGGGAGATGTTAGTGTAATGTTAATCTTCTGTATTTGGAACCACCTAGTGGTGCTATGTAGACTTTTATAAGGTGCAGTTACTTGTGATGTGGGTGTGGTTTTGATGTTATGTGCTGGTTATGAACAACATGGCTACTTGGAACTAACATGCAGTGTCTGTCTTCATTTAATACATCTGAAACAAGGGGCTCATAGCGCAAAAGTATGTTTTTTGGGTTTTCTTTGTTCAAGGGGGCGTGGCCTTGCCTCCCGCAATTAGGCCACGCCTCCTCTTTACGCCCCTGTGGACTGTTAGGTAGTCTATATATATATATGCAGGAAAAGCTTCCATCTTCCTCTTTTTCAGTTTTGATCCCCACCCGCCCACCTGAACTAGCTTGGTTTGTATGTTTTACTTTTTACTTTCTTTGGAATGTAATTTTCTCATGTTCTTTCCTTCCAACAGGTGAGAGGCTCAGCCTGGCGGAAAGCAGTGTTCCTCGACGGCCTCTTATAGTGCAAGAACGGTTGAGGGGCACTCCCCTTTTGAGACTGGTTTGTCTCTACCTCAGGGGACGACACGGTCCCCATCTGAGGAAGAGACTAATGCTATGCCAATTAAGGGGGAGTGGTACCACCCAATCCGGTTTGTGCTGGGTCTTTATATGGGCTGTGGCCAAGGTTAGCAATGCTTTTTCTTGCCACTCTTCATAACTACAATTCTAATTCAATAAATTTGGCTGTGACCTCTTTAATCGCAATACAGTTGTCTGTGTATTTATTTGTAGTTAATTTCATAAATTAGAGTAAAGGAATAATAACACCACTGGGTGACTTAGAATCTGAGGATGTAATTTTTACATAAAAAATAAATAAAATAAATAAACATCAAATCAAAATGGCCATGTGTGATAATAGGATTATATAAATTATATTCCAACAACAAAACAGACATACAAAAAAACAAGTATACAGTATATGGTTATAGTTTAATGCATATAAGTGCACAGACCCTTTTCGGAAACATTTTATGAAGGCCTAAATCCAACATTTACAACGGAAAAAAATATATTAACATTGATAGTTTCCTACCATCAATGGAAAGTACTGACAGCACCATTGATGGAGACCATCAACCCTTCAATGGACAACACTATGCAGAGCGTTGTGAGAAGAGGGGAGGGGCTAGATCAGGAAGTAACAGCACAGAACAATCATCTGCAGGGTGTCTTCTCTATGTCAGGTGTCACCCAGTTTAGGGAGGAGGGAAATCTGTAGCTATCTGATCCACAGGGGAAAGAGAGTGCGCACTGTCAGTGTGTTTGTCTGTTCTGTCAGTGTCTGTCTAACCTGTCAGTGTGTCTGTCTAACCTGTAAGCCTGTATCTTAGCACTGTCAGTGTGACTATTCATCAATCCTGTTTGTGTCTCTGTCTGTCTTGTAAGTATGTCTGCCTCTCTGACCTGTGAGCATCCCTTCTAGCACTGTACTTGTATCCATGCCATAGTTCTGCTTGTGTCTCTGTATGTCCTATCAGTGAACATGGGTCCCAGTACTCCAGTACTTTCAGTAAACCCTGCACAAGCTAGGTTGCTCTTATGAAGCAGTCCACTACCAAGTATGGATATATGTACTATTAGCTGTCTATGTATATTTTTAAGTTTACAGTATTTGTTCTAAACACATTAGGGAACCATGAAAACATAAAACAATAGTATTTTAGTTGTAGTCCTATTAATGGATGCAGCAAGAACTCCAGTCTCTATCAGTAAATTTATCTTGCTGCCACAGATGGACTGGGGCTGCTAAGCAGCCCTAGCAGTCCCCCTGCAATAACCCTTGTGCGCCAGCAAAAATACAGCGTGCGCCAGCAAAAGGGGTTTGGCCTCAGCAGAAGAGTTCATGCCGCGAGTAACGGAGGTGTGACCTCGTTACACGCCCCCTTCTTTCAGTATCCCTGGCCGAGCAGATGCCAGGAGTAGGGGTGTGCACCGGCCACTTTTCGTGTTTTGGTTTTGGATATGGATCTTTCTTCGTTTTTTGGATCTGGATTGGTTTTGCCAAAACCACCCTTCCGTGTTTTGGGTTCTGGGTTTTGTGTTTCGGATCTGTATTTTTTTAAAAAAAAACATAAAAACAGCTAAAATCACAGAATTTGTGGGTTTTTCTGCTCCTATGCTATTATTAACCTAAATAACCTTAATTTCCACTCATTTCCAGGCTATTCTGAACACCTCACACCTCACAATAGTGTTTTTATGTCCAAAAGGGTGCACCAAGGTAGCTGGATGACTATGCTAAGCGACACAAGTGGGCGGCACAAACACGTGGCCCATCTAGGAGTGACATTGCAGTGGCAGACAGGATGGCAGGTTCAAAAACTAGGCCCCAAACAGTACATAATGCAAAGAAAAAAAAGAGGTGCAAGATGGAATTGTCCTTGGGCCCTCCCACCCACCCTTATGTTGTATAAACAGGACATGCACACTTTAACAAACCAATCATTTCAGCGCCAGTGTCTGCCACATGACTATGGCTGAAATGTTGATTCGTTTGGGCCCCCACAAAACAAGCTGGCAATTAATCTGTCCCTGCACAAACTGGCTCTACGGAGGCAAGATTTCGTCCTCATCCACCAATTCCTCACCCTCTTCAGTGTTGTGTACATCCTCATCCTCACAGAGTATTAATTCGTCCCCACTGGAATCCACCACCACAGGTCCCTCTGTATGTTCTAGAGGCTCGTCTCCCTGGAAGAGTTGATAACTCATTTTTATGAACATCATCTTCTCCACATTTTGTGAAATTTGCCTTTCGCTGACAAGGTTCCCGGCTGCACTAAACACTCTTTCAGAGTACACACTGGAGGGGGGACAACTCAGGTAAAATAGAGCCAGTTTGTACAGGGGCCTCCAAATTGCCTCTTTTTCCTGCCAGTACAGGTACGGACTGTCTAACATGCCTACTTGGATGCTGTCACCGATGTAATCCTCCACCATTCTGTCAATGGTGACAGTATCGTATGCAGTGACAGTAGACATGTCAGAAATTGTTGCCAGGTCCTACAGTCCGGACCAGATGTCCAAACTTGGTCCTGCCTGCCCCGCATCACCGCCAGCGGGTTGCTTAGGATACCTAAGTTTTTTCCTGGCAGCCCCAGTTGTGGGAGAAAATGAAGAAGGAGCTGTTGACGTGTCACATTCATAAATACATACATACATACATACATACATAAATACAAGTTGGAAGCTGCTCAATCACTTCAGTAATATCACTCAGGTGCATGTAAGGGAGGGGTTAGTCTATACAAGAAACAACAAAAAGTATTCCCCCAGCACACTGAATGAAATCAGCAATAAGATTTGAAAAACTACATGGTGGTAGATAATTCAGAGATCTCAGTTGCATATATTTGCAAAGATATGGCTAAGCCTCCGGGCCGCGTCACGGCATCTCTGATACCGGAGGTCCCTATCACTTGGTCACAAACTGGGGAGCAGAACCCAAAAAAAGCCGGCGATAGCCAGCCACCCCAGCGAAGCACACCAGTGAGAGACTAAAGTGTTAGTATAGGATTAAAGGACACAAAATATATTGGAAAGTGTAAAAGTGTTAAATAAAGTGTTAATGTGTGCCTTAGCAGAGTGTTTTCACCAGCTGGTCTTTGCACCTCTGCAGGCTTGTGTCAGCCGGAAAGAGAGACACCACATAGGCTTTAAACCTAGGATCGAGCACTGTGGCCAAAATGTAGTGGTCTGATTTCAACAGATTGACCACCCTCGAATCCTGGCAAAGCAAATGAAGGGCTTCATCCACAAGTCCCACATGCTGAGCGGAATCGCTCCATCTTAGCTCCTCCTTCACTTTCTCTAGCTGCAAAAGCCTGATGAGGGGAATGACCTGACTCAAGCTGGCAGTGTCTGAATTGACTTCATGTGTGGCAAGTTCGAAGGGCTGGAGAACCTGGCACAACCCGGAAATCATTCTCCACTGCGCTTGAGTCAGGTGCATACCCCCTCCTTTGCCTATGTCATAGGTGGATGTATTGGCTTGAATGGCCTTTTGCTGCTCCTCCATCCTCTGAAGCATATAGAGGGTTGAGTTCCTCCGCGTCACAACCTCTTGCTTCAGGTGATGGTGGGGCAGGTTCAAGAGTGTTTGCTGGTGCTCCAGTCTTTGGCATGGAGTCACTGAATGGCGAAAGTGGCCAAAAATTTTTTGGGCCACCCAAAGTGTTTCCTGCACGCCCCTGTCACTTTTCAGAAAATTCTGCACCACCAAGTTTATTGTGTGAGCAAAATAGGGGACATGCTGGAATTTGCCCAGATGTAATGCCCTCACAATATTGGTGGCGTTCTCAGATATCACAAATCCCCAGGAGAGTCTAAGTGGGGTAAGCCACTGGACGATGATTTCTCTCAGTTTCTCTAAGAGCTTGCTGGTGGTTTGCCTCTTACTGAAACCGGTGATACACAGTGTAGCCTGCCTTGGAACGAGCTGGCGTTTCTGAGATGCTGCTGCTGGTGATGCTGCTACATAAGGTGATACATCTACCCAGTGGGCTGTCACAGTCATATAGTCCTTTGTCTGCCTTGTTCCACTTGTCCACATGTCCATGGTTAAGTGGACATTGGGTACAACTGCATTTTTCAGGACACTGAGGACACTTTTTCTGACGTTTCTGTACAGTCTCGGTATCGCCTGCCTAGTGAAGTGGAATCTAGACAGGATTTGGAACCGGGGACACACTACCTCCATCAATTGTCTAAATCCCACTGCACTAATGGCGGATAACGGACGCACGTCTAACACCAACATAGCAGTCAAGGCCTCAGTTATACGTTTTGCTTCAGGATGACTGCTGTCATAGTTCATCCTCCTCGATAAGGACTGTTGGATGGTCAATTGTTTAGTAAAAGTAGTGGTGTTCCTACTTCCTCTCTGGGATGATGAACGACTCCCAGCAGCAACAGCAGCAACGGCAGCAGTAGGCGTTGCAATGCAGGATCCTCCGGAGGAATCCCGGATAGGAGAGTCAGTCATGCCAGTGACATGGCCTGCAGGACTACTTCCGATCCTGACTAAGGAGGAAATTGACGAGTAGGGAGTTGTCGGTGTGGTTTGCAGGTGCTTGGATACAACAGGACAATGGGATTTAGGTGTCCCTGGACTGCTTACAGTCTTAGCCAAAGTTTCTGAACTTGACAGTAACTTTTTGTGAACGCGCTGCAGGTGACGTATAAGGGAGGATGTTCCTAATTGGTTAATGTTGCCTACCCCTACTTATTTCACCTTTACATATGGTACATATGGCAAGACAGTTGTTGTCCGGATTTGGATAGAAATATTGCCAGACCAAAGAGGTGGAAAATTTGGTCTTCTGCCCAGGCATGACCGTGATGGGCTTTTTCATCCCACGGACAACAGTCTCCCCCGGAGCCTGATTTAAACTAACCACATCACCATCAGAATCCTCCTCGCCAACTTCCTCCTCAACGCCAGCTACACCAGTATCCTCATCCTGTTGTACTTCAACAGTGACATCTTCAATTTGCATATCAGCAAGTGGACTGTGGGTGCTCCTTTCAGCACTTGCAAAGGGCGTGCAAATGGTGGAAAGAGCCACCTCTTCCCGTCCAGTGCTGGGAAGTCAGACATCGCAACCGCCACCACACTTGGACTCTCCTTGGGGATTTGTGATATCTTCTTAGAATGCATAGTTCTTCGCTGTGCTTCTGCCAGCTTAACTTGTTTGATTTTTTTAACGGGATGAGGGCTTCCATCGTCATGTGAAGCTGAACCACTAGTCATGAAAATAGGGATAGACCTTAGGCGTTCCTTGCCACTCCGTGTCATAAATGGCATATTGGCAAGTTTACGTTTCTCCTCAGATGATTTAAATGTTTTTTAATGTCATTTTCCTGAACTTTGTAATTTGGGATTGTATATACCCTCTTCTATGACATTGGGCATCGGCCTTGGCAGACGACGTTGATGGCATGTTATCGTCAATGTCATGACTAGTGGCAGCAGCTTCAGCAATAGGAGGAAGTGGTTCTTGATTTTTCCCTATTTTATTTTTATCGGAGAAAGTTTGTTCCTCCATTTATGTTATATTGATATATATGTGCGGCTAAGGCGCACACAAACAAAGAAAATAATTTTTTATTATTGTTGGAGACTAGTTCACATTGTGGGTTACACCACCCTTTAAGAAATGAGCCAGCCGGCTCTTTACTTATGGGACACAGGCGCACGCTTGGCGCTGCTCCTTTGTTGATGCACGTGCAGCTACAGTGCACACAGGGGGTCATTCAGACCCGCTCGCGAGGGAAGTTCGCTCGCAAGTAGGTCGATGTTTGGCGAATGCGCATGCGCAGGATGGAGGGAGCTCCATCGTACGCATGCGCGAGACCCGGCAAGCGATGAGAAATACGTCGCTCGGGGTCTCGCACCAAAGGGGGCGTGCTGTCGATGGTGAGTGACAGCACGCCCCCTTTGGTGGGCGTGCCGGGGGCGTGGCTGCCAGAAGGAGGCGTTCCCATGGGAACGCCTACCGTCTGAGTCCGGCCCCACTGACATCAGTAACGATGTCAGTGGGAGTGATTTTGGCTCTGATAGAGCCAAAATCACTCCTGGGCTTGCGGAAGCGAGACCCTACCACAGGGTCTCGTCACAAGCCCGATGGTCGCGATGGTCTTTGACCATCACGACCATCAACATGGACGCTCGCTATAGCTGTGGGTGGTAACCCACAGCTATACGAGCGTCCATGAGACCGCTCCAAAAACAGGTTGGAGGGCCCTGATTCAGAGCGAGCGCTCTGGTTAGAGCGTTCAGCTCTGAATCAGGCCCACAATTCACAAAGACAGAAAAAAAAATAATTTTTATTTTTTGTGGAGCACACTTTGAGGGTTACACCACCCTTTAACAGAGAGACGCACGCTTGGCGCTGCTGCTTTTGAGGAAGCACGTACAGTGGAGATAATTCACAAACAGAGATAAAAAATATATTTTTTGGAGTGCACTTTGGGGGTTACAGCACCCTTTAAGAGACGAGCCCTTTACTTATGACACAGGTGCACGCTTGGCGCAACTTTGTTGTTGCACGTGCGACTACTGCGCACACAATTCACAAACAGAAAAAAATATTTTTTATTTTGTTTGGAGTGCACTTTGGGGGTTACACCACCCTTTAACGGACAAGCCAGCCATCCCTTTTACTTATGGGACACAGGCGTACGCTTGGCGCTACTTTGTTGTTGCATGTGCGTCTACTGCGCACACAATTCACAAACACAAAAAATTATTTTTTATTTTGTTTGCAGTGCACTTTGGGGGTTACAGCACCCTTTAACGGTCAAGCCAGCCGGCCCTTCACTTATGACACAGACGCACGCTTGACGCTACTTTGTTGATGCACGTGTGGCTACTGCGCACACTATTCACAAACACAAAAAAAAAATTTTTTTATTTTTTTTGGACTGCACTTTGGGGGTTACAGCACCCTTTAACGGACAAGCCAGCTGGCTCTTCACTTATGACACAGGCTCACACTTGACGCTACTTTGTTGATGCAAGTGCAGCTACTGCGCACACAATTCACAAACAGAAAAAAATATTTTTTATTTTGTTTGGAGTGCACTTTGGGGGTTACACCACCCTTTAACGGACAAGCCAGCCATCCCTTTTACTTATGGGACACAGGCGTACGCTTGGCGCTACTTTGTTGTTGCACGTGCGTCTACTGCGCACACAATTCACAAACACAAAAAATTATTTTTTATTTTGTTTGCAGTGCACTTTGGGGTTTACAGCACCCTTTAACGGTCAAGCCAGCCGGCCCTTCACTTATGACACAGACGCACGCTTGACGCTACTTTGTTGATGCACGTGTGGCTACTGCGCACACAATTCACAAACACAAAAAAAAAATTTTTTTATTTTGTTTGGACTGCACTTTGGGGGTTACAGCACCCTTTAACGGACAAGCCAGCTGGCTCTTCACTTATGACACAGGCTCACACTTGACGCTACTTTGTTGATGCAAGTGCAGCTGCTGCACACACAATTCACAAACACAAAAAATATATTTTTTATTTTGTTTGGAGTGCACTTTGGGGGTTACAGCACCCTTTAACAGTCAAGACAGCCGGCCCTTCACTTATGACACAGGCGCACGCTTGGCGCTACTTTGTTGATGTACGTGTGGCTACTGCGCACACAGGGGGTCATTCAGATCCGCTCGCGAGCAAAGGACGCTCGCAAGTGGTTCGATGTTTGCCGAATGCACATGCACACGATGGAGGGAACTCCATCGTGCGCATGCGTGAGACCCGGCGATCGACGAAGAATACGTCGCTCGGGGTCTCGCACCAAAGGGGGCGTGCTGTCGATGGTGACTGACAGCACGCCCTATTTGGTGGGCGTGCTGGGGGGTGTGGCTCGCCAGACGGAGGCATTCCCATGGGAACGCCCACCGTCTGAGCCCGGCCCCACTGACATCAGTAATGATGTCAGTGGGAGTGCTTTTGGCTCTGATAGAGATAAAATCACTCCTGGGCTTGCGGCAGCGAGACCCTACCGCAGGGTCTCGTCGCAAGCCCGATGGTCGCGATGTTCAAAAACCATCGCGACCATCATCATGGCCGCTCGCTATAGCTGTGGGTGGTCACCCACAGCTATACGAGCGGCCAGGAGGCCGCTCCATTTTTAGGGAGGAGGGCCCTGATTCAGAGCGAGCGCTCTGGTCAGAGCGTTTGGCTCTGAATCAGGCCCTCAATTCACAAACACAAAAAAAAAATTTTATTTTGTTTGGAGTGCACTTTGGGGGTTACAGCACCCTTTAACAGACAAGCCAGCCGGCCCTTTACTTATGGGACACAGGCGCACGCTTGGCGCTGCTCCTGTGTTGATGCACGTGCAGCCACAGTGCACACAATTCACAAACACAGAAAATAATTTTTTATTTTGTTTGGAGTGCACTTTGGGGGTTACACCTCCCTTTAACATACGAGCCAGCCGGCCCTTTACTTATGACACAGGCGCACGCTTGGCGCTACTTTGTTGGTGCACGTGCGGCCACAGTGCACACAATTCACAAACAAAGAAAATATTTTTTTATTTTGTTTGGAGTGCACTTTGGGGGTTACAGCACCCTTTAACAGACAAGCCAGCTGGCTCTTTACTTATGGGACACGGGCGCACTCTTGGCACTGCTCCTTTGTTGATGCACGTGCAGCCACAGTGCACACAATTCACAAACACAGAAAAAAATTTTTTATTTTGTTTGGAGTGCACTGTGGGGGCTTCAGCACCTTTAACGGTCAAGCCAGCCGGCCTTTTACGTATGACACAGGCGCACGCTTGGCGCTACTTTGTTGATAACCGTGCGGCTACAGTGCACACAATTCACAAACACAGAAAATAATTTTTTATTTTGTTTGGAGTGCATTTTGGGGGTTACAGCACCCTTTAATGGTCAAACCAGCTGGCCCTTTACTTATGACACAGGCGCACGCTTGGTGCTACTTTGTTGACGCATGTGCGGCTACTGCACACACAATTCACAAACACAGAAAACATTTATTTTTTTTGCACTTGGGGGGAGCACCCCTGATGGACAGAGAACCCCCTGGACAACACTACAGCACCCCTTTAGGACTGGGACACTGCACAGGACTTTGGAGTGGACACAGCCCCTATGGACAACTGACTGCACAACACAGCCCAGCCAGCCTCTATGAACTTTGGAGGAGTGGACACAGCCCCTATGGACAACAGCAGCACAGCACAACACAGCCAGCCCCTATGGACTTTGGAGAAGTGGACACAGCCCCTATGGACAACAGCAGCACAGCGCAGCAGAGCACAGCACAACACTACACTACACTACACAGCCCAGCCAGCCCTAACTCTCCCACCCTCCTTCTTCACTGTCCACAGCCGAGTGAGAAAATGGCACCGATGCGGGAACCTTATATAGAATCCAAAACCCGCGAGACCCGGAAGGCGGGATGATGACGTTTTGCCTCGATGTCAGATCCGAGTCAGGTGGGAAAAGTCGAGCCTTACTCGGATCGGCCTCGGATCGGGGGTCTCAGGGGGGTTCGGATTTCAGAAATCCGAACCCGCTCACCCCTAGCCAGGAGGCAGAGATGCTTGGCCAGGGTTTGCAGCAAGACCGGTCAATTTGGCCACTGGCCCGTCTGGCATTTGTCAGACGTGCCAGATGTGCAGTCCGGCCCTGCTTGCTGCATACATATTGCAGTCTTGAACATACTTGAACCATACACTGAATGGTGGATGCAGGTAACTTCACTGCAGATAAAATGTTATTTTATAGTATAGCAAAAAAAACAGAAACAAACATTTGACCCTTTTAAATATATTATTAATTTCACTAGCTAAGACTGGGGGGTAGATTTACTAAAGCTTCTAAAACAGACAAATGGTGGTGTTCATAGCAACAATCAGATTCTGTCTATCATTTTCTAGAATGCAATAGGGAAATGAAAGCTAGAATCTGATTGGATCCTATGGGGAACACCTCCATTTACTGTTTTAGAATCTTTAGTAAATCTACCCCTGAGTAAACTTTGAGACACAACAATACAGTATGTATAGGCAGTTTGGTAACAAGCCAGCAGTGTATCCTGTGCTTGCCCAGCACCCTAAACATGACTCATGTCTAGGAAGTGTAGCACCGCCTAGAGCATCATAGGCTGTAGGCTGCCTGCACAGAGCATCCCTTGGACACTTCATCCAACTCTGAGTATCACTACACATGTAGGTGCCATGGGCCAATGATGGTGCTGAACCAAGGGATCTGTGCTGCCACATGTCACACACCACTAGTTATGGCCGTTTATATTAAACAATTTAACTGCAAAATAAAGTGTCTGTTTTAGGCTTATTGTGGCAGTTTTTCCTTATTTTGTTCCTAAATCAAACATTTGCAAATCCCCCAATAGAAATCTTGGTTGCAATTTTGGTCAGTGCAATTGTATTCTGACTTAAGGCCTAATTGTGAGTTGGGAATAGAGTAACGCTGGGCATACACGGCCAGATAAAATGCCCGTCAGACCGACAGACATTTTATCTGGCAGCGTGCCAGCCCGCAGATGTCCGCAGCATACACTGAGAGATTACTCACAGTGTATTAGCCCGACATCTGCGCTCCACCCCCGGGGGAGGAGACATTTCCGTGTTCCTTCCCTGTTCCTTCCATGTGAAGGAACACAGGAAATATCTGTCTGTCGGCCGCGGCTGGGCTTACACTGCCCGATGCGGCCGACAGTGGACCCCATAAATATCGCATCGGACGGGCATGCTGGATAATCCGGCATGCCCAACCAAGCAATAGTTAACACTCGGTCACACACACACATGCTACAATTATCGGGGCGATCCGCGAATATCGGACGGATTGCCCCAATGATTGTAGCGTGTATGGCCAGCTTAAGAGAGAGCAAGTAACTGTGCACCTTGGTAAAACCATGCTGCACTGCAGGTGGAACAGATTTCAAAGACAGAGTTAGATTTAGGATGGATGTGTTCAAACTCAAATCTAACTTGCAGTGTAAAAATAAAGCTGTCCAGCATTTGTGGGCTACACGCAGAAGCAGCCAGTACTTACCCTGCATGCGGAAAGAATAAATGTATTTGCACCTCTTGCAATGCAACATGATTTGTCCAGGTGCACAGTAACTTGCTCTATCTTACTCTATTCCCAATTCTGAATCAGGCCTTTAAGATGGATACACACACAGTGCCTGATCCAGACCCGCTCGCGAGCGGTGAGCGCTCGCAAGCGGGTCGATGTTGCCCAAGTGCGCATGCACACGAGGGAGCCGGCTCCGTCATGCGCATGCATGAGACCCAAATAACGACGGCAAAGCCGTCGTTATGGGTCTCACACCAAAGGGGGCGTGCTGTCGATGGTGATTGACAGCACTTCCCCTTTGGTGGGCGTGCCGGGGGCGTGGCTGCCCAAACGGAGGCGTCCCATGGGAACGCCTACCGTCTGGGGCCGGCCCCACTGACATCACTAGTGATGTCAGTGGGAGTGCTTTTGGCTCTGATAGAGCCAAAAGCACCCCAGGGCTTGCAGCAGCGAGACCCTACTGCAGGGTCTCATCGCAAGCCCGATGGTCGCGATGGCCTTGACCATCGCGTCCATCATTTTGGCCGCTCGCTATAGCTGTGGGTGGTCACCCACAGCTATGCGAGCGGCCAGGAGGCAGCTCCAAAAAGGAGCAGGGACGGCCCTGATTCAGAGCAAGCGCTCTGTCAGAGCGTCCGGCTCTGAATCAGGGCCACATGCCGATGTGTGTACCTAGTGATGCGATGCCAGATGGGCCGACATATCAGGCAGCTTGCACACATTACATGTTCCAGTGCCTGACAGCCAGATATTTTGGGCACTGGCTCCATTCACCTGCTTGGCGTCAGCAGCTGGGTCGTTCCATCAGCCCTACATACAGGGTGATGGAACGACCCAGGTGAATGACCTGCGGGAGCGCGCATGGTTGTCCATAGTGGGTACACATTTGCTGATGTGGACAATATGTGCACCTGATCTGCCGGATCAGGTGCACATATCGTCTATTGTGTACCCACCTTAATGCTGTGCAGTCACCATTATGAGGATCTGACTGACTTCCATTGTTGTCCTCCTCAAAACAGTGGGGAACATGGACGGACATGGAGCAGATAAGGACTGATCAAGAAAACGTGACGTCAAATGCACTTTGATAACATATCTCACTACAGAAACAGTTCACATTAGAAACCAGCTAAAATTATAGACATCTTATTGCAGATGTAACATTTTAGTTGTAGAGTGTAACTGTTCTCTGTTCTCATTTTTAGTAAAGAGCAATTACTGTAACTTGTTAGAGACGTCAACTAACTTGTTGAAAGTACAGATGGAGCAGACATGATGGCAGAAGTAATGTAATAGATCAGATTTAGGGGCTGATTCTGAGTTGGGAGCAAAGCAAAAAAAAAAATCTGTGCGTGTGCCTGTTCTGTTCTGAATCAGACGCTTAATGCTTTTCTCCTAACTCAGAAGCCGCTTAGCATTGTGATGAGATGACAAGACAACTTAGGGCCGAATTCAACTAGAAGTGAAAAGTCAGTTTCCGCGATACTTTTTCGCCAATTACATAATTTTCGCCGGTTTCAACTTATCTCCGTATTCAATTATTCCGACTTTTCGCCGGTGTGAAAAGTTTGCGCATTGTAACCAGTGGAAAAGTTTCGCCTATGAATACCCGGCGGAAAAAAGTGCAGAATTGGGGTTTTGGAGTGCAATGTTGCGGGAACCACCCTGCACCCTTTCGAAGCCCCCCTTGACGCTAACTGCGTTATTACTTATAGTGACTATTAATAAATTGAGGACTTTGAGAGATACATCATTTGACATATATGCGTATGCAAGACAGAGGGGGAGATGTATCAAACCTTGGAGAGAGATAAAGTGGAAAGAGATAAAGTGCCAACCAATCAGCTCCTAACTATCATTTATCAAATACAGCCTGTAAACTGGCAGTTAGAAGCTGTTTGGTTGGAACTTTATCTCTATCCACTTTATAGGGGAGATGTATCAAAGCTTGGAGAGAGATAAAGTACCAACCAATCAGCTCCTAATTGTCATTTTTCGAACAGGGCCTGATTCTGATGTGGACAGTATTGCACAGCTGCAGGGAAGTGGCTGTGCAATACTGTGTGACCAGGGGCATATTTAGAGAGGAGGTGGCCCATGTTCACTCGCCATTCAGGGTCCCCTCCTCTCTCTCTGGCTGCAGCCATTTTTTCCGGGTGATTTCCCTACTGCGCATGTGCAGAACGCTGGGAAAGTGGCCACTGTGGCCATTTTCCAGGTGTTCTGTGTAGCACCTCTCCAGCCGATGTGGGACTTCGGAGAGGTAAGTATTAGGAAGTATGGGTGCAGGGTGAGCAGTATGGGCCCCCTACTGCGTGACTTACGCCCCTGTGTGACTTAAAACGTGAATGCCGCAGGAGTGCTGAGTCCAAAGACGCAGTATTGGATCGATGGTCGCAGCCCTCAGCTAGTTTGCATAAGCCGAAGCTTACTTAGACTGGCTATCAGAACTGTCCAGCTGAGTCCAGGAAGTCTGCATCTGACGACGCAGACCCTGGGCTCAGCACACCAATGGGGGCGACACATTCCCATTTTGTAGAACATCCTGGTCTCCACCCCCTAACACTGTAGCATGTTAATCATCCTGTGTCTAAGGAGGGATAGCAAGTGATCACGCAGGACCCGTTCTGCACATGCGCAGACCCCCAAACATCGGATTCCTATGTAATCCATTGGGTTTGCGTACAAAAGTGAATCAATCCCACAGCCTGTAAAATGGCAGTGAAATGCTTATTGGTTAATACTTTATCTTTCTCCAAGGTTTGATACATCTCCCCTTGAAATGCTTTATGTATATTCTTTTAGGTGACTGGTACATTTTTTTATTTGGAGTATTTTTTATTTATTAAAGAAAGAGAGAATCATTAGCCTTAAGCATTTTAGCCAAACAAGGTTGTTATTTTGTTGTTGTTGTTGTTGTTGTTTTGTTGTTGTTGTTTTGTGTGCGTGTATCTTTTACTGTTTTCCTTTTTACTATTAACAAGTTGTGCAGGAACTTCTATCCGAGTACAGTACTTGTAAATGCTGACCGGAACTTTTTATTTTCTTTCTAAGGAAATTTTAACACTGATTGATTAAAGATTCTCTCAGACCACAAAGGTTAAAGATGCAAAGTGGAAGTTGTAATACATGTTTGACACTGATGAAATACACTACAATAAGGAGTCCCACAAAACGGACACTTCCTGGCCTGTGATAACCATTATATTACTAAAACTGTCTAAGGGATAAAAGGACAAATTAAATCCATTAATCAAACATATCTACCCTAAACAGTTGCTCCACAGAGATGAACAAATGAAAAATTTACTGTTTGTCTTTTATGCTGGCTAAGAAAATCAATTACAAACAATACCTGTGCACAACACAAGTTGGGAAATTTATAGGGGATTGTTTATTTAGCTCTGTGAATATCACTAAACATATTAATTAATAAATCTTGACAACTCATGTATTGACTGATACCATCCACCTTTAAATAAGCAAACACACAATGACATTTGTTCCTGATAAAACTAGAAAATTCATTTAATAACATGCAGCTGTTGCCCATAGCAACCAAATCAATCATGTATTGGGTTCATTCTGTAGCTATAAAAGTGATAAATGAATATTTTTTTTCCAATTTTAATAAATACTGCAATCTCTGCCTCACTCTACAGAGAGCTGTAAAGATGCTGTCTGGGCCAAAGTGTAAATGAATGTCAATTTTGTACTCTATAGGCTAAATCAGGGTTGAACGCAAGTTGACTGCAATTGCTCTTGAATTGCATGCACAGAACTAAGCACGGATATTCGCCCAGATGTAGAATTGTATTCCTCTCTGTGTCTGGACCATACGCTTGGATTCATATTCATTAGAGATGAACCATATCCATCCGAACATGGCAATTCCGAGTCAGTTCCGAGTCCGGCTCGGGTTTTCCTGCCTGACTCAGATCCGAAAATGAGGCAAAACATCATCAATCACGCGTCGGATTCTCAAGGTGATCGGGGCCCTTTCCTTGCTGAGTCCTGTCCAGGAATATCTGTACTGTGCTGTGTTGTTCATCCAGGGGTGTGCTGTGCTGTCCATCCAGGGGTGTGCTGTGTTGTCTTTCCAGGGGTGTGCTGTGCTGTCCTTCCAGGGGTGTCCTGTGCTGTCCATCCAGGGGTGTGCTGTGCTGTCCTTCCAGGGGTGTACTGTCTATCCAGTGTGCTGTCCATCCAGGGGTGTGCTGTCCATTCAGGGGCTGTAAAAAAAAGGCAAGAAAAGTAAAAAAAAAGTTAGAAAGTAGATTTTTTTTGTGCTGTAGCCCAATGTATCCATATAAGCACTGTGATGTTGCAGGCCATACCCAGTGTATGCTTCCATACCCCAGTATATCCATATAAGCACTGTGATGCTGCAGGCCGTACCCCAGCGTATCCATATAAGTACTGTGATGCTGCGGGCCGTACCCCAGTGTATCCATCCACATAAGTACTGTGACGCTGCTGGCCATACCCCAATGTATCCATATAAGTACAGTGGCAGTACCCCAGTGTATGTTTCCGTGCCCCAGTGTATCGATATAAGCACTGTGACGCTGCAGGTAGTATCTCAGTGTCAGGGCCAACTTCAGGGGTCTGAGCACCCTGTGTTGGCCTGGTACACTGTGCCATGCTATCAAAATTGGGGGCGTGGCCTCATTACCATAGGCCATGCCCCCTATGTGATGTTATTTGGAGGCGTGCCCGCATGGCATGGATTGCCTGCCTTCCCAAATTTGCATACGCATCATGCGAGGAAACGCATCTAGCGAGCGGGTCTGAATGAGGTCCTCAGCCCCTTCCAGAATATGCCTCCATTCTTCCAAAGCTAGTTTCATTGCGAAGAGCTCCTGGTCCTCAATGGCATAATTTCTCTCTGCAGGAGAGAATTTTTCAGAGAGGAACCCACATGGATGATTCTGACCATCTGCGGCCATTTGAGACAAAATTGACCCTACTCCAAGAGAGGATGTATCAACCTCTACCGTGAATGGTCTTTCTACATATGGCTGATTGAGAATAGGAGCAGACACAAAATCTTCTTAGAGTATTTTTAAGGCTAACACTGCGGGAGGAGGCCAAAGAGCGGGGTTAGCACCCTTTTTAGTAAGAGCAGTAATGGGGGCGTCTATGGTTGAAAAATTATGGATAAACCTTCTATAATAATCAGAAAAACCACAAAATCGTTGCATACCCTTCAAAGAACACCATCATAGAACACCATCAGGGAATGGCTGGGGCCATTCCCTGATGGTGTTCAATTTTTCAGAATCCATTTCTAAAGATTCTCTGGAAATAATTTCACCCAGAAAATGTACAGAAGATCTTTCGAAGATGCATTTAGAGATTTTTCCATATAATTGATGTTTTCAGAGCTGCAAAAGAACTTCATTGACATACAGGCGATGAGACTTGAGATCTTTGGAAAAAATTAGAATGTCATCTAAATACACAACAATGAAGAGATAAAGAATGTCTCAAAAAATTATGTGGACATACCCCTGGAAAACTGCTGGGGTGCTGCTAATCCCAAAGGGCATTACCAAGTACTACTCGTAGTGCCCATCCCTGGTGTTGAAGGCAGTCTTCCACTCATCTCCATCACATATTCGAATGAGGTTGTATGCACCCTGAAAGTCAAGTTTCATAAAGATAGTGGCTCCGTGCACCTTGTCAAACAATTCTGAAATGAGGGGAAGAGGGTATAGGTTATTGATAGTGATGTCGTTGAGAACTCTGTAATCTATGCAGGGTCTGACACCCCCGTCTTTCTTCTTGACGAAGAAGAATCCGGCACCAGCAGGAGAAGAAGACAGTCTTGGCTAGGTTTTTTTATGCAAATAGACATGGCAGCTGTTTCTGGAACCGAAAGGGGTTAGATACGGCCACAAGGTGGCATCTTCCCAGGAATTAGATCAATACCGCAGTCCCATTTGCGGTGGGGTGGTAATTTAACCACTGCCTTCTCACAAAAGACATCTGCGAAATCACAGTAGGATTCTGGTAATAGAACAGGAAAATCAGGTGAAGACTTCAATTCATGAGTACAGTTTGGAATGGTCCATACAGACAGAACTTTAGAAATGCACTTGTTTTGACAATGAGCTCCCCACGCCAACACATGCATGTTGGCCCAGTCCAAAGTTGGATTTTGGATTTTCAACCACAACAGACCCAGAACTAAATCATGAGTATCACTGGGTAAAACTAAGAATTCAATAATTTCCTGATGAAGAGTGCCAATGCGGAGAACAATAGGTACAGATTTGGAAGATATGATTCCAACCTGAAGAGTGTTCCCATCAAACCTGGACAAAACTAATTACACTGAAGAGGTATGACAGGAATTGGCAGTTCATGGATGATAGACTCAGAAATAAAGTTCCCGGCTGCTCCCGAATCAATTACTGAGAGTGAGACCGGAAACAATGAGTCTATTAAATAAGAAGATTTAGACACGACCCTTAACCATACTCCTCTATCAATGGTTAAGGCTTCTCGTTTCCTGGCAGAAGGGAACATGATTTTAGAAAATGACCTGGCCCAGCACAGTAGAGGCAGAGTTGATTATGCATTCCGGTGACTCCATTCAGCAGGGGTCAACTGGGGCTTGTTGACTTGCATGGGCTCATCCAAATGGGAAGAAGATGGACCCCAGTTAATAAAAGGAGAAATACCAAGATGAGTAGAGTTATGAACTTTACATCCACGACTGGCTTGTGCAAACTGTCAGGCCCTGGTATAGATTGTCCTCAGCTATGCGTTCAGTAGCCTGGGGGCTAGGGTGAGTTGGTGGTAAGAGATGAGGAGACAAAATATAAGTCTTCCTCATATGCGACTCACAGATGTTGGCAAGACCTACTCCAGGGCGTGGAGTCTAATCCACTTGATGGTTTTCTCCAGTGACCCCTCCAAGCGGGATATGAGTTTCGCTGCACCAAGTGAACAGGTTGTGGCCCCCAGAGTAGGTATCTGAGAGTAGCAGGAAGACAAGGACAGGACTTGGAATGTACTGGAGGGGCAAGTAGGAAAACCAGCTAGAGGAGGAAGTCGCTGAATAGCGATGGAAACAACTCAGGAGTTTGCCACAATTAGCTGTACTGGGGAACTAGATGCTGAATGGTGAAGAGAACAGCTTCGGTGATCCAGTCACTGAATAGCAAGGATGCTGGAAATCCAGGAGCTGGCTAGTGATAGATAACAGTTCTGGTAACTTTGATGCTGAGTAGTGGAGGTTTAAGATGACTGGGAATCTAGACGCTAGCTAGCGATAGATAATAGTTCTGGTGACTTTGACACTGAGTAGTGGAGAATTTAGATGACTGGGAATCTAGACGCTACTTAGCGATGGGTAACACAAAGGTTTGCAATTTAATAGAGAACATTAGCAAATAGTGTTGAGCCTAGGACGCAGTCTCAACAAATGAACACTTGAGAAGCAAAGCTGCACAGGGAACTTCCTGTTACAGAAGTTGAACTAAAATACCCTTAGGTAGCTGGTCAGTGGCCGAACGAGGCAGCTGACCGACCGCAGGCTGCCAGTGGAGGATACTAGTCAGATGACAGGAACCAACACACGCCTGTGGCAACCAAGACGCACACATGAGGGTACTAGCAGACTGAGGGGAGAATACTCAGCCACTACCGGTTCCTAGGTTTGATATCCACATGCCTCGGAGCACGCAGATGCCAGCATAGGGGTGAATAGTGGCCGATCCCAGGCTGTGACGCTGCAGGCCGTACCCCAGTGTATCCATACAAATACTGTGACACTGCAGGCTGTACCCAGTGTATCCATATAAACACTCTGACGCCATAGGTAGTACCCCAGTGTATGTTTCCGTTCCCTAGTGTATCCATATATGCACTGTGATGCTGCAGGCAGTACCCCAGTGTATCCATATAAGCACTGTGCGTCTGTGCCGTTTTCTGAAATGGGCAGGTGCAGCATCGGCATTACTCCCGTCGGTCGGAGGCCCAAAGACAATTCCATCTTGCATTCTCTTTTCTTTGCATTATGCGCTGTTTGGGACATTGCTGACTTGTGTAGATGACAAACATTATTGTTATAGTTTATTAAACTACCATCCTGTCTGCCACTACAGTGCCATTCTCTTTCCTAGAAGTTCCATTTTGGTAACTGAACAGCCACAGCCACTGAAATCTTCGACATGCGATTGCTGAATACCAAAAATGTCCAGAAATTTTTATGCCCCTATCATTTAAAAAAAAAAAATTCTGAACCACGAAGTTGATTAGGTTGGCAAAATCTGGTAGATTTTCAAATGTAGCCAGTTTTTTAAATTGCTCCCTCCCCAACCCCAACTGGTTGCCGTTGCTCCAGTTCCCTGGTGAAATGATAGACTGTTAAATAAATAATGGTTGAGCTCAATAAATGCCTGCCTCCTTTTTATGTAGGTGACTTTAAGTGGAATATCTAGATAATGAGAGAAACCAAAAATATGAGCCGCAGCACAGAGCATCCTCCTGCCAGGATGTGTGCAATAAAGTGCTAATACATTTAATACAAAAATGAGTTGTGTATATTGGTTACATACATATTTACATAGTACATGCCTGCGTAAAGCAGGATGAGGTACTGTAACCTAAGGCATACCATCCGTTGACAAACAACTTCCAGCAGGCCCAGCAAACAGCACAGATGCTGGGAGTTGTAGTTCAGCCGGAGAGCTACAGGCTGCTTTCCTCTGATGTAAACAGCAAGTCTTGGTCCCATTATCCCTAACAACCTCCCAGAGCACAAAGTAAACAAACAAGGCCACCGCATTTCTATTAGATATCTAAAAAACTCCTGCAGATCAAAGATGTCTTTCAGGAACTGATGAACTTGATCCTACATTGATCTTCCTTCATAAATTTTCTTCAGAATCAAAACATTAAAATAAATAAATTAAAAACGAATCAGTCCTTCCGTCCTTTCCCTGTCTTCAGTCCATAAACATACTCTAACTCCCTTGGCTTCTGACCTAGTTCTTGATTAATAAAAACATTCTTAGTTTTTAAACTTCCTATGGGATAGTATAGTTTATTAAAACTGCCATCCTGTCTACCACTGCAGTGCCACTCTGTGCCATGTTGGAAGCTGAACTGCCACATGTTTGTGCCGCCCACTGCTGTCGCTTAGCTTAGTCAGCCAGCTAGATGCAACCTTTTGGCCTAAACTGTATGAAATAAATATTGTGAAATGTGAGTTGGTCAAAATTGACTGGAAATGACTGGAAATAAATGTTATTGAGGTTAATAGGAACAAAAACATGCCCAAATTATGTGATTTCAGCTGTTTTTATGATTTAAAAAAAAAATACGGATCCAAAACCAAAACACGCAAGGGCGGTTTTGTCAAAAACCAAATCAAGATCCAAAACACGATGGAGATAGAGATCCAAAACCAAAACACGGGGGTCGGCGCACATCTTTAATATTAATCATTATTAAAACTTGACTACTTTGTAATTCTATAAACTATTGGAGAAAAAAGAAGACTTCTTTTTGGGGCACTACTTTTAGTGATAATTGAATATTATACATTTTTAAAATATAACTTTTATTAGATTACTACTAAAAAAGACAATAGACTTAGTATACAGACATACATACAACATATATTCAACCCTTGTGATTAAGGGGAAAAAAAAAAAAGAAATAATCACCTATATAAAACCAATTATACAGATTGGCATCAAATTGTTTATAAAATTATCTTTCTGTATGATTTAATTAACCACAGGCATAATAGCAATAATGTATCTGATGAGCATAACACCATACCGAAAACAGCAAGAATAAAGCAAAAATTAGTGATATTCATCTGTCATGTACCAATTAATCAGCAAAGAATGCATATAAAAATCAATGCATATAAGTTAGAGATTGTAGTCCATCTAACCATAGGATTATGACCATCTCAAATCAATTTATTAAATATTAAACAAAAGGTGTACTCCTATATCATTTGATAAGAGTCACCTAACATTGGTACATTAATGAGCAGAAAAAAACACATTAATTAACACATGTGTATTGCACCTATAAGGAATTATCCATTTAGTCATTGGACACTATATGACTCCAATACGTCCTTCAGTCACTAATTAGAGAAAATACTCTCTTTGTATAACCAATTGTATGATCGGTATATTATCCGATCATAGAAATGCCCTTTTTGATTGGGCACAGAGTATGTCTATTACTATCATAGAAGTCAATGATTGGCTGAAAAGTCGTTTAAGAGAGGGGTTCCCCAGACGTACATCACTCTGATGTGATCAAGCCCTGCACCCGGCGAAACGTACGTCATCTGATTCCAAAGGCAGACTGTCGGGACAGTCAGGCACCATCCTGTGAGGCAGTGCGGAGATAGATCATTTCAGGAGTGTTGTCAGTATGTACAAAATTTGCATTTGAAGTGTTGCTAATGTGTACAAAATTTGCATCTAAAAAGGTACAGCGATTATTTACCTATACGAGAAAACCTGGTACTGCCAAAAACTGCAGACTTACCAAACCTGAGATACAGTGTGCTATCATAGACAAAATTTGCATCTGAAGTGTTGTTAATATGTACAAAATTTGCATTTAAAGGCACAGTGATTACTAATCTAGACCAGAAAACCTGGTACTGCCAAAAACTGCAGACTTATTAAACCTGAGATATAGTGTGCTATCATAGACAAATGTTTAGATGACCATCAATAATGTTGCTAATGTGTTTGGAATCTGCATTTAAAGGTATTGCGACCATTGAAATTGCTGAAACCAGAAAATCTGGTATTACAACTATATATGTTTAAAGCACATATCTGGCAACTACATGTCAGATGCCTTGGGTCTGTCTCTGATATTCTAGCTACAGTATTTTGATATATACATACAGGCAGGTCTATATTGTCTTTTGAACCTGCAATTTTTATATATCTGTGGAACTGCATATGAAAATGTGACTGCATTTTCAGACTAAGGTCATCTGTGTTTTTGTTTAGGTGTCTGGGTATGCATCTTTTTTTTTTTTTTTGGTTACCTGTGAATACTATGTTATCTATTATACACAATAATTTAACTATTCGTGCCTATTAATATTACATCAACACCTGCATCAGAGCACCGTGGTTAATAAATATTTTCGCCCAACCATTAAGGATCGCTTCTCTGGGATATCTTCCCATTATCACTTGATAAGAAGCAATTGTACCCTATTGTCCCTTTATAAGGACAATTTCTTCTGTGTTTTTTCTATGTGTGTCTTTTATATGTTTAAGTACAATTTTTAATACATATCTATTAAATATAACTATTTTAAATTTAAACTGAATAAGAGTGCCCCCAAAAAGAGTTTTTTTCTTTTTTGTTTTGCTCGCTTGCCAAAACCTACCCATACACTCTATAAACATAAGCCCTGGGGAGCACCACCAACAATTAAGATTTATACAACCTGGTATTGCTCTACCTTAATTTCAGTTATGTTGGTATACTATATAAAAAATAATAAATATTGATCATATTACTAAGTAAAAAAAAAAAAATGCAAATCTAAAACCAAAACCAGTTACGGCAGTTTGGCAAATCCAAAACCGGACAATGAATCAGAGCCAAATCCAAATCCAGCTAAAATGGTCTGGCGCACTTCTTTAATTTGATGTAAAAGTAGTATAAATGTTCACACAGCTCTGTTGCATAAGCTATTATATATCTTATGTGTTTACTGTCTAACCTTTTTATTTTTCTATTACCCAATTATTTATATTGTGCTTATATATTACACAGAGCTTTACAGAGAATATTTCATATCAGTGCCTTCTGCAATTCAGTATCTAATCCATATTCTCCCTGTGTTTGCGAGGGTTTCTTCCGGGTACTCCAATTTCCTCCCACACTCCAAAAATATACTGGTAGGTTAGTTGGCTCCCCACAAAAATTAACCCTAGTGTATAAGTGCATGAGCATGTGATAGGGAATATAGATTGCAAGCTCCACTGGGGCAGGGACTGATGTGAATGGCCAAATATTCTCTGTAAATCGCTGCAGAATATGTTTGCGCTATATAAATAACTGGTAATAAATAATAAATATATATTCAAATCTCCATTATTCTTCCTTTGTTTTCATGTTTGCATTTATTTGGACGGTCTTGTACTGTATGTCATTTTTTATGTATCTGTTATTTTCTCCAGTGTAGGGTGTAATAATAATTATAATTCCTTACCACATTTACACACTCATACACCCACTAAGGATCATTTTCGCAAAAGACAATTAACTTACCCATTGCATAATAGCTCCGGCCAAGTGCCATCTAGTTTACCACCAGTAAGACCTTGTTTATATCTTTTTTATTTTATGCTTTTTTTTTGTTTGTGTTTATATGATTTTAAGCCTAAATGTTATTATATAGATATTGTGGTATATTTTACAAATTGTTTTTTTTAATTATTTCAACTCCTTGCCTGGCATTAATGCATGAGATGCAACTGCAGCCAGGAGAGCATTACCTGCCCCAGGGGCAAAGGCCAGATTCCCAGAGGGGGATTTCCAGATGCTTGAACAGAGAAGCCTATTTAACAAATATTGCAGCAGTACTCGTACCACCCCAATAACACCCCAATAACTGTTATGGCATTGCCATCTACAGATGATAGTAACATATTAATATATTTAAAATTTTGTTTTATTTTTTAATAATGATTTTTTAAATTGAATAAAGGCTTTCAAATGGGATGCAGTCAATATCCTGACAGCAGGGATGCCGGCGCTCAGAATGCTGCGCTAGAATTCCAAAGGTAAGTAGCAGGGTTGGGGGGAGGGATAGCATTAGGGGTAAGGGTTAGGCACTATGGGGAGGGTTAGGGTGCGGGGAGAGGGAGGTTAGGTTTAGGCACTAGAGGGAGAAATTAGGGTCAGGCACTGGGAAGGGAAGGGTTAGGGTAGGGAGAAGGAGAGGAGTACAATACTGACTGACAAGTATCAGTATCCTAACCCTGTCGGGTAGCTGGCTTCAGGATTCTGACCACCGAGAACCCGAGCGCCAGCATTACGTACTCAACCCATTGAAATATTTGTACATTTTTTAAATAAATGTAATTTGCACCTATCAGAAAGGTGTGTTTGGAGCGCAAGGAGGGAATTCTAGCTAACTGAAAGCTCCATTACGTGTGCATATGGGGTACAGGTGATATGAAAGGGCAAAAGACATACACAAGAGGGAGTAATAGAAACACAAAAACACTGGCAGGGGGAAGGCAAGCAAGAAGAGACAGAGTGAGACCCCCCCCAGTTGGACAGAGATTTGCACATAAAAAGTGTGTGTTGTGTGTGGGGAGGTGACAGAGGCACACATGGGGCATACTTGCCTACCCTCCCAAAATGGTGGGTCGCTCCAGAAGAGTGAGCAAGTCTCCCTGCCGGCACCACCTGCCTGCACCCCCCTGCACCCTCCCGCCAGTGTCCACTCTCACCTTATTTAACTGGCTGGTTCGGGGGAGCTGATGAAGCAATTCACTCTGAATCGTGTCATTGTGGTCCTGCCCCGGATACACAATGCCGGTAATCTTTACATTGTGTAGCAGGGGTGGGATGCAATGACACCATCGCATGGCCACATGCCCATCCTGCCCTTGAAATCGCGTCAAGCCACCCTTCCCCCCGCCGCTGTGTCGAGCTGGATGCCTCCTCCCAAAAGAGGCAACCAGATTGTCGGCAACCCTGACATTGGGAGTCAGAGGGAGAGATAAACACATATAAAACTGAAACACCTTCTGATCTGCTTCCATTTGGGTTGTGCTAAGCAGCATCTAAATAAGGCACTTCATGTTCAATGTCCTTAAAATCAATAATTGACCACAATCAAATGAATTAATTGCAAACAAAGAATAGCATTTTAATGTGACGCAGCAGCCAGCCCTATTCCTGCTGTCCCTGACACATAGTGCTTAGTAATAATATACCTACTGTGCTTAATATTAGTGCTGCAACTAGGGGGGGGGCAGCTGCACCTGCCGCCAGTGTCTTCCAGCCCTGCACCACAGGGGTGCCCCAAGCCGGATGCCCGCTGAGATTTTATTACCAGTGGGCGCCCGGCTCCTTCCCTGCAGCACCGCGGTAGCCGGAGGCTGGAGTTCTCTCCTGAACTCCAGCCTCCGGCTCTCCTCACAGGTACTATGGGAGAGACGTGATGACGTGATGACGTCTCTCCCATAGTTCCGAGAGCAGCCGGGTGGACCGGACAGTGGCGGTTTTAGGTAAGTATTGTGGCATTACTATGGGGGCATTACTATGGGGTCATTACCATACTGCTCTGGACACTGCCAAGCAAATATATTTCCAATCTCTTATCTCTGCTCAAGCCTCTAACCCCAAGCGACTTTTTAATACATTTAAACTGCTTCTTACCCCTCCCTCACCCAAGCCACCTGCTACTATCTGTGCACAAGATCTTGCTTCCTATTTCAAGGACAAGATTGAAAATATCAGAAATGAAATGTTATTCTCTTCCTCAGCTAGTGACCTACTCAATTCCCTACCTGAACCCTCTGGCACATTCTCTTCATTTGACCCCACAAATGAAGATGAAGTATCTACACTCTTCTCATCCTCCTACTCTATTACCTCTCCTCTAGATCCTATACCCTCACAAATTAGTAAAGCTCTGTCTCCTGTGCTCATCCCAACCCTAACTAAAATCTGTAATCTCTCTCTTTCTACTGGCATCTTTCCATCACTGTTCAAGCATGCAGTGATTACTCCCATTCTGAAAAAACTAAATTCTGACCCTAACACTCTCTCTAATTACCGTCCTATCTCCCAGCTCCCATGCCCCTCCAAGCTACTGGAGAGACTTGTCTACACCCGCCTCACACACTTTCTTAACACCCACAACTTATTGGACCCACTTCAGTCTGGCTTCCGTTCCCAGCACTCCACAGAGACAGCACTGACTAAGGTAGTAAATGATTTGGTCACTGCCAAGGCTAAAGGCCATTACTCACTTCTAATTCTTCTAGATCTCTCTGCTGCTTTTGACACTGTTGACCACTCTCTTCTCGTACAAACATTACAATCCCTAGGTCTTAAGGACACAGCCCTTTCTTGGTTCTCTTCCTACCTATCTGATCGCTCTTTTTCTGTTTGTTTTTCTGATTCTGCCTCCTCTTCGCTACCTCTATCAGTTGGAGTACCGCAAGGCTCTGTCTTAGGTCCTTTGCTATTCTCAATCTATACCACCTCTCTTGGCAAACTAATCCGCTCTTTTGGATTTCAGTACCATCTGTATGCGGATGATACTCAAATCTACCTATCCTCTCCAGATTTATCACCATCTGTATTGGTCCGTGTCACTGAATGTATTTCTGCCATTTCATCTTGGATGTCATCTCGCTACCTGAAACTTAATATTTCTACAACAGAATTAATTATATTTCCACCGGCCAATAACAGTTACCAATCTGATCTCTTTATCACTGTTGATAACTCAACAATCCACCCCACCCCACAAGCTCGTTGCCTTGGTGTCATCCTTGATTCTGAATTGTCCTTTGTTCCCCACATTCAATCTGTCTCAAAATCATGTTACATACATCTAAAAAACATATACAAAATTCGACCATATCTCACACAAGACACTGCAAAAACTCTAATCCATGCACTCATTATTTCCCGCATTGACTATTGCAATAGTCTCCTTACTGGTCTTCCCAAAAACAGGCTATCGCCATTACAATCCATTATGAATGCAGCTGCGAGGCTTATCTTCCTTGCCAAACGTTCATCGTCTGCTGCCCCGCTCTGTCAGTCCCTCCATTGGTTGCCGGTTTTCTACCGTATTCAATACAAAATACTGTTACTTACACATAAGGCCATTAACCGAATTACACCAACATACATCTCTTCACTCATCTCAAAATATCTCCCAACCCGACCTCTCCGCTCAGCACAAGAACTGCGTCTCTCATCCCCACGCATTACTTGCTCCCATTTACGGTTACAGGACTTTCTTCGGGCTGCACCCACTCTATGGAATGCCTTACCACACACAATAAGACTTACCTCTACTCTTCAATCCTTCAAGCGTTCCCTGAAAACTCACCTCTTCAGACAAGCTTATCAGATTCCAGAACCGACCACATAACCTTCATAGCTTCCATGTCTTATTACATCCCCTATCATAGTCCACACATTACCTCACATATTGTCTTTCTTTCACATACTCCTGACATTTTGCCGACATTCCTGTGTGACTGGATCATGCAGCCCACCAAGAAACTCTGCATTCTGGCCAGACCAAATTGCAATATATATAGCACCTATCCTTGTGTATCAATGCCTGTTTCCCTATAGATTGTAAGCTTTCAAGCAGGGCCCTCTTACCTCTATGTCTGTCTGTTATTACCCTGTTTTGTTCTATCAATGTTTCCAATTGTAAAGCGCAACGGAATATGCTGCGCTATATAAGAAACTGTTAATAATAATAATAATAATAATATGGGCACTACTACAGGGACATTACTCTATGGGCACTATTACAGGGGCATTGCTTTATGGGTACTACTACAGGGGCATTACTGAAGGAGGCATTAAAAGGGGCATTGCTGCAGGGGGCATTACAAGGGGGGAATTACCAGGGGAATTACCAGGGGGGGCGCCAAATTACTGTCTTGCACTGGGTAACAAAAATCCTAGTTTCGGCCCTGTTAATATGGTCTGCAGCCAGGCACCTAGGCCTTACCTGAAGCTGTCAGGATCATTGGAGGAGTACAGTGCAGTCACAGTGAATGAGTCACCGGAGCAGAGGACCATGGGAACTTGCTGGGAGGAGTTACACGCGGCCGAAGAGATTTGCCCATCGCCATTGCAGCTCCCATCACTAACTCAGCCTGTTCGGAGCTCAGTCACGCAATAAAAAAAAAAGGTCATCTGCGATGATGGATCGGCGGGCAGGGGGGCTTTCTAGGTACTCAGATACCCCCCTGCATGCACTACTGTGACTAGGCCGCATTTAGTGAATGGTTTTAAGGTTTTGATCAAATTATTTATAGCTGTGATAGCCCATTGGCCCCAGTTTGTCACCCTATATGGGGAGTAAGGGAGAACCTAGTCACAGTATAGTGTCATAGACACATTCTTATTAATAAGTTGTTTACACCTGTACCCTTCCAGACTATACCTGCACCCACCACACCTCCACACATCTCGCATACTCACTATCTTAAATGTGAGATAGTAAATACTCTAAGGGGTCTATGCACTAAGCCTTGGAGAGAGATAAAGTAGTTGGAGATAAAGGACCAACCAAACAGCTCCTATTTTTCAAACACTACCTGTAAAGTGACAGTTAGGAGCTGATTGTTTGGTACTTTATTTCTATTCACTTTATCTCTCTCCAAGGCTTAATACATAGACCCCTAAATCATAATATGTAGTCCTGGGGGCCAAAATTTGTTTCCCCAGGTACAGCTGCAGCCTAGAATCCTTATTCCCCTGTTGTGGTACATTTTAGTAAAAATCCCAGTCGCCAACCCAAATACACCTCATGGTATAGAAATTTTGGTGTTACTTCCCATCCAGCCCTTTTATTGCTGTAGGAACAACAGTAGAGCAAACAAAGTTCTGAAATAAATTAACCTGATTCCTCAAAGTTCAGCAGAGTCTGAGAAATATCCCTACCATGGTGCATTACCAAGTGAGGTGTAATAATGTAATATCTTCCAGCCTAGGTGGAAATAACCCAGACTGTAGTGCAGGGACATCCAAATGCAGCTTTCCACCTGTAGAAATCCGGCCTCCATCCTAGATTCTTCTGGACAACCCTGACCAGACTTCAGTAGCTCTGCCTCACTGGGTACTGCACCCAGAGAGGCAGATGTCACTTTGAGTGCATCATGGCTGGACTGTCCCTCTGCTGCCTCAACTTCAGTCCACCCTGTAACCAGAAGCATTACTCAGAGGAGACTGCCAGAGGATAGACTGGAGGCTAAGCAGCAGATGCTGGTGTGACTGTAGTGAGCTGTGTGACAGATGGACGGATGGACTTTGGAGAGGAATGGATCTTCAGTGGTGAAAGTAAGGCAAGGGCATGAGGAGAGGTTCTGGGATAGCAATTTAAGAGTTTGAGGGGGCTCTGAGAACTGAGGCATTTAAAGGTGATTGTTATGTCTACATCTGAGGGGCTCTGAGCATATAAAGGGGCATGACTGAAGGGGATTTGAGACTGGCATATAAAGGGGCATAACCAAAGAGACCCTGTGTGGCATAGTACCAGTTGGGGCATTACTGTGCAGCATACAGTATTATCAAATGGGGCAATACAGTGGCATATTAGCAATTGAACACATTATGGGTGGCATATTATCAATTGGGGACATTATGATGTGGGATATTATTAATACTGTGTTGTATAGAATGGATTTGGGGCACTGTTATGAGGGCATATTAAAATTGTGGGCACTACTGCATGTCATACTATGAATTGGGGGTACTTCTGCATAGCATATGATATTATTAATCGTGAATACTGCTGTGTGACATATACATCTCATTGCAGTGAGCAAAATTTAAATCTTAAGATCACTTAAAATTTATTTCAAGATATTATTAGTTTTAGTGTTTCTAAGAAAAGATTTATTCAAGAAAAAAACATTACCTATCTGCTGGAAGAAAAACTGTGAGAAAAAAATGTTGTGACCCTTCGTCTGCAGTCATTTTCTTAAAATGGCACTCCAAGAAAAAAGTTTGGACCCCTCCTGCTTTATCGAGCACTTAGAAGAGACAAAACCCTCACACTTTCCCACCAATGCACAAGTCTACACCATAACTCAAACACAAAATCTCTATATACTGTTGAATTATATTAATGAATTTGTAATTAAATAATACAAATAAAATAACTAAAATAAGATGCACATTTATAAAATATTATATGTACACATAGATTTTATTTCTCAAATTTTTACAATAAAGTTTGTTTTTTAGTTTCCATTAAGTCTTTACTGTAGTACAAATAGCAATTATACAGTATGTTTAACAAAACTGATAAAGTAAAAATGTAAAATATTGTCAAAAAGTTATTTAACTGTGAAAGTGAATTTTGATTTAAGTCTGCCATGCTGGAATTTAATTATATATATATATATATATATATATATATATATATATATATATATAAAAAAAAGAATAGCTAAATTAAAGTATAATTACTTTGCTCTCCTTGGAACAGCGACAATGTTCTTCTGTTGCTTAATATTCATGTAACATGTTACCATACTTTGTAATATGACCATATTTATGGATAGATATTGTAATCCTCTTTTCTGGTTTAGGTTAATTTCAATAAAATATTAAATCCATTTTCTAATCTAAATGAGTTCATTATGAGAGACATGGCAATGAGAGAGCCAAAATCCCCACTGACTTTAGCTTCATTACATTTAAGCATTGCGCTTTTTCAGGGCAGTACATTTTAATATGGATTTATCTTTTCTGCTCCAAAACATCTATCCTACTGTAGCTGTAAAGCTTGGCTTTATGTAGAGTCTATTGTCGATCCTGAGGTACTGTAAATTTAAATGATGCAGTCGTACATTTGCTATCAGCAGTCTTCATGCAGTAACAGTTACATTTACACCAAATGCACTTTCATACACTTTCAAGCAGGAAACCTTTGGCTCTTCCGTCATTTACTGAGTTTGCCCTGACACGTTAATTTAGGCTACTACAGATTACAATATACAATAAGTGACTTGTATGTAGTTCTACAATACCTACCAAAGGGAGGTAGGATAATGCAAAGTTGGATGGATTTGCGACCAAAAGCCCAGACATAAAATGCGTTTACAGAAAAAAAAGCAATTATGAGAAAATGATAATAAGCACGAATCAGTGCACACACATAATTGCGTGTGAATGCTTAAAGATAATCTACTCTGTGTATCTCCGTGCTGTGGCAATATCAGACATCAGCTTGATGATGAAGACTGTTAATACATTTTTTTTGCTTATTTGTTTCTTTTTTCAAAAATCAGCATAAAGTCTCCTATTCATGGCGAGCAAAGGCGATTCCCTTAGACCAGGGATGGGGAACCTCAGGCCCTGGGGCCGTATAAGGCCCCCAAAATAGTTTGGTCTGGCCCTCTGAGCTTTTTTCTGCTAGCCTCATCTGGCTATTAGGGTGCCTAGAATGGCACCCTGCGGCCAGAATCTATGCAGCAGTGCTGCCTGGAGTGTCCTTAGGATGCTTCAGACGCCCTTACAGCCCCCCAGAGCATCCTCAGGATGCTCCAGGCATTGCTATAATCATCGGCGATTGTGGCCCCACCTCTATGTGACATCACATGGAGGGGGCGTGGCCTGCATCCGGCCTGCAAATAATGTTATATAGATCAAATTGGCCCTCGGCAGAAAAAAGGTTCCCCAACCCTGCCTTAGACCATAGGTTCTCAAACTCGGTCCTCAGGACCCCAAACAGTGCATGGTTTGCAGGTATCCTCACATCATCACAAGTGAAATAATTATCTCCACCTGCGAATCTTTTAAAGTGTGTCAGTGAGTAATGAATACACCTGTGCCCAGCTAAGTGACCTGGAAAACGTGAACTGTGTGGGGTCCTGAGGACCGAGTTTGAGAACCACTGCCTTAGACCAAAACCCCAATATATCAGCCTTTTTGTTGAGCAGTTCCCCAAAATCTCCCCAACCATAAAAACAGTGTGCCGTACCTGTGGGTCAGAAACAGCATGGGTCGTATACGTCTCGTTGCAAGTCCGATGGTCGCGATGGTCTTGACCATCGCGACCATCATCCTGGCCACTCGCACTAGCTGTGGGTGGTCACCTAGGAGGCCGCTCTAAAAATACAATAGGCGGGCACTGATTCAGAGTGAGCGCTCTGAAAGAGCGTCCGGCTCTGATTTCAGGCCCACAGTGCGGTATACAGTGTCGGTTGAATACAGTGAGGGTCAAATACAGTGCAGGTTGGATACGGTGTGGGTTGGATACACCAATAGTGCACTTACTACAACAGTGGTGTTGACAGTGCAGGAGTGCTGTGCTGTCCTCAGTGCAGGGGTGCCGTCGGTGTCGGCAGTTTGGTGGTGTTGACAGAGCGGGGTTGCCAGTGGTGTCCTTAGTGTGGGGGTGCTGGTATGTAAGGGTAGGGGTGTTGGCAGTGTCCTCAGTGTGGGGGGTAGCAGTGTCCTTAGTGCAATGTGCCGGTAGTATCAGCAGCATAGAGGTGCCAGTGGTGTCAGCAGCGGGGGTGCTGGTGGTGTTGGCAGTGTAAGGGTGGGGGTGCTGGCGGTGTCCTCTGTGTGGGGGACTAGCAGTGTCCTCAGTGCAGTGTGCTGGCAGTGTCGGCAGCATAGAGGTGCCAGCAGTATCAGCAGCAGGGGGCAGCAGTGTCAGTGCTGGGGGGTGGCTGGTATCTTCTTTCCTTTTCCTGTGGCCATTAAAGTCTATGGGCAAGCGCTTATTGGCTGAAAGCCATGACACACGGTTCTCTCAGTCAATCAGCATTAAGCCCATTGAATTCAATGGGACTTTGAAATTGGCCGCTCGAGACAAAACCTTGAGATCCAAAAGCGGGATCTCAAGGTTTTGCCTCGAATAGGGATCCAGGGTGGGCAGAGAGATCCGAGTTGTGTCTCAGAGCCAGTCGGACCCCTGAGGTTCGGGGAGGCTCGGTTCTCTGAGAACCGGGCCCGCTCACCTCTAGTTTTTAATTTTTACCTTGTGTTTTTTAGCATAGTTTCTACCGGGCTATCATCCCATCTTTATATGCCTTCTCTGGGGTTCCTTCTACATATAAACATATGCAGGTCATCAAGGACTATGAAAGAAGCTGCAGGAGGGACTGAAGTTGGTGGCATTTATCCAAAAAAGATTTGTGGACCAGAAGAGATTGGACATGCAATTGTTTTCAATGGGTTTCAATAGCTATCTACATGCAACATTGCCCTGAAGATGCCCTCATTCAAAATGAAGCATAAGAACATTAATACTGTAATTACTGAAAGATAAATATGGCAGAAGAGAAATGACACACTCAAGATCTACTCAGGATTCCACAACTAATTTCTGAAACTGGCCTTTTGTTCAAGAAGAAATATAATTTGCCCTTACAGAAGTAGAAGTAGAAGACCACAAGGAATACATCAACCAGATGATCATTGATTCCCAGATATTCAGGAGAGGTGTGCAGTACTTGGTTCACTAAACAGGCTTTGTTCCTGGGGACCGCTCTGAGGTTCACACATCCCCCCATGATTCTACCTTATCCAGCCTATCAACTATAGATGTGTCCATCAGGAACTGTCCTCTCAGCACTAAGTGGCTTGGCCAGTACTGTTGAGACCCCGATAGCAGACTCAGACAAGTGGTGCTCTCCTGGGAATAACGTGCACAGGACTTAAAGCAGTCAATGGCATTTGGTAACTTCTATGGACATAGGTTGTGTGCCAATACAGAACCTGAACTATACATTTCCCAGTATGGCGGAATCAAATTTCCCAAATCACCTAAGGCTTCAGCATTTGAACCTATCTGGGAACCAATAGAGATACAGTAGTAGAAACTTGGAACCAGCAAAGGTTCAGATTCAGAGATGGACGCTAATACGATCGCAGCTGCGATTTCGCACGGAATGCAGCAGCAAAAATATGTTAATAGTTCCAAAGCTTACCCGAGCGTAGGGACGCCCACTGCTGCCTTCTAATATGCGTACGACGTTACTTACCTGCGTAAATATTGGTAACATTGATGCACATGGAGCTGCCATCTTGGCCTTGCGGCATGTCTGACCAGCCACAAACACTGCAGCTCTCCTGACATGCAGAGGGCTCTCATGCTGCATATGTAATCGCAATGGCCGATTTATGCACGCCCATGTAACTGCATTTAAAGGTAAACACCTGTGTTTTTCTGACCCACCCCCCGTTACTTCCCCAAACGCTGTCTACCTGTCACTCACTTTGCGTATATGGATCCCCTGTGCATGCGTAATGGCAGAACAATCGCAGTGCGTGTACTGTGTGGCTCATATGCATGCACAATGGCAAACAATCGCTCAATCTGCGTAAAAATCATCATTGCTTCCGTTTCTGAATTAGGGGCCTGATTCAGAGCCGTTCGCTATTTGCGGTCGTTCGTTCAAAAACAAGGGGTGGCTATTCAAATTATCCGTTCGAAAAATTGCAGTCTGTTCACACCTCTAAGTCTGAATGAGCGAGCAAAACATACGCTCGTTTATTTGTTAAAAACGCCCCCTGGCCGCTCGCACCATACGTCATGTCCGCTATTTATTAGATTAATCGAGTACATCGAACAGCGTATGAACTGCTCGCTATTCTTGTGGTTGGTTTTTGCTACCACAATCTTGCGAGCATTTCTGGCTATAAAATAACCTAGTGACGTGGTCAATGACGCTGCTGTATTAATGATGCACACCCATAAAACGCCCGTTTTGACCTTTAAGCACGCCTGCGTTTGGATCTCCACTCCCCATTTTCAAGCAGCTTCCCCTGTTACCACCCACATACGCCTCATTCTGTCACTCAAATAGCAGGCATTCGCTATATTGTGAGCACATGAATTTCGGCCGCACTGACTGGTTCGCGCATGCGTATAACGATCCGTACGCATGCGCAGATGTGCGAACATCGCTCGGAACGAGCGTACTGCCGCTAGCGAGTGGCTCTGAATGAGGGCCTAGGTCCGAAGTTAATGGGATCCTTTTCAGTACTTATTCTATATATGGATACAATGTAATCATGGTGACTATGATAGAAAATAATTCATTTTACCTGTATACCATAAGTCAGGAAGCTCTCTGCAGATACTGCAGAGAGGTGGCTGCTGTAAGCACAGCAATCACCCCATGGAGAGATGTTGTGCATTTTACCTTGCCTGGCTTGATCACGAAAGATAAGTCAGCTCCCTTTGTGATCAATTTACTTAAGGTGAAACACAAGTCTTTCTCCATGGGGTTATATCTGTGCAACCATCCCACATCTCCATAGTAACTGCAGGGAGCTCATTACAGGTGCAGGATACAGTGTGGGTTGGATACAGTGCAAGTCGGATACAGGGCCTGATTTAGACCCGGTACTTGTATCAGAACCTACAGTACATTCACTATTTATTTGTGTCTCTGCTCATTTAGCAGTTCCTATTACTATTATACAGGGTTGATTATTCCATTGAAGATGATTTGCTAACATTTCCTTTTTTATTTATTTGAAGACCACATATTGGGCCTGATTAACGACCGATCGCAACTGCGGTTACACCCGCAATCGGCCAATTGGTGCGTTCTGCGCATGCATCGCAGTGTGCGTGTGCGAACCGGCCACTGAGGTCGCAGTGACTATGCAGACCCATCGCAGAGTGATTGACAAGAGGTGCCGTATGGGGGTGGTTAGGGAAACACTGGCGTGCCAGTACGTTTGAACGCCATTGCATGGGTGTGCATAAATTATCCACTGTGATGCCCTACGCAGCCTGAGGACTCATAGCGCGTGATGAAGTTAGCAATTTCTGAGTAAAGTCAGTTCTTGTGCAAGTGTGAGTGAGGCTGCGATGTTGCTTGATTGTACCGATGGTTTCGCAGTCTTGCTAAACATTATGGATGTGTGTAAGGTAAAGTCGGCGCCCTTATGTAGTGCTGCGGTGGCATAGCGATCACAATGAATTAGCATACTATCGCAGTTGAACTGCGTGCATAATCACTATTGCAATCACAATAGCGATCCTTACTGAAACAGGCCCTAAGTTTTTCTGGACTCACTTGAAGCCTTAATTAAACTTACATCAGAAATAAACTAGCCTTAGAGAACACCATCAAGAATGATCTGGAACTCACATATAAACATGCTGTACTGTATGTCTAAAGAAGACTTTCAATCTGTGGATGCTAAGTACATTTTTTCAGATGATGAAAAACCATGCAAATTGGTAATGCTCATCATCCTTATTCCATGAAGAAAAGCTCAAGAGGTACAGGCCAATCCTAGGCCCTCATTCAGAGCCGTACGCTCTGAGCAGAGCGCACGCTCTGCATGAGGGCCGGGCTCCATTTTCATGGAGCGTCCTCCTGGACGCTCGTATAGCTGTGGGTCACCACCCACAGGCTATACGAGCGTGCATTTTGATGGCCGCGATGGTCGTGACCATCGCGACCATCGAAATTGCGAGACGGAGCCTGCGGTTGAGGTTTTCAACCGCAAGCTCCGGAGTGATTTTGGCTCTATCAGAGCCAAAATCACTCCCACTGACATCACTAGTGATGTCAGTGGGCCGGCTTCTGACGGGAGGCGTTCCCATGGGAACGCCCCCGTCAGGGAGGCACGCCCCCGGCACGCCCACCAAAGGGGGCGTGCTGTCAATCAACATTGACAGCACGCCCCCTTTGATCGGACACAACGAGCGAAGGAAAGTCCTTCGCTCGTCGTGTCTGGCGCATGCGCACGACGGAGCTCCCTCCGTCGTGCGCATGCTCAGTGCAGACCATCGACCCACTTGCGAGCGGACAGCCGCTCGCGAGTGGGTCTGAATCAGGCCCCTAGTCTGTATTGTGGCTATGCTGAACACTAAAATAGAGTCCAATTTATTCCTCTCCCTTTCTAAAATAATAACTCTAACTTTTGGGATCACATAAAGGGCCAGATACAAAGGTGCGCACTATTGCAGCCGCAACTGCGATTTATTGCAGAGTTTCAGCGGCGATAATAATAATAATATTATTATTATTATTATTATTATCCTTTATTTATATGGCGCCACAAGTGTTCCGCAGCGCCTTACATAGTACATACAACTAATGGGTGAACAAGAAACAAGTAACATACAGTACATTACAGTACAGGACAAGGACACAACTTATATACATTGCTGAAATAGTGATTAAAGCACTCACAATAAGCTGCCGGGAATTGGCGGTCCCGTGTTAGGTGCCCTAGTGGGGAGTAGAGAGTAGAAGAAAATGTAAAGAGAAGCACATGAAGGAAGAGGTCCCTGCTCGTGAGAGCTTACATTCTAAGGGGAGGGGCAGACAGACAGGCGTGACACAGAAGGGGAAGATGGGAAGGAAAGAGCATGAGGTGGGTTAGGATGAGTGCTGGAAGGCCTTGATGAAGTAGTGGGTCTTGAGAGCCCGTTTGAAGATTTGTAGAGAGGTGGAGAGTCTGATGTGGAGAGGGAGAGCATTCCAAAGGTAGGGAGCAGCACGGGCAAAATCTCGGATGCGGGAGTGGGAGGAAGTAATCAGTTGGCAAGAGAGGCGGCATGCATTAGTTGAGCGAAGTGGGCGGGCGGGAGTGTGAAGGGAGAGAAGGTCAGAAATGTATGCGGGAGAGAATTTGGTGAGGGCTTTGTAGGCGAATGTAAGAACCTTGAATTGGCATCTGAAGGGGAAGGGGAGCCAGTGTAGGGCTTGGAGGAGAGGGGAAGCAGATGTAGAACGTCTGGAGAGGAAGATGAGCCGAGCAGCAGCATTAAGAACTGATTGTAGTGGAGAGAGGTGAGAGACTGGGAGGCCAGAGAGGAGAAGGTTACAGTAGTCCAATCTGGATATGACCAGTGAGTGGATGAGGGTTTTAGTGGCATCCTGGGTGAGGAAGGGTCTTATCCTGGAGATATTTTTTAGGTGAAAACGGCAGGACTGCGAGAGGTGCTGAATGTGCGGTTTAATCGAGAGGGAGGAGTCTAGGATAACTCCAAGACAGCGCACTTTGGGGCTAGAGGAGATAGTTGTGCCATCAATAGATAATGAAATTGTGGAAAGTGATGTAGTGGAAGAGGGTGGGAAGATGATCAGCTCAGTCTTAGACATGTTAAGTTTAAGAAAGCGCTGGGACATCCACAAAGAGACAGCAGAGAGACAGTTGGAGATACGGTTAAGGAGCTCAGGGGTGAGCTCAGGGGTGGAAAGGTAAATTTGAGTATCATCTGCATAGAGATGATATTGGAGGTCAAAGGAGTTAATGAGTTCACCCAAAGAGGATGTATATAGGGAGAAAAGGAGAGGTCCAAGAACAGAACCTTGGGGAACTCCTACCTTTAGTGGAAGTGGAGGGGAAGAGGAGTCATGAGAGGACACAGTGAAGGAACGATCAGAGAGGTAGGAGGAAAGCCAGGAGAGGGCAGTGTCACGAAGACCGAGAGAGTAAAGGATTTGCAGGAGGAGAGGGTGGTCTACAGTGTCAAATGCAGCAGAGAGGTCAAGGAGAATGAGCAGAGAGTAGTGGCCCATGGATTTGGCAGCAAGGAGGTCATTGCTGACTTTCGTGAGGGCAGTTTCAGTGGAGTGGAGAGATCGGAAGCCAGATTGAAATGAGTCAAGGAGGGAGTGGGAAGAAAGAAAGGTGGTAAGGCGGTTGTAGACAATACGCTCAAGGAGTTTGGAAGCAAAAGGGAGAAGAGAGATGGGTCGGTAGTTGGAAAGTATGTTAGGATCAAGGGTAGGTTTTTTAAGAATGGGGGAGACAAGAGCATGTTTGAATGCAGAAGGGACAGTGCCAGATGATAGGGAGAGATTAAGGAGGTGAGCCAGATGGGAACAGGCAGAAGGAGACAGGTGGGAGAGGAGACGGGAAGGGATAGGGTCAAGAGTGGAGGTGGAAGGGGGGGAGGACCGGATGAGGGCCATGACTTCCTCTCCAGAAGCAGGGGAGAAGGATGTCAGAGTTGGTGAGACAGAAGGGGAGGGGTGGTAAGGGCAAGGAGGGGGAGGAGTGCTGAGGGTCAGATGGGATATGATGTCCTCACGTATGGAGTCAATTTTAGATGTAAAGTAGGTGGCAAAGTCGAGGGCAGAGAGCGAGGAGGGAAGGCAAGGAGGGGAAGGGCAGAGTAGGGAGTTGAAAGTGGCAAAGAGACGCCGGGGGTTTGAGGACTGGGAGGAGATGAGGTTCTTGAAATATGTTTGTTTGGAGAGAGACAAGGCAGCACTGTAGGAAGAGAGAATAAATTTGAAATGGAGGAAGTCAGCCTTAGAGCGTGACTATCTCCACTGACGCTCTACAATTCTTGAACACTTTTGTAGGTATCTGGTGCATTTGGAATGCCAGGGTTGTGGTGTGGATCTGCGAGGGTGAGTGTAATAATATACAATTGCCAGTTGTAGCCTTCCTCTAGCGTGCACGCAATAGTGCAAGCACAGAGTCTACCTCTTTCAATGCCCGTGGATGCTGTAACTCCAACAATGGTTCCAAACACTTCACCAGCGGCGCACCACATCACATTCACTACTGACACTTGCACCATCCTATGGTGTCTCCTTCTGAAATTCCCCTGAACATGTCCTCTGTGACTGAGAACACAGCCGCTTTCACTGATATGCATGTGACACTCCCATAGCACAGCCTTTTTTTTGTGTTCATGTCAGGCCACCTCCCAGTCAACCCCCATGAATATCCATGGTTTTGCCTTGCTTGTTCTAATGTCAGCAACGTCGTACACAACAGCGGATCTCAGCATACACCTAGGGGAACTCATGCGCCGTTGGGGGTTTCAGGACTTTTCATGCATGTGCAGCAGCAAATAATCGCAGAACTGCACAATGGTCAGCATTCTGTCCACCTCTGTATCAGGCCTTCATCTTCCTATATTACTTTCTTAAAATGGAATGGGGGCATTGTAGAGATGCGGGCACAGCTGCCTGTATACCTGTCTGCGACTTTATGAAAATGCCATTTGTACATCTCTGCATCCCAATGTGTAAAGCCTGAGATGCCCACTGTGAGCATGCGTAGGTGCTACAATGCTGTATGGTGGTGATAGACGCATCATGTGTTGCACCATCGAATCTTGCATCAGGTGCAGTTTCTCCAGCCACGTATGGCCTCACCTATGAGCGATTGAGCGTCTGTGTATGCACCACTTTCACCGACACATCCGTGACCATCCTATAACACAACCGTAAGACAGACTATCTCCGTTCCTGCGCTAAACCACATCCCAGGAAACGCCCATCACTTTTATATGAAATTTCTGAACAATATATGAACAAAAATCCCTATGCTTTTATTTGCTAGACACACACTGATTTGCAGTACTAAGGGGTCTAGTATTTACTAAGCTGTGTTAGGAGCTAAAGTGAATGGAGGTAAGTTCCAGCCAATCAGCTCCTAACTGCCATTTTTCAAACACAGTCTGTGACATGGCAGTTAGGAGCTGATTGGCTGGTACCTTACATCCGTCCACTTTAGCTCCTAACACAGCTTAGTATATAGACCCCTAAGTGCTGATCCTGATGGTTGCCACTGGGGACGTAGATCAGAATTGCATGGCACCCGCGCCCCCATATACCATTGAATATTCTGAGCAACCATAGGCTTGCTCTAATGTCTGATGAGGCGGACTTTTTTTTGCTCGATTGTGATACTATTTGCGCACCGCAATTATATGTGTATATACACACACACTCCACTTGCAGGACTGAAACACAAGCACTAGCTATAATAATAATGAATGTTCACAAAAACCCTAAGAAATTATCTTTTTATATGAGAAGTATAATGTTTTTAACAGGTTGCAAAAAAGTTCATAACATATTGAAGTGCAGGAAAAGATTCAAGGATTAAAATGCAAATTACTTATGTAAATCTTCCACTTTAGCTCCTGAGATAATGAAAGTAAATAATTTTCCACAAAGGCATGAAATTGTTTATGGATGGTTGTTTGTGTAAAATAACCTTCAAATTGCATTGCAAAATAACATAACAAGTGAGAAATGTGCTTACATGATAATAATACTGAGGCATAACAAATCGAGATGATGATTATAATAAGACCATAATATAACATATCTCTTTAGACTGCAATTCCCATGTAATGAGTCACTCAGGCTTTATAGTTTCATTTTACAGCTTTTACAATTTAGGAGCAGTGGGACATTCCAAATATTCCAAATTAGTTTGGGTGGCTGATAATGACACTGTAAACCAGCAATGTACCAGTTTCATTAATAAAGAGAGAGCCTATTTTCTAATCAGCCAGGAGTGTGACCTCTTACTTCAGGGGATTGGAATCAGTGGAGTCACTTGCATGATACCCAGTGCGGCCTATAGACCTCCTGCTTGTTACTGAAAAGGGGGTGTGGTCTGGCAGTAAGGGGACGTGGCCTCTCGGCACACCCCCGTTTCCTCATATGATCCTCATACATCTGTTAATATAACTTACTGTAAATTTCCCAATGGTAAGATCCATAATCATACTGTATGTAGGTCAGGAAAGATTAACAATTTTATCATACCAGGGAGTTCGGAAAGTCTCTCCGCAGTGACTGTGTGCTATGTGAGTGACAGTCCAAATTAAAACAGGTGAGCCACACCAACTGCCAGTGAGTCCTGGCCGGTGATGTTTGGCAGCGTTTTTTGTGGCAGTTGGTGTGGCTCCCTATTTGAATTTTGGACAGTGCTGCAGCCCCACCTCTGGAGCCACCACCGTCTGTCGCACACTTAGTACCAGGGTTGCCTACCTTTTATATTCTCTTCCCGGGAGAAGCCCGGGTAAGAGAAGCAGCAGGGGGCCGACGGGGGCGGGGCTTGACGATTCGTGTCATTAAGCCCCGCCCCCTCGCGGTAAAATTGCCGCGATTGGGCACAATTTACATAGGGGGCGGGGCCAAATGCTGTGATTCATGCAGAATCACAGCTTAAGCCCCGCCCCCTTCACGGAGACCCGCGATTGCCGCGGGTATTCTCCTAATTCTGCCCACTTCACTAGGAAGTGGGCAGAATGCGGGAGAAATGCCTACCCTTCCGGGGGTGCGGAGGGTTACCCGAAAAATCGGGAGCCTCCCGCGAAAACCGGGAGGGTAGGCATGTATGACTTAGTACACAGTCACTGCAGATGGACTTTCCAAACTCCCTGTAGATGCTAAAGTAACAATGCATGAGACTATGGCCCTCATTCAGAGCCGTACGCTCTGAGCAGAGCGCACGCTCTGAATGAGGGCAGCCCTCCATGAAAATGGAGCGTTCTCCTGGACGCTCGTATAGCTCCACAGCCTATACGAGCGTGCATTTTGATGGCCGCGATGGTCGTGACCATCGCGACCATCGAAATTGCGAGCCGGAGCCTGCGGTTGAGGTTTTCAACCGCAAGCTCCGGAGTGATTTTGACTCTATCAGAGCCAAAATCACTCCCACTGACATCACTAGTGATGTCAGTGGGCCGGCTTCTGACGGGAGGCGTTCCCGTGGGAACGCCCCCTTCAGCGAGGCACGCCCCCGGCATGCCCACCAAAGGGGGCGTGCTGTCAATCAACATCGACAGCACGCCCCCTTTGATCAGACACAACGAGCGAAGGACTTTCCTTCGCTCGTCGCGTCTGGCGCATGCGCACGACGGAGCTCCCTCCGTCGTGCGCATGCTCAGTGCATAACATCGACCCACTTGCGAGCGGACAGCCGCTCGCAAGTGGGTCTAAATCAGGCCCTATAATCGCTGTTCCATGGCAGGGCTGCCATCAGAAATTGTGGGGCCCAGTACAATTGAAACAGGCAGGATTCCCCAGCCCAGCCATCAAGTCATTGGATGCACAGGTGTAAAATTACTGGTTGAGCAATCTGTGGAAATGATTTTGTGGGTATCTTGTTGTTTTCATATTGTGTGTCATACTTTTCATCCAACCAAAGTGTAATCATATCTCTCTATGGGCTCTATTTATTAACACTATTTTTACTACAATAAAGTGAAAAATTGTGTTTTCACACACTTTTCACATTATTTTAGTATCACCTAAAGTTAATAAAGGGTAATTGGAGTAGAATTCGTAAAATTCTACTCCAAGCCCTAATTATCACTTATTTTTAGTAAGCAGATCACATTTCCTATAATTGTAATGGGAAATGTGATCTGGCCAAAGTCACTAAAAATAAATTGTTAAAAAATTACGGGGAAAGCCCTGTGATAATAACGCCACCTGGAGGTGGCGTTATCCAGGGTCTCCCCCAGTTACCGGACTCCTGCTCCGCTCTAACAGGCAGAGCAGAGCCCAGAGCCAGCCCCAGTGATCACCTTTGTGGTCTAAACAGACCCACAAGCTGATACACTGTAAAAAAGAAAAAATAAATAATAAAAAGAAAAAAACTTACCAGAGTCCAGGGACTGGAGATCGGGGCTCTGGTGATGTCCTCCCTCCGGTCAGCTTGTCTCCCATCCTGCACTGGGGCCTGGTAATCACCTGACCGGGTCCCAGTGCAGGATGGGATGTCAGCTGACCGGAGCCACGGAGGACATCACCGGAGCACGGATCACCGGAGGTAAGTGTAATTAAGGGAAGGGGCATCGCAGGGGTGGGGCTTAGCAGTGGGGGCGGGGCTTAGTGACAGACGGTCAGCGCATGCTCGGGCACTTGTCACTGTATTTTTTGTGAAAATACCGTGATAAGGCTGTGGAGGGGATTCGCAGGGACAGAGCTTTATCGCAAGCTCTGTCCCTGCAAGGGATTTTTAGTAAATCCCTGTGATATTGCCTGAATTCGCAATGCGAATTCAGTCAGTAATATCACACTACAATCTGTATTCAAAATGCGGATTGTAGTAAATAGAGCCCTATGTATTGTTTATCCCACCCATTGTACCCTGTGTATGTGCTCACTGGTGCTTTAATGGGCAGGAAGAGGAACTTCATATTTCATATTTTTTATTCACTTACTGTAACCATTGTAGTGTGCCCAAGATGGCTGCCTACATTTTTTTCATGCAAATGTAACATGTTTTAAGTTGTTTTGTAGAAAAGTGATATATACGTGTAAACATCATTATTATTATTATTATTATTATTATTATTATTATTATTATTACTGACATGTGCCACTTGGCCCTAAGCCCTCTCTAAATAGATAACAAATAAAAGAAAACAATGAAAAATATTTAAAAAAATTAAAACAAAAGAATAAAGCATTTTTATAAAACGATTTCCAGGTACTGTGGTTGTGCAATTGCTGCCATGATTCTTGTTAAACAGTCTCTTAACTGGCAGAGGTTACAGCTAGCGATAGCACTGTTGTCACTGGCGGTAACCCTTTCAAGTGAGGAAAACACTAATGATCTCTTCAATAATATCATCCATACTTAGATTCACTTTAGTGCCATTGAACATGGTTTTGTCTCTGAGCATCCTCACCAATTCTGTTAAGCTGCCAACAGCCATGGAAGAGGGCAAAGGCACAGCTTGGGAAGCTGGTGAAGACACTGATGAGGGAGGGGCAAAGACACAGGTGGGGAAGGAGCAGATGCACAGATGATAGAGAGGCCAGAGCCTCATATGGGAAAGGGATCAGAGTCATAGATGGTGAAGGGGCAAAGGCACATCTGGCAAAGGGGCAAAAGTACAGATGAAAAGAGGGGTACAGTCTCAGCTGGGGAAAGGGGCAGAGGCACAAATGGTAAAGGGACTTAGGTACAGAAAGGAAAGGGGGTATCTTGGGACAGGTTAGGAAATGGGTCCTAAGCACAGCTGGTAAGGGGGTAGAGGCACAGAAGGGGAAGGTGGCAGAGCAACACAAGGGTACGGGGTCAGAACCACACATTTGGATGAAGTCCAGATGCTTCAGATGTCAAAGGGAGTAGAGGAAAACAAGCGGAGGGAAGGGCAGAAGTACAGATGGGAAATATCTGAGCATGTCTATTACTGTGTAGTAGTCCCAGTAAAGGCAGGGGAAGGAGGAAAAAATGTTTGGGTAGGGACAGAAAGAGAAGAGAAAGTAGAATGGGTCCAGACATGGACATAGCAATAGTGGGTGCGGGGGTGACATTACTATGGGGCCCAGAGGCTTAGGGGGCCCACATCTGGGCCCTGACTTAACTGCACCCAGGTCATAAAGCTGTCTACTAGGTTCCCAAAATTGCTTAGCACAGTGTGGCATAATGAGAACTGAGAGCACTGTGTGGCATGTGTACTGGAGGCAGTACAATGTAACTTGGGGCACGGCAATGTGACATAATATAAACATGGGGCAATTTGTTATATAGGGGTCTATTTACTAAGCATTGTTAGGAGACAGAGTAAAAAGTGATAAGTCAGTGATAAGGTGCCAGCCAATCAGCTCCCAACTGTCATTTTTCAAACGCAGCCTGTGAGATGGCAGTTGGGAGCTGATTGGCTGGCACCTTATCACTGACTTATCACTTTTCACTCTGTCTCCTAACAGTGTTTAGTAAATAGACCCCATAATGTGAACTAGGGCACTACTATGGTGCATAAAATTAATTATAGCACCACTATAGTTCATGTACTGAACTAGGGCACTACCATGGGGCATAAAAGTAACTAGGGCACTACTATCAGAGGCCGATTTAGACCTTATGGGGCCCTAAGCAAGACACCGATTTGGGGCCCCCCCCCTTCCTCAGACAATCCATAACTGTTTCCTGACATTATTTGTTGTTTTTTTCCCTTATATTCAACTTTTTAAAACTTTATCAGTTCACGACTATTCTGCCAAAATCAGCACAGTTGGGAGCAGCAATGGCTCCTACCCTCTTGCATAAGGGTGGCTGCCACTGTTGCTGGTCCAATCGGCCAGGTCCCGGCGCCTGCACAATGGAACTGGCAGGCGCCGGGACCGGCGCATGCGCACTTGGGCATAACACCGGATTCTAGTGACTCCATCAACTGCATCCCCTAGAAGCCGTGTAGGGCTTCCCAAAAGGAAGAGCAGCGACTTCCACTAGAAGCGACTCACTACTAATTGCAGCCCGGACTGGTGTAAAGGCAGGGAGAAGTTGGGTTAGAGATGGGGATAGAGGACAGTAACGGTAGTCAGCAGTTGCTATAGTGCAGGGAAGCAAAGAGGGGGCTAGGGGCAGGCAGTGCTCATGGTAGGGAAGGGGGCAAAGGTAGATATCAGCTGGCGCAGTACTGGGGGGCAAGGAGGGGGTTAGGGGAAGGCAATTATGGGGGTAGCTACCCCTGGGGATAGTGAGGGATGGAGGAGGTAATGGTAGATTACAGCTGGGGCTGTACTGGGGGGCAAGGAGGGAGTTGGGAAAGGCAGTGCTAGGTGTAGGGAATAATAATAACTCACCAAATAATGGCGATATAATCAGAGGGTGCCGCACCTTTGGGGATCTGTATGTTATTTTGAGGGCACCTGGTCAAAAGGGGCGCAGAGAGCAGCGCCGGGCCCGGGGGAAGGGAGATGTGGCCTAACTGCGGGAGGTGTGGGGGAGGGGGGGACATTCTGAGTGATCACTCACCCCCCCATAGACATAGGAGACTGCTACAGCCGTGGGCAGTCTCCCACTGCAGCCTAGCACACAGCAAAGCATGCTGGCTGGGCTGCTGTGAAGAGAGAGGGGGGTTAACGCTGGACCTGGGCCCCCGCTGGGCCCCTTCAGCAAGCCCGCTCCCCCCCCTCTCGGTTTTCCTGCTGGTCAAGCTATTATATCAGTGAGAGTGCCGGACCTCCTGCTGGTCAAGCTATTATGTCAGTGAGAGTGCCGGACCATGAAATAAATATAAAAAAAAAATATATATATATATAGATATATATATATATATATATATATAATATATACACTGTATATTAAAACACTAACACATACACAAGATGCACATGCATACACACTATCAAATGTACATATATACATACACTAACACATATTAATACATACATAGTTTACACTTACTAACACATACATAGTACACACTTACTAACACATATGCAGTAGCACATAGCTACACTAATAGAGATACACATACTGTATACACTGTACATACATTTTTGAAGCTCATGTAGGTTGCTAATGGGGGCAGACACCTTGCACTATTAGGCCCCGCCCCCTCACAATGTAATTCCGCGATTCACAGGAGGAGATGGGGGCGGGGCTTGTTGTATTGGCTCCACCCCCATGACAGGCAGTGTACAGGGCATCGGTCCATCAGAGGGGGGGTTGTAGGTACACAGAAACCCCCCTGTGGCAGGCACCTCCTCCCCCTCCCCGCGCGGCCGGCACCCCCACTACCACCGGACTGGTCTGTAGTGCTGGAAGCTACCTGACCCCCCCCGGCCCCAACCCCACCCCCCGTGGCCGGCACCCACCTCCCCCCTGACTGCTGAAGCACGAGGCTTACCATATAATATGGGACACTCAAGACGCGCACCCCTTCTCCTTCTTGGAGCATCTTCTCAGCTCCTCTCCTCTCTCTCTCTCTCTCTCTTTGTGCGTGTGACATCACACGCAGCACACAGAGCAGGGGAGAGGAGAGAGAGAGCCAGAGTGGCACCCGGCAGCTGTCCAATGTGGTGACAGTCCGCCGGGGCCGGTAACGTATTATATATAGACTCTTATACATACATTATATGGCCCTGCCGGCGGGCCCTCTGGGACCCGCCGGGCCCTAGGTGGCTGCTTATGTTGTCTAGCGGTAAATCCGCTACTGACTACTATGGTGCATAAAAAGAACAAATGCTGTGGGAGAGGAAAAATTATAGTTGCCTTTTAGTGTTAAAACTGTGCTTTGATGTGTGCATTAATAGTGGTGTCAGGGTTTGTTGTGATATTCCAGCATTTGGATATGTTAATGTGAAACTACTAATGAGTTATATTTAAATCTTGGCAATGGTTTGGAAAGTCTGAATTGGCATAATCATATAATCTCTCTCTCTCTTTGTTTAATCTAGAGATGAGCGGTTCAGTTTTACTGAATACCGAAAACACCTGAACTTTGTGGTTCAGAGTCAAGTCCTGGTTCAGAATCACTTTTGGGGTTTGGGTAGACCTGAATCCTAACTTGGGATGTGCGCCAACCCCCGTGTTTTGGTTTTGGATCTGGATCTCCCCTGGTTTTGGATCTGGATTGGTTTTGCCAAAACCTCACCTCCGTGTTTTGTTTTCGTATTTTGGTTTTGGATCTGGATTTTTTCTTAAAAAATAAAAAAAAAACAGCTAAAATCACATGAAATTGGCTTTTTTTTGTTCCTACAGTATTAATAACCTCAATAACATTTATTTCCACTCATTTCCAGTCAACTTTGACCACCTCACAGCTCACAATATTGATTTTTTTTTATTAGTTAAAGGGCCAAAAGGTTGCATCCAGCTTGCTGGCTCAAAACTGATTGATATAATTATTAATAGAGTTGAGGACTGTGCAAAGATGATGGTTGGGATACCCTTGAGGATTGAATAATTGATAGTTGATACAAGTTGGTGCTGCCCCTTGCTGTAAAATTGATAATAAATTAAAAAACAATTAATTGGTGCAGCCCCGGGCTGAATAATTAATAATAAAAATAAATTCATTGGTGTAGCCCCAGGCTGAATCATTAATAATAATTTAATTAAAAAAAGTAAAAAACAATTTGTTGGGTGCAGCCCCTGGCTGAATAATTAATAATAATTTTATTAAAAAGTAAAAATCAATTAATTGGGTGCAGCCCCTGGCTGAATAATTAACAATTATTTAATGAAAAAAATTAAAAAAACAATTCATTGGATGTAGCTCCTGGCTGAATAATAATAATAAAAAATTCATTGGTGTAGCCCCTGGCTGTAAAATTGATAATGAATTAATTTAAAAACAAATCATTGGTTCCTAAACCAACCATAACATTAATTTAAAATGTCAGGCAGCAATGCCCCAACCAGCACATAATGGAAAAGAAAAAGGTGCAAGATGGAATAGTCCTTGTGCCCTCCCACCCTTATGTTGTATACGAAACAGGACATTCACAGTTTAACAAACCAATCATTTCAGCGACAAGGACTGCCAATTGTGGCTGAAATGATTGGTTTGTTTGGACCACCATAAAACAAGCTGCCAATGTGATATGGACATGGAAATGAAAATGATCCCATATACAAAATGGCTTTACATTACTAGTTGTCATCATCCTCATCCTCATCATCCCCATCAGTGTGTACATCCTCTACTTCACACAATATTAATTAGTCCCCGCTGGAATCCACCATAGGCGCCTCTGTAATTTTTTTATGTAATTGTTGGTAGAGGTCTTCCTCATTGAATTTGTAATTCATTTTAATGAACATCATCTTTTCCACATTTTGATGAAGTAACATCATATGCCGATCACTGACAAGGTTGCCAGCTGCACTGCAAACTCTTTAGGAGTACACACTGGAGGGTGGGCAACTTAAGTAATGCAAAGCCAATTTGTGTATGGGACTCCAAATTGCCTTTTTCCTGCCAGTACTGAAAGGGACTGCCTGACATGCACATTAGGATGTTATCTCTGAAACAGTTTTCCACCATTCTGTGAATGGAGACTCTATCACACACGGTAGAAGACATGTCACTACTAGGCAGTTCTCTCAGGCCTGACCAGATGTCAGTTTTTGGTGACTGATCTGCATGACAGCAGGCATTCTATTAGGAAAATTGAGTCTTTTCCTGGTAGCTGCAGAAACTGAAGGAGGAGATGATGGCGTTTCACGTGCGGCTGCAGCTGACAATTTTTTTAACCAATATCTCTTTGCACAGTTTTAGATTTCGTTCTGTTGGAAAAAAACTCACAAGGTAGGACTTAAACCTAGGATCCAGAATGGTCGCCAAAATATATTTTTCAGATTTCAATAGATTGACGACTCTTGGATCCTGGTGAAGTGAATCAAGGGCTTGATCCACCAGTCCGACATACTTTGCGCAATCGCTCCATTTAACCTCCTCCTTCAGTTTCTCCAGCTGTTTTTGCAAAAGTCTAATGAGGGGAATGACCTGACTCAAGCTGGCAGTGTCTGAACTAACTTCATGTGTGGCAAGTTCAAAGGGTTTGAGAACCTTGCACAACACGGAAATTATTTTCCACTGCGCTTGTGTAAGGTGCATTCCCCCTTCACGGCATATGTCATAGTCCATTGTATAGCCCTGGATGGCCTTTTGCTGTTCCTCCATCCGCTGAAGCATATAGAGGGTAGAATTCCACCGAGTTGCTACTTCTTGCTTCAGCTGATGGCAGGGCAAATTTAACAGTACCTGCTGGTCGTGCAATCTTCGACAAGCGGTTGCCATATGTTTAAAATGTCCGGATATTTTGGGCTACACGGAGAGCATCTCCTGCACGCTCCTGTCACTTTTAAAAAAATGTTGCACCACCAAATTAATTGTGTGAGCAAAACATGGAACGTGTTGGAATTCGCCCACATGTAATGCTCTCACAATATTGGTGGCATTGTCCAAAATCACAAATCCCGAGGAGAGTTCAAGTGGGTAAGCCATTTAGCAATGATTTCCCTGAGTTTTTCTAAGAGGTTCTCAGCGGTATGCCTCTCAGTGAAACCAGTTATACAAAGAGTAGCCTGCCTCTGTATCAGCTGCCTTTTGGGAGATGTTGCTGCTGCTGTTGCTGTTGAAGGCAATACACCTACCCAGTGGGCTGTCACAGTCATTTAATCCTTAGTTTGCCCTGTCCCACTTGTCCACATATCAGTGGTCAAGTGGACAGTGGGTACAATGACATTTTTGAGCACATTATTAAGGTTTTTTTAATGTCCTTGTACAGACTTGGATTTGCTCTTCTAACGAAGTGGAATCTAGAAGGGATCTGGTAGCAAGGACACAGGACCTCAATTAACTGTTGAAAACCCACTGCATTAATGGCGGATACTGGACGCACATCTAATACCAGCATAGCTGTTATGGCGTCAGTAATCCGCTGTGCAACTGTGTGATTGCTGTCATACTTGTTTTCCCTTGCAAACGATTGTTTGACAGTTAATTGTTTTTTGGAGGATACACTACAAGTAGTCTTCCTCCTGGTCCCCTTCTGGGATGAAGATCCACTCACAGCAACAGCAGCAGCAACAGGCGTAGTCATCAAGGATCCTTCTGAAGAATCACGGATAGGAGATGAGTCAATCATGCTTCGAATAACAACATTTTATGCAGCAGGACTACTCCCGATGACGAATGAAGATGTTGATGATGCAGGTGTTGGTGTTGGAGATCGAAGGCGCTTGGATCCCACTCTCCCAGCCCTACACTACCCACCCTCCCGGTTCAGTCTCCACAGCCGGAGTGAAATTGCGTCTGCCACATGGTCCCTATATACTACATTGATCATAGAGATGTAAGCTCGCAAACCGTAAGATTTCCGACTATGGTTTTGTGTCGGTTTCGAGATCCGAGTCAGGCGGGAAACACTGAGCCTGCTTGGATCTGACTCGGATCTGCAAAATTCAGGTTGGCTCTCTGAGAACCGAACCCGCTCATCTCTACTTTTCGCAAGTTCAGATCTCAGATCTCAAGTGTTTTGGATTGCATGTAAATCCTTCTCTAGTGATTTCAGGTGCCATTTCACACAGGAGAGTGTATGAAGAGAGTGTGGGCAGTATTTCATGCTGCAATATTACACAATGGTCGAAATTACAGAGTGTCGTAGGTAGATGGAATGGGTGGGAACTGAAGCATGTAAAAGACTGCAGACATCTTTGTCACTGTGTATGTTTGTTTGTCAGGCACTAGCTAGCACCTGTAATCCAGCCAGCATGCTGTAGCCTTTGCCTTTGACCAATATTGGTGAAAACAATATTGTGAGCTGTGAGGTGGCCAAATTGACTGAAAATTAATGCTATTGATGTTAATAATACTGTAGGACAAAAACAGGTCCAAATGACATTATTTCAACTGTTTTACCAATTTTAAGAAAATCCAAAACCAAAGTTAACACCAAACAAAAACACTTGAGGGTGATTTTGCCAAAACCAAAACATGACGATGATTTCGAACCAAAACACGGGGTATGCACACATCTCTAGTTTAAGTGTATGATCATCCTCAGTGAACTATTAACAATGACCGTATTCCATAATTAATATCAGCAAAGTGGGGCAGATGCACTAAGCCTTGGAGAGAGATAAAGTGGAGACAGATAAAGTACCAACCTATCAGTTCCTAACTGTCATTTTTCAAACACAGTCTGTAAACTGACAGTTAGGAGCTCATTGGTTGATACATTATCACTCTCCAAGGCTTAGTACATCTGATAATGTGATACGTTTTGTTTATCTGCGGCCATCTATTAAGAAAGTTGCTTTCCAAAAGTCCTTTAAATGGTGTTTGTCTTTTTAGACTTTAGTAAGGCTTTTGACTCTGTTCCACATCGCAGACTGTTAAATAAACTGGAAAGCATGGGATTGGATACAAAGATAGTTGAATGGATAAGATCATGGCTGCAGTCTGTAGTAAACGGAGTGCAGTCTCAAGAGGGAAATGTTACCAGTGGAGTACCTCAGGGATCTGTACTTGGACCAGTGCTATTTAATATCTTTATTTGTGACATTGCAAATGGTATTAAAGAGAAAGTATGCCTTTTTGCAGATGACATAAAGGTATGCAACAGGGTAGACACACCAGGAGGGGTAAAACAAATGATTGATGATCCAGGAAGACTAGAGGAATGGTAAAGAACATGGAAACTACAGTTTAATGCCAAAAAAATGCAAGATCATGCACTTGGGTCTCAAAAATCCACAGGCTAAATATAGTATTAATGGCACTATACTGGAAAGTACTGAAGAGGAAAGGGATCTAGGAGTCACTATTTCAGGTGACTTAAAGGCAAGCAAACAGTGTAACAAAGCAATGAGGAAGGCAAGTCAGATGCTTGGTTGCAAAGGGAGAGGAATCAGTAGTAGAAAGAAAGAAGTGATAATACCACTGTAAAGGTCATTGGTACGTCCTCATCTCGAATACTGTGTTCAGTTCTGGAGGCCATATCTCCAGAAGGATATTAATACATTAGAGACTGTACAAAGAAGGGCAACTAAAATAGTGCAAGGTCTACACCACAAAAAGTACCAGGAAAGACCATAAGATCTTAATATGTATAGTTTGGAGCAGAGAAAAGAAAGGAGGGGGCGTGATAGAACTATTCAAATATATAAAGGGTTTTAACAAGGTAATGGAAGGAGACGTTCTTCAAAGAAAGAGAAGTATTAGAACAAGAGGACATGTTCTGAAACTGTAGGGTGCTAGGTTCAGGGAAAATTTGAGGAAAAATTACATCACAGAAAGGGTAGTGGACAAGTGGAATAGCCTCCCATCAGAGGTGGTAGAGGCTAAGACAGTAGAGCAAATTAAACATGCATGGGATAGACATAAGGATATCCTTCAGAAGAAGTAAGGATCAATAAGGGTTGAGGTAACAATATGTTTAAAAATGGGGCAGACTAGATGGGCCAAGTGGTTCTAATCTGCAGTCAAATTCTATGTTTCTATGTTAGAGTAACACATACATGCATATTACCATCAATCCTTCCCAATGTCTGGTTCACAATATTTTTTGTGACTTTCAAGGATAACATTAGTATAAATAAGTGCAATTTAATTCCACCTAAACCAACATTCTGTAATCCATTCTCCTCTTCCAGCCCATATAGAGATGTCAGGCTTCATCATCATGACAGAAGGATAAAGTGCTATTAGCATAAATACCATGGAGGTGGCTGCTGACAGATAATTAAACAATGCAGACAGCGGATCCTAAGCAGCTTTGGGATTCATTTCAAGAACAAGTCATACATTTCCTCTTCATCATATTTGTTTTTAGATGGCATTTACAATGTTACTGAGTCCTCTACAAGGAACAAATGAAAGTTTTTGTCTAAGGTCACATGTGCAGTAGTTGGCATTCTAACTGGCTTACCTGGCAGGTCTGGCATAATCTTTATATTGTGATCACTGCTTTTTATTTTAGGATCAGTTCACAAAATGTATTAAAAAAAAATAATGCATAATCATATGAGTTCATTCTATAAAAACTGTTTTGGGTTACATGGTGTAATCATTATTTAGCCCATAGTAACATGCATGGTCGTGGCGAGGTTTGTCGGGCCCCGGTAATATGGGGGGGCGTGGCCTAATGTAAGTAGGCACATGCAGTGGAGGTGGAGACTGCTGCTGCTGATCACACCATGTCAGGAATTAACATAAACTACTTCTTGCCAAGTAAAAATGGAGGATGATCTGAAAGTGTAAAAGAACAAGTGGAATTAGGAAATCAGGGCAAGTAAGTAAATGTGTGAATAAAGGAAGTGACTGCCAAGAAGGGGGATAGGTGCAGCACAAAGTAATTGAGTATCTCATCGGGGCATAACCACCCAAGATGCCACAGCCTTGTCTCCCTAGCTTCTAGGCCTGCCTATGTCCAAGAAGTCCTAGGAGCCTATTCATCATCACTTAACTCCAATTGTAATTTCCAATTATAACTTCCTAATAATGGACCCATTCATTAACAATGCAGTTCAGTATATATATATATATATATATATATATATATATCTTGGATACAATTTTCATTCAATAATTTCCACAGTCCCCATACTTTAGTATGGGGATGTACTGTAGAAATTCTGGCATTCTTTAAGTTCCAAAAAAAAATGTTGGAACTTGACTGTGTAACTCTACGCCATTCTGAGATGGCGTACAGTCCTCCGATAGTCTTTACAAGCTGCTATTTACACAATAGCTTGTGCAAGATGGGGATCTTCTCAAATCCTTTCCCACTGTGTCCTCATTCCTCCGACAGCCCTCTGCTCCACTTCCATTCCTCCTCCTGTCCAGGCTCCCCATCATATGCAGCTGCATCACCAGTAAACAATTCTCCCCCTCTGCTCAGTGGCTTTCACTCTCCCATCCATCCAGCAGAGAATGCTAGTAACATCCTCTTGCATCAGGCCAGCCAAATACCTGTGCACAGCATATCCACGGCAACAGAGCAAGCTGGCATTGTGCAAATGAATGTCCCAGCAAGCTGCACCAGCCAGACAGTTCCACAATACAAGCATACTGCTGTAGTAGGCAGCCGGTGTGAAGTTACCAAGGAACACAGCAAGCCTTTTTTTAGGCGGTGATCCCACCCCTGGAGCTTAGGGGAACAATAACATTTTGATGAGGCTACACATGGAGAAGCAATCATAGAATGCAGCATGCACTGGGGATACCTAGCTGGAAGGAAGGATGGACATATGACAGTGGTATATTACCACCCGCAGAGCTGGCTATAACCATCTGGCCTAGCATAACCCCTCCTGTATAGACCAACTTACAAAGCCAATAACCTCTGGACTTGCCGGTCTGCCTGTCTGTGATCACTACCACCTCCCATAAGTCCCTGAACACCTCAACTACTACCTAAAGATGGAGTCCTGGTGTAATAGGTAAATTCCCCCCACAAATATCTTGGTGTATTTGGGTTCCTTCTGAGTCGTGTGCATCTTCGGCGCACTCGCAGTGCTCTCCTGGTACCCGCTCTGGTACCCTTGAGAGCACACACACTGTGCTCTCAAGGGACCCAGACACTTGTGAAAACAGCCAGGGGCAGGGAAAGGGAGCAGGGAGGCGGCAGGTCCCTTTCTTGTGCTGTGTTGCTGCCTGGTATTGGGAGGTAGATAGGCTGTTGCAGCGATCAGTAGGGTGTCCCGCACGCCTTGTTACTGATAATGTTATTACATGTAAATGTCATTCATTGATTTATTCATCATGTAATGTTAAAGCACATGCGTAGTTTGAGAAGATAATGTGAAAAGCATTGGCACAAAGCAACTGCAGGGGAAAAGTCTCACTGATCCGAAAAAGCCGACTCAGCTGAAAGAGCAGATTTTTGAAAGTCATACTTAAGTTAATGAGGCATACTGAATGCCTCCGAAATGTTCATTGAACTCGCTGCAAGTTAATACCTAATTATCAGTGCACATATTTTTTTAATGATGAATAGGCCTCCTGGACAGATATCTGAAATTTTAAACATTGTAACAGCAAATCAAAGAATTTGAGTTGTGTATAGTGGGAACAAAAGACAATTCTCAATGTGATGCAATAGACAGGAGAGAGATTACTATTCAAACTGAAAATAACTGTAAAGCTGCTGGTAACAATTAGACAACAAACCAAACTGTCTGCAGTAGAAAGTTTTTTTCCGTATTGTTCAATTAAATCTAAATCTGCACATTAAAGTATTTGACTGTTTCAATCAGTTATACTTACTACTATCTATATATGGCTCAGGGCACAAATTATATTTGTAAGGCAGCGACAACAACAAAAAATCATCAGAGAGATAGCAGGAACCTTAGCAGTGGCCAAATCAACTGTTTGGTACATTCTGAGAAAAAAAGAATGAAGTGGTGAAATTGGCAACACAAAAAGTCCTGGACGTCCATGGAAGACAACAATGCTGAATGATCACAGGATTTCCATGGTAAAGAAAACCCCCTTCACAACACCCAGCCAAGCGAAGAACACTCTCCAGAAGGTACAGAAGGCATATCATTATCCAAGTCTACCATATTAAGAAGACTTCTTAAGAGCAAATACACATGGTTAACCACAAGGTTTAAGCCATTCATAAGTCTCAAGAAAAGAAAGGCAATCTTGCAGACTTTGGCAAAAAAAAATCTAAAAAAGCCAACCCAGTTCTGGAACAGCATTCTTTGGACAGATGAAACTAAGATCAGACGGAAGCAGCAGGTTGATTTCTGAAGTGTATATGAATATACTATCTACCCAGATTCAGCCAAATTCAGCAAAATTTATTGGATGGCTTCACAGTACAGATGGACAATGGGCCAAAAAATACTGTGATAGCAAACCAGGAGTTTAAGGTAAAGAAGTGGAATATTCTGCAATGGTCGAGTCATTCTCCGACTCTCAACTCAATCTATATCACTTGCTAAAGACAAAACTAAATGCAGACCCAGCAAACAACAACTGAAGACAGCTGCAGTAAATCCCTAGCAAAGCATAACAAAAGAGGAAATCCAGCATGTGGTGATTTCCATGGGTTCCAGACTTCAGGCAGTCATTGCCTGCAAAGGATTCTCAACAAAGTGTTACAAATTAAAATTGTATTTATGATTATGCTAATTTGTCCAATTATATCTGAGCCCCTGAAAATAGGGGACTGTGTGTAAAAATGAGTGAAATTGCTAACCGTTTCATGCAATATTTTTTTTATTTAACCCTTTCAATTAAAGCTGAAAGTCTGCACTTCAATTGCATCTTCATTATTTAATTTCAATTCCATTGCGGTGATGTACAAAGCAAAAATGATGAGAATGGTGTCAGTGTCCCAATATGTATGGACCTAACTGTATATCTAGGCATTCCCTGTAGAAGGCAATTGCAGACTGCTCATGCACCAGACCATACAGACGCACACGGACGGAAATTGAAAGTGCAGGTGGATAGATCTGTCTATCAACAGACAACTCGTTCCATGAAATGGGCATTTCCAGACAGCGGACTGAGCAGAAAGATTCCATCATGTAGGAGTGTTGTATGCATTTTGGCAGACTTCCGTGCTCATTCACAGTGTGTGGACAGAGATCAGAGGCCTGTTTCAGAAGGATAATTTTCAACCAGCATAGAGTGGGTATAAATATCAATACTAATGATGACTGTTGTGGAAGGAAAAACAGTTGGCATGCTGACCATCACCAAGAAGACGGACGAATAATCACCATAGATGGGAGGATACCCGTATTAATAAGGTAGCAAGCAGGCTGCCATAACCATATGGAAAGACATGTATGACTTAGAATCAGCCCCAATGCGAGTGTTGGTTCAAACATCACCTTACATTAATAGATGTGATTTTTAAGGATTTAAGATACCAAGCAAAGTACATTTCCATGTTATAAATCTGTATCCTTCATGTCTGCATAATTGAGGCATACTTACCTGCTTATTGTATATGGCCTCTGGGAGATCAGAGGAGGTCCAATTGGGAGGTGCCAAGGCAGGGTACCGAGAATTGCACCATTGTGACCCTACTCTAGCAAAATAATAACGCTGTGATTCTGATTACATCATGGAGGTGGATTCTTAATTATGGAATTCACAGTAAATCATGTCATCAAGCAACCAGAACCCCAAACTCCCTCCCTGTCTGCTTCCCAGGAGAAGCGAATGATAGAAAGAGGGTTGACTACACAAATTGTCGAGTCTCCTGGGGTAGGCAAGTATGATCCGACAGTGTTCTCCTACCTCTCGGTGCATGGAGGCAGGATTATTGTTTCCCTCCAGCAAGGAAGAAACTGATTAGAATGCCAGGGTGAGGAGCAGAGGGGAAAGTGAAAAATATATTATAGGGAGTGGTCAGAGGTCAGAGACCTTTTTCAGAATGATATTTTTAAACTAGCATAGAGTGGGTGTAAATGTCAATACTAATGATGACTGTTGTGGAAGGAAAAACAGTATTTGGACTCCATCCAAATACTAAGTTTTAGATGGAGATAAAGTGAACAGAAATAAAGTACCAGCCAATCAGCTCCTAACTGCCATTTTTCAACCACAGCCTTTGACAATGCAATTAGGAGCTGGTTGGCTGGTACCTTATCTCCGTTCACTTTATCCCCATCCAAAGCTTAGTAAATAGACCACTATACTGTATGAGTAATACAAAAAAAGGGGCCATCAAACCCAATATCATATATACAAGTTCCCCTATTGTCAACTCACAACCTCTCAATATCAGCAGTAGTTATGACTAGAGATGAATGGTTCAGTTTTTGAGAAAACCGAATACACCCAAACTGTAGGGTTCAGAGTCGAACCACGTCCCAGTTCAGAATCACTTTGGGGTTCTGAGTAGAACATCGGCGTATATCGGGTATTCTCGCAATACTGAACAAGATATAAAAAATGGATCTTGCATATTTTGGATTACGTGGGAAAGGGGGCCCTAGACTGCACACCCTGAAAATATATGTAATGGGAGGTGCTACCTGTGGAGACTATTGTTGCAAACATACAAAAAAGATTTACAGATGCACAACTCCAACATTACTCATTATATATAATACATTTTTCAATAGCATTTTGCAAATAATAAAAGAGGTTTTGGCATAATCATGGCCATGGTTATGGGCCTACCCACCGCGCCCAGGTAACCTCTGAGGGTAGGTCACTAACATACTGGGGTTGAAATCCAGAGTGCAGGACACCCCCAAACCAGCCCAGCTGAGCCACCCCAGGGCATCGCTCCAATAAGGAAAGGTGGAGTGTAAAAAGGTGTAGGATAGATAAGAGCAGATAAGAGCAGATGCTGCTGCATGTAGGGAGTTATTTCTCACCTCCCTACATGCAGCAGCAGCTGCTCTTATCTATCCTACACCTTTTTACACTCCACCTTTCCTTATTGGAGCAATGCCCTGGGGTGGCTCAGCTGGGCTGGTTTGGGGGTGTCCTGCGCTCTGGATTTCAACCCCAGTATGTTAGGGACCTACCCTCAGAGGTTACCTGGGCGCGGTGGGTAGGCCCATAACCATGGCCATGATTATGCCAAAACCTCTTTTATTATTTGCAAAATGCTATTGCAAAATGTATTATATATAATGAGTAATGTTGGAGTTGCGCATCTGTAAATCTTTTTTGTATGTTTGCAACAATAGTCTCCACAGGTAGCACCTCCCATTACATATATTTTCAGGGTGTGCAGTCTAGGGCCCCCCTTTCCCACATATTATATTTAGTGTGTTCTTATTAGGGGTGTGCACCGGCCACTTTTCGTGTTTTGTGTTTTGGTTTTGGATCTGGATCTTTCTTCGTGTTTTGGATCTGGATTGGTTTTGCCAAAACCACCCTTCCGTGTTTTGGGTTCTGGGTTTTGTGTTTTGGATCTGTATTTTTTTGAAAAAAAGCATAAAAACAGCTAAAATCACAGAATTTGTAGGTTTTTCTGCTCCTATGCTATTATTAACCTAAATAACCTTAATTTCCACTCATTTCCAGTCTATTCTGAACACCTCACACCTCACAATAGTGTTTTTATGTCCAAAAGGTTGCACCGAGGTAGCTGGATGACTATGCTAAGCGACACGAGTGGGCGGCACAAACACGTGACCCATCTAGGAGTGACACTGCAGTGGCAGGCAGGATGGCAGTTAGAAAAACTAGGCCCCAAACTGTACATAATGCAAAGAAAAAAAGAGGTGCAAGATGGAATTGTCCTTGGGCCCTCCCACCCACCCTTATGTTGTATAAACAGGACATGCACACTTTAACAAATCAATCATTTCAGCGCCAGGGTCTGCCACACAACTGTGGCTGAAATGATTGGTTCGTTTGGGCCCCCACAAAACAAGCTGGCAATTAATGTGTCCCTGCACAAACTGGCTCTACGGAGGCAAGATGTCATCCTCATCCTCCTCATCCACCGATTCCTCACCCTCTTCAGTGTGTACATCCTCATCCTCACAAAGTATTAACTCGTCCCCACTTGAATCCACCACCAAAGGTCCCTCTGTACCTTCTGGAGGCTGGTCTCCCTGGAAGAGCTGATAATTCATTTTGATGAACATCATCTTCTCCACATTCTGTGGAAGCAACCTCCTACGCCTTTCGCTGACAAGGTTCCCGGCTGCACTAAACACTCTTTCGGAGTACACACTGGAGGGGGGGCAACTCAGGTAAAATAGAGCCAGTTTGTACAGGGGCCTCCAAATTGCCTCTTTTTCCTGCCAGTACAGGTATGGACTGTCTGACATGCCTACTTGGATGCTGTCACCGATGTAATCCTCCACCATTCTGTCAATGGTGACAGTATCATATGCAGTGACAGTAGACATGTCAGAAATTGTTGCCAGGTCCTTCAGTCCGGACCAGATGTCCAAACTTGGTCCTGCCTGCCCTGCATCACCGCCAGCGGGTTGCTTAGGATACCTAAGTTTTTTCCTGGCAGCCCCAGTTGCGGGAGAAAATGAAGAAGGAGCCGTTGACGTGTCACGTTCCGCTTCAGCTGACAGTGTGTTCACCAGCAGGTCTTTGCACCTCTGCAGGCTTGTGTCGGCCGGAAAGAGAGACACCACATAGGCTTTAAACCTAGGATCGAGCACGGTGGCCAAAATGTAGTGGTCTGATTTCAACAGATTGACCACCCTGGAATCCTGGCAAAGCGAATGAAGGGCTTCATCCACAAGTCCCACATGCCGAGCGGAATCGCTCCGTCTTAGCTCCTCCTTCACTTTCTCCAGCTGCTTCTGCAAAAGCCTGATGAGGGGAATGACCTGACTCAAGCTGGCAGTGTCTGAACTGACTTCACGTGTGGCAAGTTCGAAGGGCTGAAGAACCTTGCACAACACGGAAATCATTCTCCACTGCGCTTGAGTCAGGTGCATACCCCCTCCTTTGCCTATGTCATAGGTGGATGTATAGGCTTGTATGGCCTTTTGCTGCTCCTCCATCCTCTGAAGCATATAGAGGGTTGAGTTCCACCGCGTCACAACCTCTTGCTTCAGGTGATGGCGGGGCAGGTTCAAGAGTGTTTGCTGGCGCTCCAGTCTTCGGCACGCAGTCGCTGAATGGCGAAAGTGGCCAGAAATTTTTCGGGCCACCCAAAGCGTCTCCTGCACGCCCCTGTCGCTTTTCAGAAAATTCTGCACCACCAAGTTTATTGTGTGAGCAAAACATGGGACGTGCTGGAATTTGCCCAGATGTAATGCCCGCACAATATTGGTGGCGTTGTCAGATATCACAAATCCCCAGGAGAGTCTAAGTGGGGTAAGCCACTGGGCGATGATTTCCCTCAGTTTCTCTAAGAGGTTGTCGGCGGTGTGCCTCTTACTGAAACCGGTGATACACAGCGTAGCCTGCCTTGTAACGAGCTGGCGTTTCTGAGATGCTGCTACTGGTGACGCTGCTGCTGTTGCTGCGTAAGGTGATACATCTACCCAGTGGGCTGTCACAGTCATATAGTCCTTAGTCTGCCCTGTTCCACTTGTCCACATGTCCGTGGTTAAGTGGACATTGTGTACAACGGCATTTTTCAGGACACTGAGGACACTTTTTCTGACGTTTCTGTACAGTCTCGGTATCGCCTGCCTAGTGAAGTGGAATCTAGACGGGATTTGGAACCGGGGACACACTACCTCCATCAATTGTCTAAATCCCACTGCACTAATGGCGGATACCGGACGCACGTCTAACACCAACATAGCAGTCAAGGCCTCAGTTATACGTTTTGCTTCAGGATGACTGCTGTCGTACTTCATCCTCCTCGCTAAGGACTGTTGGAGGGTCAATTGTTTAGTAAAAGTAGTGGTGTTCCTACTTCCTCTCTGGGATGATGAACGACTCCCAGCAGCAGCAGCAACAGCAGCAGCGGCAGCAGTAGGCGTAGCAATGCAGGATCCTCCGGAGGAATCCCGGATAGGAGAGTCAGTCATGCCAGTGATATGGCCTGCAGGACTACTTCCGATCCTGACTAAGGAGGAAATTGACGAGGAGGGAGTTGACGGTGTGGTTTGCAGGCGCTTGGATACAACAGGACAACGGGATTTAGGTGTCCCTGGACTGCTTACGGTCTGAGCCAAAGTTTCTGAACTTGACAGTAACTTTTTATGAACGCGCTGCAGGTGCCGTATAAGGGAGGATGTTCCTAGGTGGTTGACGTCCCTACCCCTACTTATTTCACCTTTACATATGGTACATATGGCAAGACAGTTGTTGTCCAGATTTGGATAGAAATATTGCCAGACCAAAGAGGTGGAATGTTTGGTCTTCTGCCCAGGCATGACCGTGATGGGCTTTTTCATCCCACGGACAACAACTGTCTCCCCCGGAGCCTGATTTAAACAAACCACATCACCATCAGAATCCTCCTCGCCAACTTCCTCCTCAGCGCCAGCTACACCAGTATCCTCATCCTGTTGTACTTCAACAGTGACATCTTCAATTTGCATATCAGCAAGTGGACTGTGGGTGCTCCTTTCAGCACTTGCAGGGGGCGTGCAAATGGTGGAAAGAGCCACCTCTTCCCGTCCAGTGCTGGGAAGGTCAGGCATCGCAACCACCACCACACTTGGACTCTCTTTGGGGATTTGTGATATCTTCTTAGAAAGCACAGTTCTTCGCTGTGCTTTTGCCAGCTTAACTCTTTTGATTTTTTTAGTGGGAGGAGTGCTTCCATCGTCATGTGAAGCTGAACCACTAGTCATGAACATACTAGGGATCGACCTTAGCCGTTCCTTGCCACTCCGTGTCGTAAATGGCATATTGGCAAGTTTACGTTTCTCTTCAGCTGATTTAAATGTCTTTTTCAAGGTCATTTTCCTGAACTTTGCCATTTGGGATTGTATGTGCCCTCTACTATGACATTGGGCATCGGCCTTGGCAGACGACGTTGATGGCATGTTATCGTCTATGTCATGACTAGTGGCAGCAGCTTCAGCACTAGGAGGAAGTGGTTCTTGATCTTTCTCTATTTTATTTTTATCGGAGAAAGTTTGGTCCTCCATTTATGTTATATCGATTTGATATATACGTGCGGCTAAACACAGAAAATAAATTTTTTTTTGGTTCGGACTGGAGTGTACTTTGTGGGTTACAGCACCCTTTAACGGTCAAGCCAGCCGGCCCTTTACTTATGACACAGGCGCACTCTTGGCACTACTTTGTTGATGCACGTGCGGCTACTGCGCACACAATTCACAAACACAGAAAATAATTTTTTTTTGGTTTGGACTGGAGTGTACTTTGGGGGTTACAGCACCCTTTAACGGTCAAGCCAGCCGGCCCTTTACTTATGACACAGGCGCACGCTTGGCACTACTTTGTTGATGCACGTGCGGCTACTGCGCACACAATTCACAAACACAGAAAATAATTTTTTTTTGGTTTGGACTGGAGTGTACTTTCGGGGGTTACAGCACCCTTTAACGGTCAAGCCAGCCGGCCCTTTACTTATGACACAGGCGCACGCTTGGCACTACTTTGTTGATGCACGTGCGGCTACTGCGCACACAATTCACAAACACAGAAAATAATTTTTTTTTAGGTTTGGACTGGAGTGTACTTTCGGGGGTTACAGCACCCTTAACGGTCAAGCCAGCCGGCCCTTTACTTATGACACAGGCGCACGCTTGGCACTACTTTGTTGATGCACGTGCGGCTACTGCGCACACAATTCACAAACACAGAAAATAATTTTTTTTTTGGTTTGGACTGGAGTGTACTTTCGGGGGTTACAGCACCCTTAACGGTCAAGCCAGCCGGCCCTTTACTTATGACACAGGCGCACGCTTGGCACTACTTTGTTGATGCACGTGCGGCTACTGCGCACACAATTCACAAACACAGAAAATAATTTTTTTTTTGGTTTGGACTGGAGTGTACTTTCGGGAGTTACAGCACCCTTAACGGTCAAGCCAGCCGGCCCTTTACTTATGACACAGGCGCACGCTTGGCACTACTTTGTTGATGCACGTGCGGCTACTGCGCACACAATTCACAAACACAGAAAATAATTTTTTTTTGGTTTGGACTGGAGTGTACTTTCAGGGGTTACAGCACCCTTTAACGGTCAAGCCAGCCGGCCCTTTACTTATGACACAGGCGCACGCTTGGCACTACTTTGTTGATGCACGTGCGGCTACTGCGCACACAATTCACAAACACAGAAAATAAATTTTTTTTGGTTTGGACTGGAGTGTACTTTCGGGGGTTACAGCACCCTTTAACGGTCAAGCCAGCCGGCCCTTTACTTATGACACAGGCGCACTCTTGGCACTACTTTGTTGATGCACGTGCGGCTATTGCGCACACAATTCACAAACACAGAAAATAATTTTTTTTTAGGTTTGGACTGGAGTGTACTTTCGGGGGTTACAGCACCCTTTAACGGTCAAGCCAGCCGGCCCTTTACTTATGACACAGGCGCACTCTTGGCACTACTTTGTTGATGCACGTGCGGCTACTGCGCACACAATTCACAAACACAGAAAATAATTTTTTTTTAGGTTTGGACTGGAGTGTACTTTCGGGGGTTACAGCACCCTTAACGGTCAAGCCAGCCGGCCCTTTACTTATGACACAGGCGCACGCTTGGCACTACTTTGTTGATGCACGTGCGGCTACTGCGCACACAATTCACAAACACAGAAAATAATTTTTTTTTGGTTTGGACTGGAGTGTACTTTCGGGGGTTACAGCACCCTTTAACGGTCAAGCCAGCCGGCCCTTTACTTATGACACAGGCGCACGCTTGGCACTACTTTGTTGATGCACGTGCGGCTACTGCGCACACAATTCACAAACACAGAAAATAATTTTTTTTTTGGTTTGGACTGGAGTGTACTTTCGGGGGTTACAGCACCCTTAACGGTCAAGCCAGCCGGCCCTTTACTTATGACACAGGCGCACGCTTGGCACTACTTTGTTGATGCACGTGCGGCTACTGCGCACACAATTCACAAACACAGAAAATAATTTTTTTTTTGGTTTGGACTGGAGTGTACTTTCGGGGGTTACAGCACCCTTAACGGTCAAGCCAGCCGGCCCTTTACTTATGACACAGGCGCACGCTTGGCACTACTTTGTTGATGCACGTGCGGCTACTGCGCACACAATTCACAAACACAGAAAATAATTTTTTTTTTGGTTTGGACTGGAGTGTACTTTCGGGGGTTACAGCACCCTTAACGGTCAAGCCAGCCGGCCCTTTACTTATGACACAGGCGAACGCTTGACACTACTTTGTTGATGCACGTGCGGCTACTGCGCACACAATTCACAAACACAGAAAATAATTTTTTTTTGGTTTGGACTGGAGTGTACTTTCAGGGGTTACAGCACCCTTTAACGGTCAAGCCAGCCGGCCCTTTACTTATGACACAGGCGCACGCTTGGCACTACTTTGTTGATGCACGTGCGGCTACTGCGCACACAATTCACAAACACAGAAAATAATTTTTTTTTGGTTTGGACTGGAGTGTACTTTCGGGGGTTACAGCACCCTTTAACGGTCAAGCCAGCCGGCCCTTTACTTATGACACAGGGGCACTCTTGGCACTACTTTGTTGATGCACGTGCGGCTACTGCGCACACAATTCACAAACACAGAAAATAATTTTTTTTTAGGTTTGGACTGGAGTGTACTTTCGGGGGTTACAGCACCCTTAACGGTCAAGCCAGCCGGCCCTTTACTTATGACACAGGCGCACGCTTGGCACTACTTTGTTGATGCACGTGCGGCTACTGCGCACACAATTCACAAACACAGAAAATAATTTTTTTTTGGTTTGGACTGGAGTGTACTTTCGGGGGTTACAGCACCCTTTAACGGTCAAGCCAGCCGGCCCTTTACTTATGACACAGGCGCACGCTTGGCACTACTTTGTTGATGCACGTGCGGCTACTGCGCACACAATTCACAAACACAGAAAATAATTTTTTTTTAGGTTTGGACTGGAGTGTACTTTCGGGGGTTACAGCACCCTTAACGGTCAAGCCAGCCGGCCCTTTACTTATGACACAGGCGCACGCTTGGCACTACTTTGTTGATGCACGTGCGGCTACTGCGCACACAATTCACAAACACAGAAAATAATTTTTTTTTTGGTTTGGACTGGAGTGTACTTTCGGGGGTTACAGCACCCTTAACGGTCAAGCCAGCCGGCCCTTTACTTATGACACAGGCGCACGCTTGGCACTACTTTGTTGATGCACGTGCGGCTACTGCGCACACAATTCACAAACACAGAAAATATATTATTTTTTTAGCACTTGGGGGGAGCACCCCTGATGGACAGAGCACCCTCTGGACAACACTACAGCACCCCTTTAGGACTGGGACACTGCACAGGACTTTGGAACTGACTGCACAACACAGTCCAGCCAGCCCCTATGGACTTTGAAGTAGTGGACACAGCCCCTATTAACAACAGCAGCACAGCACAACACAGCCAGCCCCTATGGACTTTGAAGTAGTGGACAACAGCAGCACTACACTACACTACACAGCACTAACTCCCACCCTCCCTCTTCACTGTCCACAGCCGAGTGAGAAAATGGCGCCGACGCGGGTACCTTATATAGGATCCAAAACCCGCGAGACTCGGAAGGCGGGATGATGACGTTTTGCCTCGATGTCAGATCCGAGTCAGGCGGGAAAAGTCGAGCCTGACTCGGATCGGACTCGGATCGGGGGGGCTCGGGGGGGTTCGGATTTCAGAAATCCGAACCCGCTCACCCCTAGTTCTTATGCACACTTGAAGGTATGAGACGCCTTCAATCTAGGCTAGCACCCCTTCCCACCTGTCCCTAATTGGTTTTAAGCAGGGATCTGGCATTTTGACTGCACTTTAACAAGAGGCACAATCTGGGTAAGTCCTAAAAATGTTTATACTGTAGTGCAGCTATGGGTTGATTTTTGGGGCGTGGGTCCCCTGGATTGCTTTGATTGGGCTGCTTCAGGGCATTGCATTATATACACATTTTTCTTTTCTTTCACTTTTAGCACTTCCATTGTTTGTTTAATATATATGTATTATTTTCACATCTTTATTTCTCACCTCCCTACATGCAGCAGCAGCTGCTCTTATCTATCCTACACCTTTTTACACTTCACCTTTCCTTATTGGAGTGATGCCCTGGGGTGGCTCAGCTGGGCTGGTTTGGGGGTGTCCTGCGCTCTGGATTTCAACCCCAGTATGTTAGGGACCTACCCTCAGAGGTTACCTTGGCTCAGTGAGTAGGCCCATAACCATGGCCATGATTATGCCAAAACCTCTTTTATTATTTGCAAAATGCTATTGTAAAATGTATTATATACAATGAGTAATGTTGGAGTTGTGCATCTGTAAATCTTTTGTGTATATTTTGGATTACATTTAAGCCCCTCCCTCATGATTTAAGGTGCTGTGAGGTGATCAAATTCAAAATTGACTGGAAATTACTAGAAATGACTGCAAATTAATGTTATTGATGTACTATACAGGCTCAAGTTACGTGATTTTAGCTGTTTTTATTGATTTTTAAAGAAAATCGAAACAAAAACACTTGAGAGGGGTTTTGGCAAAACCAAAACTTGTGGGTCCCTGCACATCTCTAGTTATGACACAATATTATTCCTGGAGTTGATCACCACAGTTGTGCACCTGAAAATACACTTAGCACATAAAAATGCTTAATTGCATCAATTAAAAAGTCGTGCTGCTACGCATTTTATTAGCTAGATAAATATACCTCACTGAGTGCATTTTTATGTTTGGCACCAGAACAGTTAAAGAGATTAAAGAAATCTAATAAAAGTCACTTCAGCTGGCATGACTTTATAGGCCCTTGGCATTTTAAATATATTCCTGATCTTCTTTTATCCAATTTGTTTCGTGAAAGAAAATTTAGCTCATGCTAAATGCTATTGCTGTTTTTCCAGTACTCATTTCCCGGACAGAACCTTATGATCTGCTACATCATAATTGCCAGTGCAGAATATTTCCTGGATAGATATGCACAAGTTTAAGTTTCAACTTTTAGACTCCAACAGATAACATCGGCATTACTTTTTGAGACATTACAAGTAGAAAAGATAATTCAGTATTTGGATGTCAAAGAACTGCAGCTTAAGGCAAATGCAGTCTGAAGACCTTTTTAGCCTCCGGAGAACAGATATCGCTGAAGGCATTTATCCCAGCCAGGTTTAAAATGAAATAAAAAGTAGCAGATAAGTTTTAAATGGACAGCTTATTGTAACTGGCTTACCCTAAAAATTGTATGTGCCGAGGGCAGATATGAGGTAGATTCAAAATTGTATACTATTATAAGGTTCAGGCACCAACATGGAAAAAAAGAGAGGAGTTAAAGGAGAACCAATATGGCATAAATAGTCTACTGAAATGATTGGCATTAAACATCTGTTTATTAAAACATGTAGCACAAGACATAAAATATACCAAAAAAATAAATCCCAAATAACATAACACAAAACCTACTCCAGAAATTTGGTCTGATAGAAAGATAATTTCTATGTATCCTTCCTTCAGTAGTCATAAGGTCAAATATGTGAAGCCTACTGATGTGCGGTGAGGTGAGGCAGAGCCCTTCCTGTCATACTTAGGTACACTCCAAATTTTTGACTATAAACATTATAAGAAAATATTATAATTATCTTATTTGTATTATTCTAATAATTGTTATAGTCAAAACTCTGGAGTAAAAAGTGTATGGCAGGTGAGGCGCTGCCTCCCCTGGTTACCTTTTCTGCACATCCCTGATCAAAACACATAACATTTCCAGCACTATATACTGCTGCACCTTTGTATAATGCCCACATGAACACTCAGGTTCATATATGTATCAGTAAATCTGGCTGTGATACTAGCCAGTGCCTCCCCAGCCATTTACCTCACCGCATGTCACTCATAGGAACTACCCAAGACAGGTCTGGTTTTTGTCGCCAAACCAATACAGCTCACTAACTCAGTCTTTATCCAATAAGAGTGATAACGCAACCAAATCCGTGAAGCTTATTGGTTTCTCACAATAAAGAAAAACCTACCCATACCTTTGCTGACAGGTGCCACGTGATATATTATTAGGTTGACTTGGTACAATAACAAATGTGGCGATGCGTTGGAGAGATCCCTGCTGCAAAGCTCTTTGGTAATATCCACCCTTGCCCTCAGATGGCGCTGTTGTATCCCTGTGAGATGCATCTCTTTCAAATAATGGTACTAGTTCTAATTAATAACTGACGCTATTTCTCTTTTCTCTGTGAGTCTTTTTTCACAAAGCTTTAGAACAGAAGGAGTTTTGTTTACGTCCATTTTAAATCTTTCAAACAAAATCTGGCATTTAAGGAAAGGAACATGACGATTCAACAGAGATACTTGTCGTATAGATTATGTTCAAGCAAGCAGGATAAAATGTGATGAAACAGCTGTCAATGAATTTCCAAAGAGGAGGAAATATCAGGATTTAATTTATTATATAGTAATGTATTTCTTTATTATAGGTTATTCATATAGCACTACCAATTACACATGGGAGTACAGAGACAACATTTGCTATTCACATAAGCTCTACTGTAGCTTACAGTGTAAATTCCCCAATTCCCCCAAACCCAAGCACACACACCCAGTGGGGTACATTATTTTAGTCAGCAGCTAATTACAAAATAAAAACTATTAGCCCTAATAAGAGAAAAAATATTATTTTTACATTATAGGTCAGGTTCAACATGCGGCCCTCCAACTGCTGTAGAACTACACATCCCAGCATGCCTTAATAGCAAAACTGTGGCAGGTTATGCTCGGATGTGTAGTTTCACAGATGGGTGCTGCATGCTGAATACCCCTATCATAGGTCTCCTTGATTGTATTCATCTGCAACACATGGCCTTCAAGATGCATATTTGCAAGCACTAAGCCAATATTGTTATTTTAAAATGGTTGTCATGGTAGGATTTGGCAGACAGTATGGCCTGCAAGCCCGAGTTTTGTTTTTTTAAGGTAATAAATGGGTTTCATTTGGGAGAGAGTGGCAGTTACTGTGAAAAGCTGTGAAGGACTTCATATAGCCTTACAGCCTCTCAGATTGACTTTATGCTCTGCAGCAGAAACAGAAGTTAACAGCTGGGTGAGAAGGAAGTATGGTAGCCCTAAAGAAAGGTTTTGAACAATGTCGAAGCTGCACGTAGTTGAGCGTATTTTTTCTACTGCACAGGTGTATAAGTAGCACTGCGCATGCCTCCATAGTGTGCACAGAACTCTCTATTTGTAAAATTCCATCCATCTATCCTGGTCATCGTCACTATGCTGCAACAGTTGCACTTAGGATGTCATTTGTGCTTGTTCAATATGTGGTGATATTTGATCTGCTGACACTACTGTCTTTAGTCATCCTTTGTGTGCTTTTTTTGTGGACTCTTTTACAAATGCTCCCAGCACCATGCTGTTTGTACCCTTATCAGTTTATGTACTGTACATAGATGACTATTTCTCAGTTTGTCTGTAGCAATGCCAGTCTTCTTGAACTTATCAATAAGTTTGACCACAGATGTTCTTGCCATGTTTCTTATTAAAGTCCATTGCACCTTAGTAGCTTGCTGATCTGGCCATCCCAAACTAGCATATCTCATGTGTTTCACTGTGGAATAATCCACCATTTTATATAATAAAGGTGTAGGTCATTCCACACCAAAACACGTCAGTACTTCACTTTGGAACTACAGCTGAACAGATATTTACAAAATCCTCAGATTAATTATCACAGACCAACTTTTGAGGAATTTATTTCTTGTACTAAATCCTGAAATTTGATCTAGAGTAGATGACAAAAATGCATCAGTACTCTATTTTAGAGTAGATTACGAAACACGTCAGAGCAGTAGATGACCAAAACGCATCAGTACTCTACTTTGGAACTACCACTGAACCAATTTTTACAAAATCCTCAGCTTAAATATCACAGACCAACTTTTGTGGAATATATTTCTTGTACTAAATCCTGAAATTTGAACTACAGTAGATGTCTTAGGTCACCAAACTTGTGCAGAAATGAAACAGTACAGCAAACAATGTTTCATGGGTCATATGAGGTTTGTCAGGCCAATTATATAGTTTCTGGGACAACCAGTCATAGACCTTCTCAGTTTTATTGTTATGTAGAACTTGAAGATGCCACTTCAAGTTTACAGTTTTACTGCAGATATTTTGTGGAGTGGGGTCATTGCCAATGAAATTCCACCATCTGGAAACCCAAAAATGTTTTAAGACTAATGATTTAGTTTAATTTATTCCTGAAATTTGCTTAACTATGCAATAAGTAGATTGAAAAGTCACCAGTAAAATTCATATATACTGTATGCTCTGCAAGAACTATTAAAAAAATTCAAATAGACAGCACAAATGTCTTTTTGTGACATACAGTAATTTTCCTAGTAATTTACCTAGTTGCTGCGATCATTAAGAGAGTGACTGGGAAAATATATATCTGATATCTGCATAATCTGTTGCATTTCCCCATTGTTAAATAGCTGAATATCGAAAGTGATTTTTTATTTTGAGGACTGACCAACATTTTTCGTTTATTAAGTAAACTAGACTAGAGCAAAATATTGTGTTCATAAAGGTGCAAAAATTAGGCACAAGCTTGCGTAAGGTCAGGAGTGTTCACAAATGTTTAACAATGTTTTTGTGAATATCTGGTCTGTCAATCTGCAGTGTAAAGCAAGCAGGAGAAAATTTGATGAAACAGTTGTCAATGGATTTCCAAAGAGGAGGAAATATCAGGATTTTATTTATTATATAGGAATGTATTTCTTTATTATAGGTTATTCATATAGCACTACCAATTACACATGGCGGTGCAGAGACAACATTTGCTATTCACATAAGCTCTACTGTAGTTTACAGTGTAAATTCCCCAATTCCCCAAAACCCAAACACATACAGTGGGGTACATTATTTTAGTCAGCAGCTATTTACAAAATAAAAACTATTAGCCCTAATAAGAGAACAATTATTATTTTTACATTATAGGTCAGGTTCAACATGCGGCCCTCCAACTGCTGTAGAACTACAC